>CM069447.1:77077904-77270184 GCA_035610835.1 Ophiura sarsii | reverse complement strand
CATGCCTAACTGTAGAATTCCTCTCCACACCCTACAACAGTACTAAACGAGAGTGTGGCGGGTATTTATTCCATTCATTGTAATTGGAAGTGCGATTAATTAAACATGTTGAACGTTAGACTATAGCAGCAACGTAAGCCAATCATTTGTATTCAGAATTTCCCGATTGTCGGGGTTTATCCGGGGGTTTATCGCAAGATTGTATGGTTCAGAATATGGTTCGGTAAGATTTAGGACTATGGTTTAGTGTTTAACTGCTATAATTTAGGTTAGGACATGAGCTAAGGTTTCAAATGTTAAAGCAGGCTATGATATACCGGGGGAGGGATACTTTCGCCAAAAGTGTAGGTGGATGTGCCTGACGGATCGCTATACCATTGCGAAAAAGCACCCCAAATAGCAGGTACATACACGTATACCATATAAATGTGAGAACCCCCCCCCCCCCCCCCCCCCACCCACCGGTTGAAAGCATAGGTTATCAGTAAGGAAATCGCCGAACCCTATAACAATCGCGCAAATTCAGAATGTTTCACCTGAGACTAATATACCTAATATACCTTGGTATATTAGTCTCAGGTTTCACAACAGTAGGAGAACACTTGATCAGAGTGTCAAAATGTGTTCATCACACATATTCTCACTATGGACACACTGAAGAATTAAAAGATAAGACCTAGTCCTGCAATTCGTAGTCGCTATTAGGAACACTAATATAGTCATGCTAGTCGGGATGCGTTTGGCGATTATGTCAACGATTTAATAGGCTATGTGTATCAGTGCAATGGTGCAATGTAGGCCTATGTAGTCGACGACGGCGAACAAAGAACGGGCGGGTTGGCACAGCATCAACCGATACTGAAGTAAATGTAGTCATTAGACTGGTGCCTTCGAGTGAAAATAATTGATACGAGGGCGTCCTACTTGAAAACTCGCGCATTATTATGACTCCTCCCCTGAAGGTAATCCATTCGATAATCCCTAGAAAACGCTAAAAAGGCGAGAAAGAATACAATAGTCAATATGCCGCGATTACAACACACTAGGAAAGACCGATATTTAGGCGAGAAATGTATTAAGATCTAGCTAGAAAAGGGTAAAAAGGCAAGAAAAATGTGGGCAAAGGCTAGACAAATTTGGGCAAAGGCGAGATCTGAAGGCATGATTTAGCTCAATTTAGCTCGGTAACTAAGGAAATTTAGCTATATGTTGACTAGATCTCGCCTTTTTTCTAGGCTAGATTTAGTGAGATTTTTGTCTGGGCAAGACAGAGTAGCTTGGAGAAAGATGATCCGGAGATGTGATCGTATGGCAGCCAATCGTCATATCTGACGGACGCCGAAGAAGAAGAAGACTTGAAAAGGTCTTTAGTCTGCCATATGTATAACAAGACATTATTTTATCACCTGTATAGACACTGTAAAAAATTCCAATGGAAATGATCGATAATCGATTATCGAAGATTATCGATTGATAGTTTAATATTGGCACAACTTTGCTCTCTACCCTTCATTATGAATGGATTTCCCCAGAAATCCAACCCTGTACAGCGTGTCCCAAAAAACTGGGTCCAAAATCTCCAGAGCTTGTAACTTAAAAAGTTGAAAACGTAGCTGCTCCATATTTGAGGATATTAAAGGGGCGTGTTAGTCTCAAGTGTTTGTCCTGGACAAAAATCACATGACTCGCTACGCTCCCAAGTCCTCGCGTGCCTGGCAAAAAGCCCATGATGCAATACTAAGTCGTGAATGATGTGAACATTAATCGACAAAGTGCTGTACGAACGAAATATAGTGTATCTAGAATTGTTTCAAAAAGTAGTGTTATTCGTTATATTTAAATTAAATCCTAAAACTGCTTGCTCTAATGTCACCAATATCATCTGCGATGCTATCGACATGTTCATCCCAAGTAAGACAGTCACCAATAGGACCGGAGACAAGGTTTGGTTCAACGATGAATGCCGTAGGGCATCTAAAAAGAAGCATCGTCTCTTTAACAGTCAGTAAGATCGAATTAAAATATGCGAATTTTTAAATTCGTGTCCGACTATGGGGGCCGCCATTTTGTTTTAAAAGTATATTAGTGTCCCGGATCGGATGTACACAGTTAAGTATATAGCAATTAAAGGTTTTTTTGGCTGCGGGGAAATTCTATCAATTCGGGGTATGTTAAAACTTGTGAATCCGATAGTTAAATGTATTTACTAACGTTTCACCGACGGCAAGAAAAATCTATTGAAAGAAAAAGGAGTAAAAAGTGATTTAAACCCTAAAAATGGAACAAATTCGTTCGTGTAAGAGGTGGTTTTGTCATTAAAAATGACGTCATTTGTTTTTCGGGGTCAATTGAACGCACAAAATATCATCTGGAATCGAGTTTAAGTCAAATTTAATTTATTTAATGATAAACTGGGCACTCAATTCAAGAAAAGGTAAAAAACAGGCGTTATTAGCAGCAACTATAATGACGTAATTTTTAAAATTGCGGCCTCCATGAATTCGCCGCACGAATTTAAAAATTCGTATTTTTTTATTCGATCTTACTAACTGTTTAAGAAAGCCAAAAAGGATCAAACTGATGCCAACAAGGCAAAGTTTGCTGAAGCTAGACATTCCTACAACCAAGCTGAGAAGCAAGCTAGGAGATCTTACAACGCCAAATTGAGAAAAGATCTCGCAGACAAAACGCTGACCAGCAAAAAATGGTGGAGAATCATCAACACTCTCTCTGGCAGAACAGCTCGATCTGAGATCCCAGTGATCGATCAACAAAACGTTACCCACATCACAGCAAGGGACAAGGCAGAAGCTTTTTGTCAGACATTTGCAGAAAAATGCAGACTCCAAGGTGCTAAAGACCAGGCCCCAAATGTTCATCCTTCAAAAAACAAATCTTTTGACAAGATAGTCTTCAAACCTAAGGATGTGAGAAAACTACTAAAACACCTCAATCCAGATAAAGGCACTGGACCAGACCTTATCCCAACCAAGGTTCTAAAGGAACGCTGTGCTGAGCTCGGCAGCCCGCTCTGCAGGCTTTTTGACCTCTGCTTCAAACATGGTGTGTTTCCAAACCAATGGAAGATAGCCTCGGTCACTCCAATTCACAAGAGAGGTTCCAAGGCTGACCCAACAAAGTATCGTCCCATCTCGTTGCTAAGCAACATCAGCAAGATCATGGAAGCTGTAGTACAGAAACAACTCCAACGCTTTCTTCTAAGCAATAACCTGATTTCCAGCAGACAGTTTGGATTTAGAGCAGGCCACAGCACAGCTGATCTCCTCAACATCCTGTCACAGAAGTGGAACCACTCCCTAGACCAAAGCGATGAAGTTTGTGTCATCGCCCTTGACATTAAAGGAGCTTTCGACAAGGTATGGCATAACGGACTCTGCTTGAAACTGTTGGCTAAATGTGTTACTGGAAGACTGCTTTCGTGGATAGACAACTATTTATCTGATACATCCATCAACGTCGTCATGTCAGGTCAGGCATCCAACACCTGCTCCAATAAATGCTTCTGTTCCACAAGGATCTATCCTTGGCCCACTACTGTTCTCTGTTTTTATTGATGACCTTGTAGATGTTTGTGACAACGAGCTATATCTATATACCGACGACTCAACACTCTTTGCACCCATTAAGTCATCAACCGATCCCAACACAGTAGCTGCTAGTCTCAACAGAGATCTAAGCAACATGACAGTATGGGCTGACGAATGGAAAGTGACCTTTGAGACTACCAAATGCAAGACCATGGTAATCTCCAGGAAAAGATCCCCATCTGAACTTGATATCTACTTTGGAGATTGCAAACTACCATCTACAAAAGAACTGGATATCTTGGGCGTCACCATTGACAGCAAGCTTACCTGGTCAAAGCACATCTCAGGCATTGCAACTAAAGCTGGTCAAAAGCTTGGCGCTCTACGCAAAGTTGCAAATAAACTGAAGGCTAAAGGTAGATCTACTGTCTACAAGTCGCAAGTCGGCAGCATTATGGAGTATGCTTCACTAAGCTGGGCGAATGCTTCACCCACCATCTTAAGCCAGCTTGACAACATCCAAAAGAAGGCACTTAGATTCATTGGAGTTAATGAAGCTACTGCTCGTTCACAGCTGAAAATTGACAGCCTGCTTCACAGGCGACAGGTAGCAGCGGCTACGGCCTTGTACAAGATGCATACTACCAACTGCCCACAAGATCTAGCAGGGTTACTTCCCGCACCATTTGTCCAACCGTGCTACCCGTTCGAGCGTATCAATGCCAGTCCATGCTCTTTCTCTGCCGTAAGCCAGAATTCGCTGCTTAGACAGAAGCTTCATTCACACTGCTGTTCCCTTATGGAATAGTCTCCCAGATGATATTGTTGGTAACATTTCAGCAGCTGGAATCCAGGCTTTCAAGTGCCGTGTGCACGGTCATCTTTTCTCAAACTCTTAACTTGTCATAGCCTTCACACTCTTTCATGACACCCTTCATTCAAGTCCTTTCAACATCCGACTGATACATATAAGAGTATGGTGGTCATGGGTTAAGTGTAGGTTAATGCTTGGTTGGAGAGATGGTGGTCCTGTAAAGCATGTAGCCAGCTGGGCTGGTGATACGGTCACGCCCCAACAGGTGACAACAGGCAGCTCCTGGTAGATTTAGTTCCCAAGTTTGATGTGTAGGTTCTCTTGATGCCCATCAGACCTCTAGATATTATTATTTTTCTATAATTCATATTTTGATGTTGTTCTCTATGTTTGGGTTTTATCTTATTATTATGTCACTTTCATTGGCATTTTTAACCTCTGCCCATTTGTGTGTCTTGTTTTATGCATATTTTCTGAGTTGCAGTGAACCAATTGATTGGCCTTTCAGAGCTCTCTTTCGAGAGTTACCAGTTTGATTTTTAATCACTCTGGTCATTAACCTTGTTAATGTCTGTTGGGCTATTGTTCACAGTTGCGCTTTATATACAAAAAAAAAATCAGAATTGCATTCTTTAACAGTAAATAAACAACTTTTGAGCGAGAACACTATCTTAAAACCGCAAAGATTAAGAAATATAAAGCATTTTAAACATCTGATTTAGAGGGAACTGGTATGTTGAACGATATTACTTTTGTTTGTTATTCCATTCACATAGCGCATAGTTGGCTCAACGGTAGAGCATCGGTCTAGTAAACTAGAGATCGTGGGTTGAATCTTACCACGACTTGACATTTTCTTTTAATCGTTTATATTATATACATTGTTTTCATTAGTTTTCGATATTGTTTATCATTCCGTATAATTATTCATTATTGTTCCATTATAGTTTAATTTGGAATGTGGAATTATTTACGATATCATTTAAATTGTCCACTGACTGTTTTGTGTGCATAGCATCAGGAAAAGTGACATGTCCCACCGTACTGTCCTACAGCCAGTAGGGAGGTCACGCTGCATGTCATATTTTGTTATACGCAAGAAAACAATGGAGTCTTAGTGACTGCAATATTTGCTAGAAATAGCTTCGGAAAATGGTCTATTTGGGCTTCTTAAAAACTAAGAAACGTGTTAAAAATCATGTAGAATTTTAGAGGAGGGTCAATAACATCTGCAGAACGGTAAAATGTATAGTTTTAAACACGTTTGGTGACCAAATTTATGTCATACAATGTCGGAAAATTCACGTTTTGAAAATCCGTGGCCTTCAAAATTACAGGAATCCTAACTCATTCTAAACCTCACCAAATCATGAAATGAACCCTCGTCTACAAAAAAGTCCATGTACGTATTGCTCTATCTGCTTGGAGATAGCGAAGACCACGGAAACCTAATAGCTTTATACCACGGAATGAAATCTGCCATAGACATTACATGGCGAAAATCGTACAGATTTGCACTGCAGATCTCTGTGTAGGGAGTGTTGACAATAGCATGACAATAGCAAGGTCGTTTGACTATTGTGTTTGTGCATGTTTGTGACGACTGACCCCGTTTAACAATCTTCATAGCTTTCATATAGGGCTTGGGTGACCTAACTATTGACTGCCTACTCCTACGCAACAGGCCAATACAATAGAAACTCGTCGGGTGTTTTTATCGATTGAGCTAAACTTGTAAAGCAAATGCAAGCTGTTATGTAATACAAATCAATCGGCCTGTATTATTGAAATATTTTCATACACCACCATTCGTAGTTTCTGAGTAATATTTTTAAAACTAGCTAGGACGGTTCACTGATTTCGCGGCTCTAAATGGATGTTTGAATTTGATCTCAGTATAATATAATCCAAACTGCTATATAATAAGGCAAAAGCTATACAGATGATCGTGCAGCTATTTCGTGAAAAGCTATACAGCCGATGATCCGGCAGCATCCCTTACCCTAACCCTAAGGCTAAGGCTAACCCTTACCCTAACCCTATAGGTTGTACAGTCTGGTACCATAGGTTGTATAGTCTGGCATGTCTGGTGTAGCATCGGCTACCCGATGTTAGGTTGTATGCTTGGGTTGTATAGTCACTTCCATATAATAAAACATGGTAGATTTGTCAAGCAAGGGTGTGTAGTTTAGTCCACTGATTGTTGCGATTTTGTCTCAAAACAGAATGAACATATAAAATGGCGATACATCCCTTGATGTTTCTTAGTTTTACTCAAACCCTGGTATTTGATCATAATTATTAATTTTGAATCGATTTTTAAAAGGAATAAGTAATTGATAGGGTCGAAAAAACTGATGACGTGAATTAAATTAACAATGACCTTTAAAATACACGGTCTCGAACCCGGTCCCTCTTCACTATCGCAGCGAAGAACAAACTAATGTGTATTATAAAGCCATTGTTAATAATCTCAAGCGACCGAATGAAGTATACAAATATTTACTGTTCATGAGGGAAATGGTGCAAAATAGCTCCCCGAGGTGACTGGAGACCGTGGGCCTACTTTTTCCGAGACCGAAGTTCGAGGGAAAATAGTCTCCAGTTACCGAGGGGACCTATTTTGTCCCATTTCCCGAATAGAGAACAGTAAATAATTGGTTTATATAACATATACAAATATTTCTGTCATTTGAAATACTTGATAAACAAAAGATAATAGGCCTACTTAATAATAATAATAATCGGTGCTTATATAGCGCAATTCCAAAAATTGATCATTGCGCTTTACAACAATTACATATATAATGGATAACAATAATACAAAGCAAAATAAATAATACATAATATATCAATCAAGTCAATGTCAATTACCGCGATCACAGGGAAAATGTTCCCATAAAAAGGTACTATTTCCCTCGCAGCTCCTCATATTAGGGAAATAGTTTAAATATTGCATGTCATATGATCCACCAATCAAATGATAGGAATATTTGTATGTGTTATATAATAAATATTATCTTTTTTTGCCTATCATAAAAATGATTTATAAATGGGTAACCATTTAACACCATCAAAATTGCACAGGATGTTTTTGGTGAGTGTAACGCAAATGAAATAATATATTTAGCCAGCTCCCGTGTAATTATCCATGGCTATTTATATCGGAGTTACCTATTCAAACAATGAACATTATTTTATATTCAAATATATGTTACCCCCTTATGATTTATAGACGCACAATTATCATGAGATCCATGTGCATACAGTTCATCCTAAATCCAATTTACCTTTTTACATTTGAACTTCGGATTGGAAATTACACCTTCTATTAACCATCAAAGAATTTAAGGGGGTATTTAAAAAAACCAAAAACGTTTCTGATTTAATCAATACCACCCATATACTTCGAGAAAAGGCACCCCAAAAGACGGCACATACACGTATACCGCTATTATGACATGTCCCCCGGGGCTCCCCCCACTCTGATGCCCCCAAATTAAATTACAAACTCGATGTAAACCTTTGTATACTAAAACAAATAGTCAGATATGCCCCCCTGATGACCCCCACATGCGATGCCCTAAATTTGATTAAATTTGCATGGACAACACGGGTGATTACGAGTGCTTCCCCGTATACCTAAGATGTGCTTCCCCGTATACCTAAGATGGTATATGGGGGTGTGTCGCTCTAATGGGTAGCTTTATGGGCACAAAATCCCTAAACATGGGGTATGATTTTGTGCTAAAAATCCCTAATAATTGGGGTCACTTTTTACAAATGGGTCTATTTTCGCGATGTTTGAGTCTATTTTTGCAAAAAATTGCAAAGATTAGGTATATTTTTCCGATAATTTGCGATAATTGGGTCTAAAATGAAGGAAAACCCCCTAAAAATGGGTACCGTTTTTTTCTCCAAAATCACCAATAAAATTTGGTAGAGGTTTTGAATCTCCAGCGGCACACCCCGACCAAACCAAATCCGAGTACCCCCCCCCCCCCCCACACCGAATATGGATATGGGGGGGGGGGGGGGGGGCTGTGGCCTGTGATCAAGGGGGTGGTCATAACCGACTGTACAGTCATATCATAGACTGTCATTTCATTTCGGTGATGGGGACACTCAGGGTGGAAAGCCTGGCAGGGGATGCCCCGGCTCTCTCAGCTGGGCCTGGCCTCGAATTTATTAACCCTTAACACCATTTGGCCTTATTTCCGGGCGGCTGGGCTATAATAGTGTTTTGTTCAAATCAAATATCTCCCAGGTTTTTTTCTTCTTTTTTAATACCCGACTTTTTGTTGTTTGATGTCTGTGTCCGTGAGCTTGATTGATAAATTCTGTGTGACCTTTCCTCGGGGGGGGGGGGGGGGGGGGGTGAGGGCACTCGCCTAAGCGGTGGCGGGAATAGTGCCGTTTAGTCGCTTTTTGCTGAAAAAAACATAATGGGGTATGATTTTGTGATGGAAAATCTCTCAAAATAAAAATGTGCCCCACTTGCTACAGATGGGTCTATTTTAAAATCCTTACAAATGGGTATATTTTTGCGAATTGCGAAAATTGGGTCTAGTTTTCCACAACAACAAAAAAATCATATAAATGGGTCTATTTGGTCTATTTTCCAGATAATTTGCGAACGGGGTCTATAAATGAAGCAAAATCCTTAAAAATGGGTACCGTTTTTCCACAAATCACCCTTAGATATGGATATGTTTTTTATTTGAATCTCCTGCCGCACATCCCGAACTAAACCAATGCTACGGGCTAGTCCTCCTACTAGTAGAGGAAAAATCAGTCTCGGGAGGCCTTATTTTAAAAGTAACCTGACCATAAAAATAAACAGCATGAATTATATATCAAATTAAAGCTACAACCCTCAGGAATCTCACTATGGGGATGCATTTGTTGATAAAGGGGGTGCATCTATGAGTTTTTGGGCCGTTTCCATGGCAACCATCAAATAAATTAATAGCATTTAAAAAAATCGCGTACATTTCTAAAATCATTTTTTATCAATATAAAACCATACAAAGTACCTTTTCCTTCATGATCTTAACTTATGAGTATTAACCTTTTCTGAAAATGATAAATAAATGTTCTTTTGATTATTATTTTTGTTACCATGGCAACCAAAAACCTTTTTTTTTTTTTTTTTAATAGAAATTTAAGATTTTCAAATTTGGTCGTTTATTATATTTCTGAAAGTTTTTGGTCTTTTATCTTTAAGTGTTACTAATCACCGAAAGCAAATGTTTTTTTGCTATAAAATACCTTTTTTTTACCAAAATAGCCCTTTTTCCACGATTTTACACATTTTTAAACAAAAATGCCAATTTCCCAATTTTTCATCAAAAAAATATGAAATGCTCAATTTACTGTTGTTCATCTAGTAAACATCAAATTACGCCAATCAAATCACAGGCAAAGAAAATATTACAGAAATTTGGTTTTTAGTTTGTTCATATCTCATGATATAAGCTTTTCTACAGGGTAAGGCCAATGTGTAAAAATCTCGACCAAAAATCGTAATGGCTCATGTTCAAATTGCCTTAGAAGTACCTTACCATGGAAAAAACAGTGCAAATAGCACATCAAATTAAAGCTACAACTGTCAAAAATCTTACTCTGGGCTATGCACAGGTCATATGTGGGGGCATGCCTCCGTTTTAGGGTCATGTCCATGGTAACCTTAAAAATTTAATAACAATGTTTGGGAAAATCAAGAACAAATTTCAAATCAATTTTAGTTACCATTTACTATTTCAGATCAAATTTTCCTCTACATATATTACTAATAGTTATTTAATTGTTCTTAAAATTGCAAGCATATGATCTTTTAGTTATTTATTTTTGTTACCATGGCAACCAAAATTCCAATTGTAGTCAATACAACCGAATTGTTCTTGTTTTATGATGATTTAATCATTTTACATAAATCCGAATAAAATATTTGGACTTTTATTATTATTAACTAAATAATTAAAATGGTTTTCATCTAGAATATTCAAATGTGACCAAAATTGGCACTTGTTAATGATTTTACCCCAATTTTTATCAAAAAGTGCCAATCTAAAAAAAAAATCAAAGAAAAATATGAAATGCTTATTTGTATATGTGCTATCATATGAAACTTAAAATTAGTCAATTTTATCAATACCAGACAAAATAATCATGGAATAAATGTATAAATTGCATAGCAGGCCATATATAAAGTTGGTCAATATTTCATCGAAATCTTGAGAAATAAGCACTTATACACTATTTTGTCATTCTGGTGAACTGGGAGTATCAAATTATACTTGGGGTTATTCAAATCTCATTTTAGGTACCTTATCATGAAAAACAGCACAAATGACACATCATATGAAAGCTACATTATGTACACCTCTCGGGATTATTACCAAGGGGTGCACAGTTTACATAGGGCATGAAGCTGGGGAGAATCTATGAGTATTTGACCAGTTTCCGTGGCAACGGCAAAACGAATGGAATTTTGCAGGGGTCCAGGTGTTCAAGATCAACTTATCATAACCACAAGGGAGTGATTTATGGCCTCAAGACAAGTGATCATGCTACATTCAAGAATCCAGAGTTATCATTTTACAACAATGTATCATTAATAATAACCCAATCGATCATGTTATGATCCGAGTGATCATTTCATGACCCCAAGTGAACATTTTATGTCCCCAGTGATCAATCATGATCCTAAGTGATCATATCATGACCCCAGTGATCATGTCATGACCCCCAAGTGATCATAATTATATTGACCCCCAGTGATCATGTATGACCCAAGTGATCATTTCATGTCCCAAGTAATCAATTTATGTCCCCAAGTGACTCTTTTATGTCCCCAAGTATTCGTTTCATGACCCCAAGTGATCATTTATTGAACTGATTGGTCATTTTATATCATTTAACAACACCAAATGATCATTTCATGACCCCAGTGACCAGTTCATGACCTTAAGTGACTTTAAAAAATGACCCGATGTGATCATATGGTTAATTTGCTGACCCGAACAAACCATCAAAGTGATCATGTTGACGTCAAACAATGACCAAAAGTAATCAATAAATTACCTCAAGTGGTAGTTAAATGCCCCGAAGAGTAATGACCCAAAACGATAATTTAATGATCCAACAGGATATCATTTAACGACCCCAACTGATCATTTCATGACCCCAAGTGATCATTCCATGTCCCCAAATGATCATTTCACGACCCCAAGTGATCATTTCATGACCCTCATCATCATCATTGGTCGTCCGTGGACGAAATGGAGGAAGCATTCGCAACATACTAGGCCCAGACTTTCCTGTCGTTCATGAGTTGGCGGATCTCTGGTGGATCTAAACCCATATCTTTCTTGACGGTATCAGGATACTGGAAGGGTCTTCTGCCTCTGTTAGCTTTCCCACCAGGAGGAGTCCAGAATTGTTGGTTGTTCGCCTACAGTTGCCAGCGAAACATAAACGGTGCTGTCTGACTATTATGTTATAAGCATGATAAGGGGATATCGCCATATACCAGGCTGTTTGGGATGTGATCCCTCCAACTGACGTTAAATATTCATGTAACAGTTGAGTATATCATCCGTTGATTCGGTCTTCAATTTTCCTGCAGATGGAACATGTTTCAGAGCCGTACAACAAAATGCTTTCTACGCAGGCTTTGAAAAATGTGATTTTGTTGTACTCTTGAGATCTGACTTCCAGATCTTCTGCAGTTTAATGCAGGCAACCCATGTTTGTGCTTTCCTGTATTTGAATTCCTGAGATGTGTCTAGAACATAGGCCCCAAGTAAACTGCTCACACAAAGTTAGGAAACTTTTTTTAATCAAGTATATTTTTATTATTTATTACCCGCTTGTATTATGTTGCATATAAATGGAAAGCTGAAGTGTTCTTCTTTAAAATGATACCAAATGTGCAATGATGACACGTTGCTGGACTTGGCCACATGAATGAGAATGAGGCAAAGTCACAAATCAAATGTGCCAACATTACCATTATCTGTGCTAAACAGTCAATAGGTAATGGCATGGGCTCTCTCCAAATCTGTTAAACGCGGCATATTGAAACTGCAAAACGTTTACCGTGTCTCAGAAAAATGTACAAGTTGTAGGCCTAAGCCTTTCATCACTTACCTTCATGACCTATCACCTGGAGTCATTGTTAACCCAGTCTTGCAAATACCCAAATAATGGTTTTCTAAAGAGATGAGGGTTGGGGTGTGTGTGTTGTGCTCAATGGTGCAAATCTCTGGGTAAACCATTCATGGATCTCAAGCTTGACCAGTTTGATTATTGACTGTTTAGCACAGATAAGAGGTAATTTTGGCACATTTGATTTGTGACTTTGTCTCATTCTCATTCATGTGGCCAAGGCCAAGACGCCAGTTCATCTAAGGCGAATTCATTGGCATTGATTGGGAGAGTGCCTTCCTCTACTGGTGTAATGTCAAAGACAGTGTCTGGAACAGATGGTGGTTTTGAAAGTGGTGCAGCCAGGTTGTGATCCTCTCAACTGGTGAGCCTGCTAATATTGCTGGTTTTCTTACTTTCCTCCCAGTAATTTCATTGATGACTCTTTATGCTTTCGTGTGTTTGTTGGAATGGGATACAAGCTACATTTGGGAGATCTTCTCATTTAGCAAGTTTTCCTCTTCTGAGAGATGCTTTCTTGAGCTCGTGATGGGGTTGAATAGTAGCATCACTCTGATCAATTGCATTTTGAAGTCTACTCCTTGCCGCTCATGAACCTAAGTGACTTTAAAATGACCTGATGTGATCATAGTTAATTTATTGACCCGAACAGACCATCAAATAAACTGAAGCGATTATGTTTACGTCAAACAATGACCAAAAGCAATCAATAAATGACCTCAAGTGGTAGTTTTATGCCCCGAAGTGGTCCAAGTGATCATTCAATTACCACCAAATAATCATTTCACGACCCCAAGTGATCATTTCATGACCCCAAGTGACTTTAAAATGTCCTGATGTGATCATAGATATGATCATGTTGACGTCAAACAATGACCAAAGGGATCCATTTATTGAACTGAATTGCCATTTAATAACACCAGGATATCATTTAACGACCCCAAATCATCATTTCATGACCCCAAGAGACCATTTCATGACCCCAAGAGACCATTTTATGACCTCAAGAGACCATTTCATGACCACAAGTGACCATTCCATGACCCAAAGTGACTTTAACATGTGATCATAGTTAATTTACTGAAGTGATCGTGTTGACGTCAAACAATGACCGAAAGTAACCAATAAATGACCCAAGTTTTAGTTTAATGCCCTTATTGGTAGAGTAATGACTCATATTGGTGTGACCCAAATGGTGTTTTAATAATCACAGGATATAGTTTAACGTCCCCAAGCAATCATTTCAAGACCAAAGTGATAAGATCCCAAGTGGTCATGTAACAATCCAGGTATTCCTTTAATCTCCCTATGTACATGTAAATATAACATGACTTAAAGAATGATCTAAGCGATTATTTAATCACTGGAGTGACCCGAAAGGTCAATTAATAACCCCAGGGGATAATTTAATGACGCCAAGTGACTATTCATTGATCCAATAATAATAATAATAATAATAATAATAATAATACCGTGTTTATATAGCGCCTTACAAATAACACAAAGCGCTTTACATGAAAAATATCACAAAATACCAAAAATACATGATAAGAATGCAGACTAAAACCATTAAAATATTTTTAAAAAGTACATGACAATGAGCGAGAAAGCATTTACCAGCACTGCAATGTGTGGTTCGGACTCCCCAGACATATCGGACGAACGCACACAAAGAGATCATGCGTCCGAAATGGATGGAAGGTCCGAATCAGACTGAATTGTCACACAATATTGCACATTAGAATATAAAAAGTGTTGAACAAATAATACTAAAACAGAGTCATATATTAGTTAAACATGATATGACAATGTGATATGACTCAAAGAAACCATTTAATGATCCAACGTGATAGTGTGATGAATCCAGGTGATCATTTAGTGACCCCAAGTGATAGTGTTATGACTTCAGGCAATCATTTAATGATCCAAATGGTCATTTCATAACCCAGGTAATCATATATTGGCCCACGTAACTATTTATTGGCTCCAAGTGATATTGTAATGACCCCATGCAATCATTGAATGACGTGACCCGGTCAGTCATGTAATATTCACGGGTGATCATTTACTGACCTAGGTGACTATTTATTGACCTCAAGGGAAATTGTAAAGCCCCCAAGTGATCCAAAGTGATAGTGTAATGTCACAAAGCAATGTTTAATGATCAGGGCGATCATTTTAATAACCACAGGCGATCATTTAATGACCCTAAGTGAATATTTATCGACCTTAAGTAATATCATAATGAACACAAGAAAGTAAAATAAAGTAAAGACTCGCGCCGAGCTTCTTAAGCTCGCGCGCGGAGTGCCCATCTCTCTTTCATTAGCGTTTGGGCCAGACTCCCCCATGTAATATTTGCATGGCTGTGGGGGATTCGCCACTCCTCCCGCACAGCGAGTCTGTTTTACTTCCCAACATGAATTAATGCAGGTACCCAATTATACACCTGGGTGAAGCGTGGTAAGTGCGGTAAAGTGCCTTGCCCAAGGACACAACATGATGGCACCAACGGGGCTTGAACCCACAAACTTTGCATTGTGGAGCGAGGGTGAATCCGAAATGAACACAAGAGACCATTTGATAATCCAAAGTGATTGTGTAATGACCCCTTAGTAACGAATGAGTGGTCATTTGACAACCCCTGGCGAGCATTTAAGGACCCCAAGTGATAAATTATAGTGTAATGACCCTAAGAAATCAATGACCCCTAGCCATTATTTAATAACAAAAGGGGATAATTTAATAACCCAATTGATAGGGTAATGTCACGAAGCAACCATTTAATGGCCCGAAAAGCAATCATTTAATGACACAAGCAGTCATTTTATAATCTCAGGTGATAATTTAAAGACTACAAAGGACATATGTATTGACCCCATGAATGATTACATATATTGTAATTACCCTAAGTGTTCATTTAATTCAAGCGATAGCGTAATAACTCAAATAAATCCTTTAATCATATAATAACCCAAGGTGATCATTTAATGACCACGGGTACTATTTATCAACCTCAAATATTATATTGACCCAAAAGATCGGTCAGTTAGTAGACAAACCTTTTCGTTTGATACGAGGGTCAGTCAGTAATTAATGAAAGTGATCATGGTATGGAATGCATGGGTGATTCTATTGAGGGATAATGTAATCAATACAAAGTATGAACCTTTTGTCTTTCAAACAATATACTTTTGGATTTCTAAGTATCAACTATGACGTCATAGCATTAGAGTAAACTAAGTACACTAACAATTGGTGCTTAGTTAGAACACACAATAATCTCTATTTCACACTTTATTTTAGATCCGAATTCCTTAATACAAACAAGAAGGGACAATCTCAAATACGCTTTTATTAAGCAAAATCCGCAACAATAAACCTTAGAAAACAACAAAGGATAAATAACAATGGAGGGATTATGATTGAGTAAATTGTTGTGGGATGTAAAGCAATAATAGTGGGCATTTCAAAAGGAGCTGATCATAACATTTCCTCAAACGATTGAAATTAGGTGACGGTTATTTTAACAGTACACATCTAGTAGCTCCAATGATAGCAGTAACAAGAGAGGTCGTGGCAGCCATCTTTGATTGATATATTCATGTATATCTTCATTTTGATTAGCACAATAATTATACACATTGATAAATGCATTTGTCAATATTTCTGATTAGAATTTGAAGGCACAGTAAGCTTTTATCTGGTAAATTTCACGATTTTAGCCAGTTTTGGCCCAGTTCAAAATTATCCGCCGTCTATTCTGAAAATGTCATGTGAATAAGTTCAGATAATTAGTTAACTATCCTATGGAATCTCCCTAATGGGTTTATTGCTTGTTTTTTCCCTAAATTATTTGATTTTCCGCAATACTAGTGCTTTACTGATTGGGCATTTTTCAATGAAAATGGGCTATTTGAAATACTGATATTTGTATACCTTTTATTCAATTGCTTCTCCTTACTTTTTTTCTTATACTACACACTTCAAATTACACAGGGATTAAAGTTACTGTCTTTTGTATCATAATTATGCGAAAGAAATTGGAATTTACCTGCTTCTGATGTCATGTTATACAATCTTCTTACCACATGTTTCATTTAAACAATTCAAATTTCCCGCCAAATAATTGATTTAGCAGTGTCCCAAGTGTACTAATTTTAAGCTAAAGCTATAACGTCATAGTTCATACTTCAAAATCCAAAAGTGGATTGTTTGAAAGACAAAGGTTCATACTTTGTATTGATCACACTAACACTCAATAGAATCGCTCATGCATTCCATACCATGATCACTTTCATTACCTAATGACTGACCCTCGTACATGTTAAAATATTAAATACTGAACAATCAATTAAATATTAGAAGCAAACCACTTCAAAAACCATGTCCTGGTAAAATTAGTAAAAACATGAATCCTGGTTGCCATGGTAACCACAATAAGAATAGAAGAACATTATATCACAATTTCTGAACACTATACAATATTTACCAAAATAAAAAGAACACAGGAACATGCAGTTTAAATAATTATGCTCACAAATTTTGATTTAAGGGGGGACATAACCTTAACCCCACTAGACCATACAAAATCATCCAAAATAAAACTATCTCCACGCGCGTGCTGCTGCATTGGCTCGATTACGTCACCTACCGCAGGCATATGTGGCCACGAAGTTTGTGGCCGCATATGCGCTGGGGAGTTAGCTCAGTTGATAGGGGCACAGACTGGGGTGCGAATGGTCCCGGGGGGTGCTCGGTGATTTTTCGGGTTAAAAAAAATTGTACTTTTTCCCCCTCCCCCCGATACACGCAAAAAATAGCCGTGGGAGTAAGGGTTAAGGAAGTTTTTTGTTGAATTTTGTTAGTGCTGTAATTATTGAACTATGACTCAAATATATATAAAAGTATACTTTTTTGGAAAGGAATTGGATCAGAGAATCCAAATTTGGCATCAATTGTGACCAAAAATGTTGATTTCTTTGGGAAAATCACACAAAAATCACTTTTTGGACCCAATTTTTTTGAACAAAGCTAACAATTATAATTTTGAGTTAAAAATGCCCAAATCACTTGATGATGATGTAAAAACACTAATGAAGGGAAGATCTCTTTTTTTAACCTAATCCAATATTTTTTGAAATTTTGACAAAAAAGTGTTTAAAAAAAATCCATTTTGTTCGCGTTTTTTGGCACTTTTGGGTCAAAATTTCCAAAAATAATAAATTAGGTTTTAAAAAAATCGTCCCTTCATTAGTGTCTTTACATCATCATCAAGTGATTTGGCGATTTTTTTACCTAAAAGTATGTTTGTAAGCTTTGTTAACAAAAATAGGGGTAAAAAAAAGTGAATTTTGTGATTTTCTCAACAATTAAAATAAAAAAAGTCCCCCCTTAAATGATGTGTGCAATTTCTCAAAACCTTGTTTTTGTTTTGCCGTTACCACGGAAACTGGTCAAATACTCAAATAGATTCTCCAAAGCTTAATGCCCCATGTAAACTGGTAATAATCCCGAGAGGTGTAGCTTTCATATGATGTGTCATTTGTGCTTTTTCATGATAAGGTACCTAAAATGAGACTTCCAGTTCACCAGAATGACAGAATAGTAGATAAGTGCTTATTTCTCAAGATTTCGATGAAATAACAACCAACTTTATATGGCCTGCTTTACAAGTTATACATTTATTACATGATTATTTTGTCTGGTATTGATAAAATTGACTAATTTTAAGTTTCACATGATAACACATCTACAAATAAGCATTTCATAATTTTCTTTGATTTTTTTTTTAAATTGGCACTTTTTGATACAAATTAGGGTTAAATCATTTTTAAAAAGTGCCAATTTTGGTCACATTTGAATATTCTAGATGAAAACCATTTTAATCATTTAGTTAATAATAATAAAAGTCCAAATATTTTATTCTGATTTATGTAAAATGATTAAATCATCATAAAACAAGAACAATTCGGTTGTATTGACTAAATTTGGAATTTTGGTTGCCATGGTAACAAAAATAACTAACTAAAGATCATATGCTTGCAATTTTAAGAACAATTAAATAACTATTAGTAATATATGTAGAGGAAAATTTGATCTGAAATAGTAAATGGTAACTAAAATTGATTTGAAATTTGTTCTTGATTTTCCCAAACATTGTTATTACATTTTTAAGTTTACCATGGAAACGATCCTAAAACGGAGGCATGCCCCCACATATGACCTGTGCATAGCCCAGAGTAAGATTTTTGACAGTTGTAGCTTTAATTTGATGTGCTATTTGCACTGTTTTTTCCATGGTATGGTACTTCTAAGGCAATTTGAACATGAGCCATTACAATTTTTGGTCGAAATTTTTACACATTGGCGTTATACTGTAGAAATGCTTATATCATGAGATATGAACAAACTAAAAAACAAATTCTTGTGGTAAGACATACAAATTTGAAACCAAATTTCTGTAATATCTTCTTTGCCTGTAATTCGATTGGCGTAATTTGATGTTTACTAGATAATCAACAGTAAATTGAATATTTCATATTTTTTTGATGAAAAATTGGGAAATTTGCATTTTTTGATGAAAAATTGGGAAATTTGCATTTTTTTGAGTTTTTGGGCCGTTTCCATGGCAACCATCAAATAAATTAATAGCATTTAAAAAAATTAACTTATAAGTATTAACCTTTTCTGAAAATGATAAATAAATGTTCTTTTGATTATTATTTTTGTTACCATGGCAACCAAAAACCTTTTTTTGCTTATTTTTAATAGAAATTTAAGATTTTCAAATTAGGTCGTTTATTATATTTCTGAGAGTTTTTAGTCTTTTATCTTTAAGTGTTACTAATCACCGAAAGCAAATGTTTTTTGCTATAAAATACCTTTTTTTACCAAAATAGCCCTTTTTCCACCATTTTACACATTTTTAAACAAAAAATGCTATTAATTTATTTGATGGTTGCCATGGAAACGGCCCAAAAACTCATAGATGCACCCCCTATATCAACAAATGCATCCCCATAGTGAGATTTCTGAGGGTTGTAGCTTTAATTTGATATATAATTCATGCTGTTTATTTTTATGGTCAGGTTCCAAAAATATATTGGCCAAATTTTCCTCTCTATACCTCTGTGTTGTTAGATTGTTATGCGCTTGTGCGGAAGAGCGCAATGCTGATCCCCTATCTTATACGTGACACTACTCTAAAAATGAAAGGTTCGCGGTCTACTGTCGGTTCCTTGTTTTTTTCGTTTGCCAAACTCTTGTATTGCAATTGGCGATGATCGAGTGATTTCAGGCATTTTAGAATATGCGGTATAAATATCGGAGTGACGTTTGCGGTATTAAAGTAGAGCCTGGTTGGCGGTATCAAGGAGTTATATATGTGGTATAGTAGGTCTATAGCGTATATTTAAAGGTCGTATTTTGTTGTTCGTAAACAGATGTACACTGTAACGCACCCATGTAAAGTGACGGCCCTTGACGCACCCTCCGTCATTTTTTTGACGGACCAAAGGCTGCCTCTTACGTACCCTCCGTCAAAAAATATTGGTAAACGACGCACCCACGACGCACCTCTCCCGGGGGTCGTATAGTGCGTCTTACAACTGATAGATGTATAATGAAATCACTGTAAGACAAAGTACACCTAACACAAAAAAAGTTCGTTACACTTGAGTGACGCCATGCATCGCTTTATAATTTGTTTCAAGTATTTAGGGACTTTTGAATAGATAATGAAGTGGTATTGGGTGAATTAGCAGTGGCTTAAAATTATATTTTATTTTCACATTGAAGAATGAAGTTGATGAGGTTAAAAAGCAAGAGACCTCTATCATTGTTAACACTTTTGTAAGAAATTCCACCCAATAAGAAAAAGAAGTCTAAGCCACTGCTAATTTACCCATGACCACTTTACCTGATTAAATGTCCCTCAAGTTTAGCCTCAGAACTAGCTCATTAGAAACAAAGCTTATGATCACTCATGTGTGACGATCCATTTTAACTCTTCAAATTGAATCAAATTGAAGAATATTAATGATTTGAACAGCCATAGTAAACAACTTTTTAAAATAAAATAGAAAGGACCAATAGCAAACAAGAGATTGAGAGAATACTTTTGTTTCTTTCTATTTTAGTTTTACCCTATACAAAACAGATGTTTTAAAATCCTTTCCTAACTTTCAAGTCATCTCAAGAATTACTGAACCAATACTAGGTATATGTTTGTACTTATCATAATGCATTTTTCATGGTGATTCCAAATATTATGGTGATGAAATTCAATAATCTTGACAATTTTACGCCTGCCACGTGGAAAGTGTTAACACACCCCTACATTTCTGCACTTTGCCAAAGAGGTGAAATCACCATTTCTTACCCAATGGAGTGTAACCTCTGTTAAATAAGTCCGATATTCATGATCGCAACATTTTAATGTCTGTCAAAGATGATGAAAAAACAACGGACCTGAGCCTCATTGATTTTAATGATTAAAAAAAAAAAGAACTTTGGGCATCGATGGGTATACTATATCATTTTGGGACAGCCTGTGTATGAATAAATGCACCAAATTGGAAACAGACAATTTTGCGCGTTTGACATTGAAATGTTCTCTGAACACTTTAGAATACGTTTCATTTATTTAATGTTAGCATAAAACTGACGTTTTGACAATTTCTTTTGCAAGAGCCACACGAATGGAATCTGAAGAATGAGCAGCACGTGTTTACCATGTTCATGATGTTTGAAAGTTGATCAATGTGTCTTATTTAGAGTTATGCGATCAAACCTTTTAGCTCATATGGGGCCTCAGAATTTGTTAAAAACTTATTTTACAACTTATTGAGCCAGTTTTTGCCGCACCCGCTACGACGGTCGCCTCTATTATGTTGAGTTTTGACATAAAACTAGTCGGTATACCCACTGATTAAGTCTCACAGTGTGTCACAATACAAATAAAATATCTGTTTCACCTGTGGTATGATGTGGTCAAGACGAGAGAAATTTTGGACAGCGAAAGCGGAAAAAATCCCTCAAAATATATACAGTCATGTTTTTGCTGTTTTTCTCCGTATTGTATCGATAGATATGTAAGACTAAGATAGAGCCTAGCACGATTTCAACAGAGAAATGGAATTTTTATTGGATGATATCTAATTATGGAACGATCATATTGCAAGAGTTAAAGGTCTTGTACTTGTAGATAGCATAATATGAACTCTAATGTATTACTATGCTTTTAGCATACTGGATTATTTATAATCGGTCACATTCGTTGTAAAATGTTTGATCTTTAGAACACTTTATGAGTTTTTTTGTGTGCAACCTTCAGAATAGCCAATCAGATAGTCAACCGTATAGAAAATCAACTCGTGAAGAGACTTCGATCCCCTTCAGTTAGACCTGTAATTGAAATATCTCAGTTCAAAAACAAACTACTTTTGCATAATTTTTCTTATAGGGGAGGGTAAAGCTTAATGGTTGTCTTAATCTGGATCTGAATAATCAAAATGCAATTTAATATCAAATTAGCCATTTCTATTGTTTGCAGTCTGTGAAAAAGATATCTGAAATTTAGACTATTTGACCGATAGGTATTCGGGCGAGTGCACCAAACTGGCGTAACTTAATAAGGAGGTAAGCTACCTCCCTAGTAGTTATGCCTTAACTGTAGCGTAACTTACGAACGATGTAATTCTGAGAGCATAACTGGCGAGTAACACCAGAATAGTAACTAGCGATGTAAATATCCACATTAATCAGTATCGTCCCCTTACAAAATTAATTGTCGCATATGCCAAGTGTTCACCTATACTTTACTGTAAAATTCGGACGTGAATGGTCCTTCGCAATATTACAAATGTGTCGTCACTCACTAGGTCATAGTTGAGTGTAAATAAAGAGTTACGTTGAATCGGCTATCGGCCCGGACAAAATGACGACATTTTTGTGGCCAAAAATAAGGACTATCATGTCATTACAAACATATTTTGGGCGAGTGTCAAATACAAATGTTGCACTAAAAGGTACAATTTTCATGATAAAGATCCGTTTTTGTAATTTAATAGTTCGATGGTGTATCAATAACATGATGCAACTCCTAGCATCCAATCTCTGTGGCGTGCTATACTGTGATCCTGTCTTTTATAAACAGAAATCACGGGCTCGATTCCCGAAATTCCCCTATGTTTTATTTTTTTAGACATGATGGTGACTTAATGAAATCATTCAATATAATGGCCCAGGTATTGACATACTTTAGTATTGATTTATTATTAATCAATTGATTTATTAAATGTGTATGTATTATTATTTTTTATACATCTTTTTATTTACTTTAGTGTATTTATTAATTAATTTTTAATTTTTAATTGTTCATTCATTGATTCATTTATATAACAAGGCATATGTGTTTACTCATTTATTTAATTATGTATTCGTTTATTTCAATATTATTTGATTTTATAATTGATTAATTACTTAATTAATTTGATTGATTGGTTGGTTGACTGATTGTTTGAAATTATTTTTACAATTTTGCATGCATCATTGTGGATGGCTTTAAAATATGTTATAATAAATTAGTCATAAATGTATATCATTGAGTAAATGCATTGATAATGAATTGTATGATAGAAATCTCCCATTTATTATCATATCTATGTAATCGTCCATCTAATTGTGAATAAAAGGTTCTAAAAGGTCGTCGACCCGGGCAGTGACTTGTATCTGTTTTATTTACAGTCAATGTTTAATTAAAATCCAATTTCGAACAACTCGTATCATTTTATTTTAGATATATCGAAATAACCATGATTAGCACTATATCTGTAGTTGTATTCAATTAGAATATAGTCGATTTGACACTCGACAATAGTCAAGTATTTGGACAACTCTGAATTCAAGATAGTTGCCATTAAAACGATTTTGCGAATTTTGTTTAGGTCCGTACGATCACATTTTGGGAACCTGGTTCTTGCACTATGCGACGTGAACAGACATGTTTACTTCAGCTGGCCTTGCATGGTCAGAGCGGCGTAGGTTCTAGCTTGCTATTGGTTCTAGGGAACGGCACAGCATTTAGGATACTTACGCCAGCGTTTTTTAATTACGCTCTCGCAGCAATGAGCATGATGAGTTCAGCGCGGTATCAAATCCACGCCAAAATACTGTCGCCCATACCAGGCCGTGAAAGCCGTGAACCGCGTAATGTAGTTTTGAAGGTACAACTCTCTTTTCTGAATTTTGGAGCAAATTACAAATATCGATGGTGTAGGTAATAGGAAAATCGATTCAAGGACATAAGCCGACAGGCTTCTTATTTACATAACAATTGGCCTTTGCAGATCATGTTCATTAATAGACTAGCAAGGGGCCATAGTTTAATGTACGGAGTAGTCAACATAATTTAATATATTTACAGGACATTCTTTATCGCAGTGAAATTGCAAAAGAAAAAAAGTATCATTCAACATTCAATAAATTGCAAAAGAAAAAAAGTATCATTCAACATTCAATAAATATAGCAATCGAGTAAACGGGTATTATTACATGGAAACACGGAGACTCAGATACGAAGGGAGTCATGTGACTTTTGTACAGGACAAACACTTGAGAGGAACACGCCCCTTTAAGATACATATACCTGACCTTAATTGGTTAAAAGGTGAGACTAATCAAATTGCAACTTTCTGAAATACAAAGCTTTCAACAGAGCGTGGATAGAACCCGTTTTTCCAATTAAGCAATAACCACCTTATGCCTTGGATTTTGCGTTGTGTGCAAGTTTTCCCTACATCATGTGCATGGTGTTTATTCCCCGAAATATCTTATGTTTGGTAGAAAAGGGTTAAATTATAGGTATTTTGGATCAATATACAGCATTATAAATACCGTTAACATCGTCTATAAGCCCATATTGACTAATAGTTAATAAGCTGAAAATAGATAAAAAGGTATGAGCGCCCTCTTTTGATCTAGAGAAATTAGCACGAAAGTTTAGTGTATTCGATATTCAATACTATAAAGTTGTATTACTATCTAAATAATTTTATGGACAGACGAATTGCTCAATTGGTAAAGCGTCATCTTCAGTATCACGAGGTTAGGGGTTCGATTCTCAAGTACACATTAACGCAAACTTGAATGTAAAATTATTATTCAATTATACTAGCTTTATTTTTATTTTTCAAAATACAAGCGAATAATTAATTTGATTGTAAAGAGTAATGATCTTAATAGTCCAACCTTTTTATAAGCTAAAAAACATTTATACTACAAATTAACTACAGCAAAATGTATTAATTGGCTTATATTAAATGTTTCACACAGTAATCTTAAACGTTTCCTTCATCATGATTTAAGGTCGATTTATGATGATATTAGGTTGGTAGATCAAGTTAATCAACAAAATGAAAGTAACTATGCAAACCACTATAATCCTGGTCTCACAGGATTATAACTGAATGGCTATTAAATCAATGTATTTCCAATAAGATAGAGGGCCGTCCATTTATACCGACATATCAATCATACATGTGCTTATAAAACGGTATCTGACATAGCAGTCCCGTTTAGCTCAATTGGTAAAGCCGACAGTTTGGGCCAGCAATTGTGGATCGCAGGTTCCAGAGGACAATTCCTGGTTCGAAACTCACTTCAAGTCTTCTACTTTTGGAAAGGTTATAATTTTCAAATTCTGGACGGTGTTTTATTAAGTTATCATGAATGAACAGGGAATTTTTTTTTTTCTCGTTGTTTTTTTATTTTATTTTTTTAAATGAAACAAAATTTAATTAAACTGGACACGCAAGCCATGGCCAGTCAATAACGTTTTACTGTTTGCCTGTTGTCCTCATTGATTCGAAACGCGTAATTACACGTTTGTTAGTTGAAAGGCAACTTAGCGGTGAACAATAGCGTAGGTCAATTTATCACAACAACGAACCGCGCTATTTCGAACCGCGCACTTTGGGTACTAACACCGAGTTAAACTCCCGCGGAAATTGAACCGTCGGTTTCAAGAGGGATCTTGAGGTGAAATCAAAGTTTTTCATTAATATTAAGGTCTTGAAATACTCCTGATTAGTGGACCTGTCTTGCAAACGTATTGAATCCAGTCTATGAAATCTACAAGCAGAGCATTTCACATCGGAATTTTACAAATCCGTAGATATCGAAAATGAAATGCGTCCGAGTAGTGTCTACATTGATATGCCAAACAGCTGTCTTAAACAGCGAAATTACACAATTTTTGTGTATTGAGATAAATGAGGGTTTTAGCAGCTATTATTCTTAAATCGGTTTTACGGCGTGACCATTTAAGTACATTAAAAGTCATTTGACGTGAGAGCAAAATTTGGAACCATTGGAATTTTTTCATTTGTCCATTCGTGTGCGATCGCGTTATATTTTCATTTTTAAACGGATTGCGGGCTATGTGCATAAGGAACAAGTTTCATGGAAATCTTTTTCAACTGACTAACTAAAAACACTGTGATTTCCTTTTTATTTAACAAAATACATTTTTGCATTATGTGGGTAACTGCTCGTAGAAATCCCTTACCACATTATTCCAAGGACATCATTTTTGTTCCTCAGCCTCTTTTAAACAATTCTGGTCAAATGCCAAAATCAATGTTTTAAGACGATTGATGCCCATGGATAGACCAATGTTAGTATCGTTTTGACGCTCATAATCATTTTTTCTGTAAAAGTGGCACAACGTCGATTTTGGGTAGCTTTGATAAACTGGGTATATCTCAGGATTGACAAATCCGAATCAGATAAAATAAACGGCATGTAAAAGCTGAGTGTTTTTCCTTTCCGTGTGTTTAAACATATTACACCAAACTTTAGGGTTTCATGGTCAACAAGTTGCGCAAACATGTGCACCCTTTTTTAGGGACAACCTGTATATGCCATATTGGTAGTCAACATTAGTGGTATTGATCCTGGATCACCCAACCTTGTTCACTTTTAATACATGGCTGGTGCTATATTGATTGCAAGTACTCTCATCTTATTGACTAGAACAACTATCTGGGCAATCACAATGCCTAAAATCTGCTACTTCAGAAATGATTTGTTACAGCTTAAATCAAATGCAACCAAGAGTGTTGCCAAGGATGTATACTTTACATCCGCCCCTCAAAAAAGAGGCCATAGAAGTTTTAGCAAGCACCAATTCACAATACCTCAAGTAGTATCCATCAATAGACTTTTCTCTGGTGACAAACCTGCTGAGGTTGTTGTTTCATCACCAAGACAACGTCAACTAGTTAAAGTTCATATTAGTTCGAGTGTCACTGACAATTTGCGATCCGATAATGAGTATCCGAAGGTTCGGTTAGCTATCGATGAAACGCCCTGCGAAATCTGCGTCAATATGTGACCTCATCATTGGTCGAATATTAGACATTCTCGTGATTACCGAAAGTTGGCTCGAAGGAGATTCACGCGACGACCGAGCTTTAGCTGATATTTCTGCTACACTTCCTGATTATGTTGGTCACCACAAGCCTCGAAAATTTCGTAGAGGAGGCGGCATCTGCATAAGGATTTGACGTCACCGAGAACAGTGCGCAATCTTTTGCTTCATTTGAACTGATGGACATTTCGGTATCCTCACGTGGACAGCAGCCTTTAAGACTACTATCTGTGTATCGACCTTCATCATCAAAAAGCAAGCAGACACGCACAACTTTCCTTCGTGAATTTGCCATCCTCCTGGAAACCATCGCTGTTATCCAATGTCGCGTGTTATTCGCTGGAGATTTTAATTTCCATGTAGACAATGAACAAGACCGTGATGCTTCGCTTTTGCGCGACCTCTTCGAATCTGCAGCCCTTCGTCTACATGTAACTGGTGCTACACACAAAAACGGAATCTCTAGTATCAAAGCCATCGATACTTTATGGTCTTCCATCTGACCACTATGCAGTGAAGTGTGACCTCGATGTAGCAAGACCGAGGTGACATAAGCGTGAACTAGTTTTCAGTTGTATCCTGGTCGAGATAATGATCCTTCCGATACTTCTGATGGCGTGAGTTGCATTCCGACAGATGTTATTAACATGTTCCTTCATAGTAAGTTGACTATCTAAGAACACTCCGAAATTGCGCGGAGAGGACGTTGGTTCAATGGTCATGTCGCCAACCCTAATTCCAGATAAAGGCGTCGTCTTCAAGTTTTTTGATGTAACATGGATCACGTCAGTTTTGCTGTCATTTAACTGAAGCTTGATGTGCACAGTCCATGATTTTATGTCATCAAGACACTGTTCAAGTTTTGAAACACAAACGTCTCTCTTTGATGGTTTCATGGAGGTAAACAGTTGTGTGTCATCAGCGTATGTAATACACTCGATGCCGAGGCTATGTCTTCGATCGGTGCACTATACATTGTGAAGATGACAGGTCCTGCTACTTATCCCTGCGGTACGCCGTAGTCCGTTGAAAGCGTATAAGAGAGTGCAGTCTCAACGGCAACAGCTTGTTTGCGGTTTTCAAGGTAGGATACAAACCAGTTCAGTGCCCTGTCAGTAATTCCATATCGCTCCTCCAGGCGCCTAATCAACACACGATGGTCTATAGTGTCAAATGCGGCCGAGAAATCTAAAAGAACCAGTACTGCCTCGTCGCCTCTGTCAACTTTCTGCAGGAGATCATTGCACACGCGGAGAAGTGCAGTCTCTGTAATGCAGCCTTCGCGATAAGCAGATTGCTTGTTGCCCTGAAGACCATTCTCTTTAAGGTAGGCTTAGAGTTGACTTACAGCGACACGTACGCTCTAAGAGTTTTGAGGCAAACCTTAAGTTTGATAAAGGACGATAATTGTTCATGTCCTCACAGTCGAGCGATGTTTTCTTGATCAGAGGTTTGACACGAGCAACTTTGTAAGCACCTCGAAATTGCCCAGAGGCTAGCGAACTATTGATGATCTTTGTAATAATTGGCAAAAGATCATCGAGCAAGTACATTAGAAGCGACTTTGGCAATGGATCAAGGCTGCATGTCTTTTTCGAAGACTTCATTACAATGGTGCGCACTTCATCATCCGAAACTTCTTGAAATTGAACGAAAGAGGAATCACATTGGTCGGCAACATTAACTGAAGCAGTGGTGGATGCATTATCAAGAGATGTCCGAAGTTTGCGAATCTTTTGATCAAAGAAGTTGATAAATTCATTCGCTATATCTGCTGAAGACGTTCCCGACGGTAGCAAGGTTGAACTTTGGGCGACAGACAATTTGTCAATAACATTGAACAACTGTTTCTGATCACATTCAGATATGACTGACCGATGATATTTGGTATTTGAGCGATCGAGAAGTTCCTTGTAATCAGAGCAACTTTCTTGAATCAACTTCCAAACCTGATGACTTCCACTTTTTTCATAAAAACGTTTCTTTCTTTTAGCATTTCTGAGGCTTTCATCATACCAAGGAGCATGCGGACGGAGAGTCATCTTGCGAGTTTTCACAGGTGCATGTTTGTCAAGAACATCGCTCAGAACAGTATCGTATTGCTCAATAAGTGCATCAGGATCATCATCAGGATTCACGATCAACGTTGAGTTGACAACGTCATGACGTAAAGCGCCGAGATCAATGTCTTTCAACCGACGGTGACGAACAGTACACTTAGTTGGTCTCGCGCATAGATTATTTCAATTCCCTTCTCTACGGTCTCCCAGACTCTGAAATCATGAAGCTGCAAAGAATCCAGAATACTGCGGCAAGACTGGTGACACGTAGGCCTACTAAGAAATATGACAGCATATCTGAGATCATGAGCGGTCTTCATTGGCTTTCCATCCGCCAACAAATAACATTCAAGATCAACCTGCGCACTTACAAATGTCTCAATGGACTTGCGCCTTCATATTTGTCGGACCTTATCACTCGCTACACTCCTAGTCGGTCACTCCGCTCTTCTTCCCAGAACGTAATCAAACCCCTTCACTTCGACCACGTACTGCCTACGGACGCCGATCCTTCATAGAAGCCGCTCATATAGAATGGAACAGTTTACCTATGCATGTCAAGACTGCATCTTCTATGGACATTTTTAAGAAAAAAATGAAAAGTCATCTTTTTACGCAGTAGTTATTGTCAATGTAGATAATGGGAGACAATTTTATCGGACTCTTTTATATATACTTGTTTATGCTTTTTAACCATACTTATACAGCCTTTTGTGTGCTAAATTGCTCTTTTTATTATGTTTTGTGCAATAGTAATGCTGCTACTTTGGTATTTTTAACTTTGTAAAGCGCCCTGAGACCTTGGTTACGGGCGCTTAATAAGAACTGTTTATTATTATTATTATGCCTATGGAACACTTGCAAATTCTGTCATATGTTTGTGGTCATATTTACATTTGCCTATAGCAGGTACAATCTTCAACAAAACGTTCAATTTTCTTGACAAATGGTCGTTTACGGCCCTTCGTTGGAATATCCGAGATGTCTATGTTGAGGTATGTACATACGTCCTTAAGTTTTGAAACTGTTTGCTTGGTAAGACTATTTGTTTTAACTAGTTCACAAACATTAAGTGTATTAAATACAATGGGATGTTGAATATCAATGGTTCTGTGTACTAAATCCCGTAGACTGTCCAGGAAATCTTCCTCCGCAGCGGTTGGAAAACTGTTATCATATTCATTGGCCTTCCTTTTTCTTCTTGACGACTCTCTTGAGAAGAAACCAGAGATCTGTTGCTCTGTCAAAAATTCATTCGGCTTAAATAATGTATTGCCATTGTCGTCGTTGGCTCTACGCATGTCCATCTTTACATCGACCACTTGTGAGCTGCTTTGGCTGGCTTTCACCCTCGGATTTGTCAAAGGGAAGCTGATGAACTGCTTTAAAGCCGCCTTCTTCTAGCCTCTCGGCGTAACCTATTTTGCCTTGTCGACCAGGGTTAGTTGCTGTCTACTGTATGTATGCCTTCCTACTAGTGTATGTATTTCAAGAGGAACACATCTCTGGAAAGACTTCTGGCAGGCGTCTTCTGGGCAGAAAAAAAGCTTCTGACCAGGGGATATAATGTAAACATAATCTGAGTCAGAGGTCAACTTCTTTGAGCAGATGGTCAATTCATTCAGCAATTGTATATATTATACTTTGTAGTATAAATACAGCCAATTTTGTGTAGTAATAATTATTAGACCCGTGGTTTGTCTCTGAGATATATTGCTCTACTAACAATCGGTGTAGATAAAACAATATTAACGGTGTTATGACAAAATCAAAACATAGAGAACCGAATTATACAGTCTAGACACATAAATCACCTGACAGGTATATAAACATTGCAAATCCTATAATGCATGTTGTGAAATATTAGTCCACAAATGATCTACTTTGCATGGGTAAACATGGTTAATGTATGTATGATTTCATGAACAGAGAGACTAATGTATCTAATGACATTATAATTCACGACCCAAACCACATGTGACAGGTAAACACTCTATCACGTTTGGCATGTCTATAAATATCTCATACATTTATTATAATATACACGTAGTACTGCCCAATTGGTTCCTGCCTATTATAATATACGTATAATATATACAATATTACAGCTCGTGACCTGCGGTCACTCGTGCAATATCTGTCATTTAGTTCAAAGAACACTAACAGCTACATCTGAACCCCTCTATATATTGCTTAACAATATAATGTGACATTCATTTTGTAAACAAAATGCCAAATGGAAAAATATTTTTTCAAAAACTTGCTTGATATAATGCCAAAATTTATGGAATGTAGGGCTATAATTAGATTGGTTTATAGATTGGTTTATTGAAAAATACAAAATCGTGGCTTACAATATTGCACTTACAATATTACAAAAAACATTTAAATACATTCAAAGAGATACATTAAAATTTAAATATAAATTACAAAGACACATATATATAAAACATGTGATACCAAAAACACTTACGAGATGAACATACACATACCCTCAAACAGCTTTACCCACACGCACACACCCCCACACACCCCACCTCTCCCACACACTTTCATAAATTGACATTAATAAGATATATTTATTTAGATTACCCATAAAAATCACATATATATATATATATATATATATATATAAAACAAAGTAAAACCAGATCATTTGGTACAGAGTGCTCGATACTAAAAGTAGAGCGTAATATAATCAAAAATTAAATCTAGTTTATTCCATTTACACTACAGTACTGTTTCATGCAACCACTATGGCTGCACTCCTCAGGTGTATATACTGAATACTAAGTAACACTAGCACTGTGTATTATAGAAGCCCAGAAAAGATGACTCATGCATGGTCTCCTTGACCTTAAAACTTTGACCTTAAAACTTGATACTTGGTTAAAGGAATGCATATAAAATATAATATGGTATGAGAGTTGTCAGTCAACAAACAATTGTAGTTAGTTAGAGTTACATAAAAGCTATTTCTTTCTATGTCTACATGTTGTAATTAGCTCGTTTCTTTTATTTAATGAGCTTAAGTCTGGTCTGCAGATGATTAGAAATTTTTCATGTAAGCACAGGTTGCACCGTTTGCTGGCTTTTGAGTAAGGCTTACATTTTGCCATATGGGGTGTTGGAGTCCTTGAGTGACCATATATACATTGGCTGAGGGTTGCACTACTCTTATGTAGCTCGTTCCTAAAAGAGCTGGTATGTCCATTATATCGGGTTTTGAATGTGTTCTCTGATAGACCAACATAGGTTTCTTGTTTTTTGCTGATGTCATTTGTCACTGTGGCTTGGTAAACAATACCAGCGGTCAGGCATTTACCAGCTAGCGGGCAGTCTTGTTGAGATCTGCAGTTGCATTCTCTCACGGTCTGTTGGGCGTTTATGGTATCATCTTCTCTTTTAAGTAATTGCTTGTTGTGAAATGAAATTATGGTTTGCACGTTAGGCATGCAGCAGTAGCTGATTTTTATGGTATTCCTGTTGAAGATCTGCCGTAGCTGGTTGCCTTGTGGGAAACACTTATCAACAAGTTTCAGAAAGCGGTGGCCAATGTTGGTTGCGACGTTGGAGCTGTAGGGGGGATTGTACCATATAATGTTCCTTGCCCTATTCCTAGTTCTAGATTTGGCAATAGTAGGGCTGAATTTGAGAGTGTAGTCATAACCGCTGTTCTGAAGTGCTTTTTGATAAGGTGGTGCGGCCTCGGAGAATGATTTCTCATCTGAGGAAATGTTAGACAGTCTATTGTTGATTGATTCAGGGATGTTGCGAAGGATGCTTGGTGGATGGTTGCTCTTGCGGTGTACATACAGGGGATTGTTGTTAGGTTTCATAAATGGTTTAAACGTACCTGATGTTAGATTCAAGGTGACGTCCAGATAGTCAACAACTTTCTTGTTTGCTTCAATAGTGATCTTTAGGTTATGCTTGCTGAATATCTTACAGATCTCTTTCTTGATACATTCAATCTTTCTAGGTGTTTCATTGAACGCAGCGAGGCCATCATCTCTGTATAACCCGATACATGGTTTATACTTGGGGTTGAGTTCCGAGAGAAGAAATAAGCCGACCAGCTCGCATGTTTCGGCGCCGGCGTAACTGCCCATTGTAACATCGAAGAGTGAATCTGTGCCTTTCTTACACCATGTCTCGTTACCGTTGAACAAAAGTGATTGCTTAGCTTTAAGAATTATATCCTTTTCTTTATCGTCAATGGTGTCAAATTTGGAAGCGAAATCCAGGGCTTTCAACAAAAGATCCTCTGATATGGAAGGGTAAAACTCTACGATGTCAAAACAAATGAAGGAATGTTTGTGTTGGTCCGGAATGTGTTTGTACCAGTTAAGGACATCATCAGTGTTTTTCCATTGGTTGGCCTGCGTTTTCTCCATGATCTTTTTGTTTATTCTCACCCGGATTTGTTTGCTTATAGTACCTATGTCCGACTTGGCAGGGTTGATAAGTCTGCAGGATGGATTGTTGCGAAAGTTAGGCTTATGGTCTTTCAGAGTAACGAAGGCGTCAATTCTGGCGATGGAGTCGATTCTATCTGCGAGATCAAGGTCGGTAGCGATTTGTTTCTCCTGGCTTGTTATATACTATGGTTATGGCATCATTAGGAGCTTTCTTGTATGTTTTGGTTACGTTGTTGTGCATTAGCTTGTTGTAGGTGGGTGGGTCTAACTACCGCAAATGTCTAATTGAGAAAACTGAACTCTTCCTGAAACGCATGAGATGGAAAGCTTTCTTCTTCCTGAATCCTGACATCAAGCCTGCATCCAAAGAAACATTCGGTTTCAAAACCACGAAATCGCCTAAACCGATGCTAGAACTGAAAGACTTCGAAGATTAAATGCTGCACCTGATACAAAATGTTGAATTCAAGAACTCTAAGTGCCACTTTCAAACCACACTCTCGCAGGACACACGGAACATAAAAAAACCGACGACAAACTTCGCAACATCCCTGAATCAATCAACAATAGACTGTCTAACATATCCTCAGATGAGAAATCATTCTCCGAGGCCGCACCACCTTATCAAAAAGCACTTCAGGACAGCGGTTATGACTACACTCTCAAATTCAGCCCTACTATTGCCAAATCTAGAACTAGGAATAGGGCAAGGAACATTATATGGTACAATCCCCCTACAGCTCCAACGTCGCAACCAACATTGGCCACCGCTTTCTGAAACTTGTTGATAAGTGTTTCCCACAAGGCAACCAGCTACGGCAGATCTTCAACAGGAATACCATAAAAATCAGCTACTGCTGCATGCCTAACGTGCAAACCATAATTTCATCTCACAACAAGCAATTACTTAAAAGAGAAGATGATACCATAAACGCCCAACAGACCGTGAGAGAATGCAACTGCAGATCTCAACAAGATTGCCCGCTAGCTGGTAAATGCCTGACCGCTGGTATTGTTTACCAAGCCACAGTGACAAATGACATCAGCAAAAAACAAGAAACCTATGTTGGTCTATCAGAGAACACATTCAAAACCCGATATAATGGACATACCAGCTCTTTTAGGAACGAGCTACATAAGAGTGGTACAACCCTCAGCCAATATATATGGTCACTCAAGGACTCCAACACCCCATATTCTTTAGTCTGGAAAATATTGGCAAAATGTAAGCCTTACTCAAAAGCCAGCAAACGGTGCAACCTGTGCTTACATGAAAAATTTCTAATCATCTGCAGACCAGACTTAAGCTCATTAAATAAAAGAAACGAGCTAATTACAACATGTAGACATAGAAAGAAATAGCTTTTATGTAACTCTAACTAACTACAATTGTTTGTTGACTGACAACTCTCATACCATATTATATTTTATATGCATTCCTTTAACCAAGTATCAAGTTTTAAGGTCAAAGTTTTAAGGTCAAGGAGACCATGCATGAGTCATCTTTTCTGGGCTTCTATAATACACAGTGCTAGTGTTACTTAGTATTCAGTATATACACCTGAGGAGTGCAGCCATAGTGGTTGCATAAAACAGTACTGTAGTGTAAATGGAATAAACTAGATTTAATTTTGATTATATATATATATATATATAAGGTCGAAGTTGTTGCAAATTGTACAATTTGCTGGTGAAGTCTGCCGCTATATTAAATAATAATAATGAGTTTAAACTCAAGATAAATGACCGATAGGCCATAATTGTAGAAAGAAACCAAATACCTCAAAAATTCACCCGCCGGGAGTTGAACCCGGTCCTTCCAGTTACCGTTTGAATGTGCTATCCGTTACACCACGGAGTGCTCGCATACTAAGCGATGATAATTTGAGAGGTAAGTGATTGGTTACGCTCGATTACGCTATATATATATATCAAATAAATGAAGTCAAAAGTGGAGAAATGCCGTGAAAATATATCATTTATTGTATAAATTTTCGGCCATCGGCCTTCATCGGGTACGGTAGATTGAATAGATTTGTTTACATCCGATGGCCGAAAATTTGTACAATCAATTATATATTATCACGGCATTTCTCCACTTTTGACTTCATTTATTTGATATTATTTAATGCCGACGCAGCTTCTTTGATATATATATATATATTTTTATATCAACCGTTAAAAGAAAGCCATTGATTGCACAAAAAAATTGCTAACATTATTCATTGTTTAAAAGTTTGACATAATATGGTACCGGGTTGTTAAAAATCTCTTTGTCCTGAAACAACGAGGCTGGGAAATTGCACTTGAATTACGTACATGTAGGTTAAACATGTTAAAACGAAACTGTGACATTTATTTCTTCTGGGTGGTAAAAGATGTTCAATCCTGACATTATGATCTAAACCTTTGGCAAACTTGAGAGAGTGATGTTCTCTTCTTTCCTCCAGACTATCAAGATCACACATGCTTAACACTTTCCACTTTTACCATATACCAAACAAATTTTTCAGAAACCTTTCCCAATTTTCAAAGTCTATCTCAAGGATTACTGAACCAATACTAGGCGTATTTGTACTTATTTCAATGCATTTCTCATAATGATTCCAATTATGGTATTCGAATTCAATAATTTTGACATTTTTGAATCACTTTGTGAAATTTTGGAATGTCTTCTGCAGACGCCTGCCGCATGGAAAGTGTTAAGGCATCAGAATAAGAATAATACTTGCGGCCTAAGATAGTTCTACAGGCCCGTTTTTGAATTCTTTCTATAGTCTTAGATTGTTTCTTGGTAATACTAGGATGCCATATAACGTCACAATATTCGATGACTGGTCTGGGGTAACTTTTGTACACGACAGTAAGCTCATCTTGATCAAAGCCAAACATTTTTAGAGATCGTAACATGAACAAGCGCTTGTTGGCTTTGGAAAGCATGTCATCTATTTGAGCGTTCCACTTGAGATCATGTTGGATAAGTACACCAATAACTTTAGCCTTTTCAACACACGGCAGTACCTCATTACCAATTCTCAAATCTAAATGACGCGGTGTGTCTTTACCAAACTGAACTTGTAATGCTTGACATTTGGCAGGGTTTAGATTCAGACAATTGGCATCTGACCATTTTTTAAAATCATTCAAATCCTCCTGAAGGTTGCTAAGTTCAGCAAAATTGCGGTTTTCAGCAAATATCATATCATCAACATATTTCCAATACCTGGACTTAGCATCTACCATGTCTACAGCAGCATCATTAATGATGATCTGAAACCCAAGTGGGCCTAGTGTGGTAACTTGAGGGACACCGCCATTAATACATACAAAATCAGAAAGAGTATTATTACATTTGACACATTGCTGCCTGTTATGCAAAAAATCGCATACCCAGGGTATTATAGATCTGCGCACTCCCATGTCAATCATTTTGTGAATGAGGAGGGTGTGGTTTATCAGGTCGAATGTTTTAGAAAAATCAGTGAGAACAACTGTGCCAACATTGTGTTGTTGTTCAGCGCCCTGGTGAAGGAGATGAATAAGATTGACCAAATAATGACTAGTAGAAACCCCTTTGACATTGCCAAACTGATTGACATAAATTCAACTTTGAACATCATGAAGGATCCAATGTGAAACAAAACCTTCGGCAATTTTAGCGAAAATGGAAGTTAAGGACACAGGTCTTAACTTGTCCTTATTCGGGGGCTTTGTTTTATGGATCGGTACTACAATGCCCTCTTTCCACTGAGTAGGTACAATTCCTTCAATCAGAGAGCTATTCAGAATATCAGTTAATGGAATGCTAATTTCGTAAGCAAATTCTTTAACAATTTGTGGTTTTATCCATCGGAACCAGCAGCCTTGGAAGGATTGGGTCCAGGGGCCACCCCCTGAAATAACCCCGTCGGTAAAAAAGACCCTCCGTCGGTAGATTTGCGATTTTGACCACGCGATTTTTCTGCCGGTTATGTGCACAACTTCATCGTTACTCCCTCCCCCACTTATCAAGATTTCAACTGTTCACGGTCACGGGAAAAAATTGGAAGTTTTACGATTTTGTTTGGAGTATGTAAAAAAAAATTGTCGGTACATCATGCCTTTCGTCGTTACAACTATGGTCGGGCCCCCCAGTTTCCAAATGCTGGGTACGCCACTGGAAGGATTCACCTTTTTGAGCTCAGCATAGACTTCCCAGGGATACAGATAAGGTGGCGCTGGATCACACTAGATGTTACCACCTAGATGTTACCATCAAACTAGGCTTAAAGACGGGTTACAGGCAACAGTATTTTATTTTGTATCCATTTATACTGTTATATTATTAAATACTGTAGTCCAGGTCCAAAAGAAAATGTTTGATATAAAAAGTCACTCACCAATTCCATGTATCTCAACTGTTTTAGCCCTAAATCAAGGTTCACATTAAAAAATCATGCCTCTGGCAACCCTGACTGCCTTTAATGTCATTTAAGTATTTTTTCTCTTCATATCAACAATCATTTTATGTATTCTATCATAAATATGACCAATTTGTTATATAATTTGTCAATTAAAAGAGTTCCTTTAATGTATAATTTTCGGCCATTCATTGTGTTTTTTTCCAGCCAAAGTGTTAACTTTCCGGCAACACTGTTTCCGCGTACTTGAAATACCAAAACATTTTATTCCATGTTTATGTAGGTTGGTATTATATCTCCAATTTTGAAAGTGGTACTATCCACAAAGCGCCACTTTCGGCTTTATTGCCCCATTCAATACTACCATTTTTCGCTATGAGAAAATATGATCAAAAAAACACCCCTATTTGAAATAATGGCTTGATCCAAAGTGGAACACACGCTTACATTTTAAAACCATTTTCTGAAAGAGTAAACATGGTTGTGCAATAATATGTGTAAAAGAAAAACTTCTACTCTTTCCTCTTTAGATGTACCAGTGCTTCCAATATAAATTACCTATTTTTATTTCATTACTTAAATAGTGTAAAAACTTGCCAAATTGGTTGGAAATCTTATTTTGGCCGTTACAATGGCAACCGACAATTGACCATTTTGGATTTTTTTTTAATAAAAAACACGTTTTTTGACCCATTTTAGGTTTGGAAAAGATAACTCAAAATATATTTTGTTATCATGGTTGGATTCACTGAACCCTTTTCTGCAAAAAAACTGTATACGTTTATAAAGATTAAATGAATATTGAAGAAGTTACGGCAGTTTTACGGAGACTGTACCTTGAGAGTCCACAGCCCCCTTAAGGATGAGCGTTCATGTAAAATAAAAAACATCAAGTTGAAAATCGGGCCAGCAATCAGAACATCTACCTTTAAATTATATTTTTAGAAATTGATCTTGTCCAAATCCTTTCAAATTAAAGCTATTCAAGTCTTGCATTATTTGATTTGGTATGCTAGGATACATCATCACGGTAAATAGTGATAGTAGGGTGAAAATCAGACTCGTTTCTCTCATAAAGTCGGGCATCAATGTTTTTGGTATGAAATTAAAGCTTATACTTCCGATAGTACGGAAATTGCTCTAATGTAAAATATTGTACGAATCTTAGCCCGGTCAAGCAAATGGTTAAATGAAGCAAAGTAAACACAGTTGTTGAATTCAAAAATAGTAATAAAATCACTGTTTGTGGAACAAACTTTGTCAAATTCGGTACCATATTATTAAGAAAATTACTAACAATCTATCGATATAAGTCGCCATGGCTGCCAAATAACCCTACCTCAATGTATTCAGGGAAAATAAACTTCTCGTATTGTTAACATAGGTTTTAGCTGAAATCGTTTTTTTTTGTGGATTAGAAATCGGCAATGTTGGAGTGCAATGCCATTTTATTTGTGCTTCGCGCACATTCTCAGGCCTAGTACGTCCTATCGAGGTAACAAAATGTTCTTATGAGATAACTGTCGGGCAGCAAAACATCTTTTCTGTACATGCCCCCTTTTCGGAAATTCTGTTGAAAAAACACCCATCTATATAATCATCAACGGTCGGAAAATTAGTGCCATGGAGTTAAGAAATGTAATTGCTTTTCACCTTGTCTCAACTTTGCACCAATGCTCACAAAAGTATAATGTTTCACTATCATGACTTGTAGATTGGCGGCTTTACCATGATACCATATTAGGGACCCTCACACATATAAATCTGATAGAACTATGTTTTCTACTGAAACTCGGTTAACAGATTGTGTTTGACTTTTAACTACTGTACGCCTAATTACGTCAATGTTGTTTGTTGATCTTCCAGTCTTTTTACGGCCACTGCGAACTGCTTCTTGTACAATTCTTGTCTTTTTGTATTTATGTCCACCAAGTTCTAAAATAGTCGACTTTGCCGAAGCGCCTCAGTTTAACATTAATGTTCTCTGAACTTTTTTGAGTAAACTTGATTAATTTGGTTTCAGCGTATAGCCAAACAATTCGATTACGTTTATTTAAAATAAAATAAATATTGAGCCTAAATGTCGTGCATTGAATGTAATGGGTGAAAGTATTTTGTGAAAGCCAAGTGAATGGAGTTAGAGGAATGTGCAGCTCCAGTTCCTAGCACGTGTTTGCAGCTAAGCACAGCTGGCGTCGTGAAAATCTAACAATGTATGGTATTGCGCGTTATGTAAACAAACATGTCCGCTCGAGTAAAATATAAAAGGCCTCAATTCTTCAAGGGTTCTCTATCCAAATATATTTTGAGATTTAAGGTGTGAATTATTAAGGTTTGAAATGGTTTCGAACATTTTGGGACACCCTCTATGTATAACTCATCTCATATTGTCACTCTCCGCCCGTCCTCTATGGTTATGGTAAGACCCTATGTTCATCAAACAACTACAGCACATTTATCTCCCGGCTATTGTTCATTCCATCAATAACCGCAGGATTGATAACAACCAAATCCAAGTATCGCTCAGTTAATTGTAAGTACTATTAGTTATCCACTGTTTGATAACGCAATACGGGAAGATACCTATGGTTGGGTGCCATATCACATGAGGCCGGATCACTTAGGAAATCCCCAATATATCCTGTACATGTATGTGCTATCAGGACGATATATCCTGTATTGCGTTGTTGGCAGATTGCTACCAGGACGATATATCCTGTATTGCGTTGTTGGCAGATTGCTACCAGGACGATATATCCTGTATTGCGTTGTTGGCAGAATAACAGCTCTGATTGGTTAAATAGAGATTTGGGTTGATCCATTATCATTTTCAGGGGTTGGTGGTATTGGTGATGGGTGGATAGGGTAGCAGTAGGTTTTGGATTATGGGTTGGAAGGGGATAGGGGTTAACATGCCATTTTGGTGGTTCCAGTGTAATTTTGGTGGTTCCCATTGTTTTGGGCTCAAAGTTGTTTAAAGTGTTCAAGAAATATATGTTGGGAGGGGGTATATGGTGAATAAGGAGGAGTTAAAAAATTCTCTTTTATGGTGGTTCCTAGTGTTATTTTGGTGGTTCCCAGTGTTTGGGGTTCCAAGTTGTTTAAGTGTTCAAGAATATATGTTGGGTGGAGGTATATGATGAATTAGGAGGGGGTTGATAAATTGTCTTTTTTGGTGGTTCCCAGTGTTATTTTGTCGGTTACCAGTGTTTGGGGTTCCAAGTTGTTTAAGTACCCAATAACATAGTTTTGGGTTGTGCTAGGATATGGTGTATTAGGAGGGGTTGGGTTGGGTTGGGTTGAATAAATTGTCCATTTTGCTCAGTGGTTCGTATTATTTTGTTGGTTCCGAGTGGTGCAAGTGCTCAATTCATGTTTTTTTTAATTGGGATGTGTTGTGATAAATAAATAGATTGGTTGACAAAATGTCATTTTGACGGTTCCCACTGTTTTGGGTTCCAAGTTGTGTATGTCAACCCACCCTTGAGCTCATTGACTATATCCCTGATGACCAATAACCCAGCTATTGACCATTTAAACCACCTGGAACCCAAAACACTGGACACCAAAATAACACATGGAACCACCATAATGACACAGGGAACCACCATCACTCTGTCAACCTTATTAAGCACAACTCATTCCAACTCTTACAAATATCCTCATCGAGCACTTACACAACTTGGAACCCAAAACACTGGGAACCACCAAAATGATGCTCAGGACCACCCAAGAGGGCCATTTTATCAACACCCCCCCCTCCTTATTCCACTTATACTACCCGACCCCCGACATATACTCAGTGAGCGCTTAAATAACTTGGAACCCAAAACACTGCGAATCACCTAAATGATACGGGGAACCACCAAAAAGAAATCTTATTAACCCCTCTCCTCCTCCCTTGCACACCCATAACCCAACACTTACAGTCACCCTTTCCCCCCATCCACCACCATCGTAACCCCTAAAAATAAAAACAAATAATAATGGATCAACCCAAATCTCAATTTAACCAATCAGAGTTGTTATTCTGCCAACAACGCAATCCGGGATATATCGCCTGTTAGCAAGGTTAATTACAACGCAATACGTTTTTATATTGCTTAGTTGCCAAATGCTTAATAACCAATCAGATTACAGCATTTGTATCTATTTATAGCTACTAAGTGATAATGCATAAGGTCACTTAATACATACACGTTGTTTTTACCGACAATGTTTATTATTTGTCTTTCATACAGATTATACGAAGAGCTTCGGCAAGCTGTCGAGAGAAATGATGCTGAAGGCATTCTTGATATTTTAAACAGTTACAAACAAGTAAGTTGACTTGTGATATGTATTTAAGATTTTGGCCCTGCTATGAATGATGTTAAAAGAGAGTGCATAATTATCCTCATTTATATCCTTTTTGATCCTTCGAAATATTTTAACACCATACACACACGACGACCTCTGATGACCTGTGACGTCACATGTCATCCTCGATCGAGGTTTTAATCTCGTTCAGTCTCATCATTACTACTAACTAAAATATCCCCTATGGTTATATCACCTTCCGGAAAGGGGTGGCTGGTTGCTATATTATAATTGTACTCTAACATGTATGCAATTAAAAAACGAAACATCTCAGCGTAGTGTGGACTTAAACTACTACAGGGTGAATCAAAACAAATTGTGCAATGATTGAAATGGCTATTTGACCTTGATATGTGCATTGAACCATACAATTGTTATTGTTTTTGTAAAGCGTAGATAATCTATATAGTTTATCTTTCCAAAAAAATGAGAGTAATCATTTGAAAAATAATCAAACTGTGACAAGTTGACCGCGTTTTTCGCCATCCCAATGGGATTTACACAGTTAAGACATGAAAATTACAGTAGCATGATGAAACGTAATGAAAGTTAACAAGCAAGGTATTGTTGTGCCAACAATTTCTTACAGGTTCCTGGCAAATTAAATTAACCAAGGGTGGTTAAAACACTGTACAAATAATTAGTTCAGATGATAATATTTCACATACTAAAATATTGCACAAATGAAATCTTCTGAAGACACTTTCATTTTTTTTTGATAATTGAACTTAAGAGTCATTCCCATTTGTGAAGGAAACTATTTATGTTTAAGTTCAGCGTGATGTCGAGGAAGTTGGTGACTTTGAGATTGCAATCGATGGTGATCCTGAGCCCTATGTCATTGAAAATAACATCCACCAACAACAATGTCACCAAGGAATACATCGGACTCACGGATGCCTAGCCTATTTGTAAAATATTTGTTATTTCACTATTCAAGCCAATATTTTCAATTTGTTCTCTTACAAACTGGCTACCCTTCACATTCAAGAGTTGGATACATCTACAAAGTTGACCATAGGCTACGAAAAACACAAACAAACAAAATATGAAATGTGATTAGGCAAAATTAGTTTTCTACAATTAGAAGAAAACAGCGTTTAATTTTGTTAAGGAATTATGGAGATATCTGTGATTACGTAAGAGTAGTCACGGAACACTTCCATCCAAGTTGGCATATTTTGACAGATTTTCACTCACTCATTAATGTTCAATTAGCCAGCACTGTTTAATACTATGATACAAAAAGTTCAATTTGTGATCTAAGAATACTGAATAATCGATCATAACACTCATAACACCCAGAAAACCAATAACAATACAACTCATTGTAAGGAGAGAGATATGACCATACTCTTTTAATGTAAACAAAACATTTATTTTGTTTTTAATTGCGATACTAATAATTTGACTATCATGCGGAAAATTGGCGATAATTTCAGCCTTCAAGTTACAAATGTGAATACTAGAAGCTTGTATGCGCGATGTTATTAGATCTTGAACTTGGTTTAATAACGACAATGTCCATATTTACTAAAATTGCTATAATTTTGTTATAAAAAAATTTAACTTATACTACAAATTTTAAATTTTACTGTTCTTAAGTATAAAATGTAATGAAAATAATCTAGACAACTTTTATTTTATATGTTGTGTTAAACTTTGGTCTCATCTGGCATATTATTTGGTGTAAAATAAAATCTAGAACCATAAAAACGTTAATCCATGTCATTTTGTAGAGAAGTATTGATTTCATGTATGTGCTGTCTGAATCACTCAATATGAGCAAACTTGGATGGAAGTGTTCCCAGACTAATGTTACGTAATTGCTCATTTCTCTGGAATTACTGAATCGAATCACATCCGGTTTTCTTTAAAGTATAGCAAACTATTTTGCCTTTATATTGTTTTTTGAGTTGTTCTATTCTGACACTTATTCAGAAAGTTACAATCCTCCAAACGTGCGTTGTATTTTTTTTCTGAGACACCCTGTATGCATGAAATATGTAAAGTAAAGTTTGTTGACTAATGAGAAGAGCTATGATGCTGTGACTTGGTTCATGGGTAGTACACTTGAAGAGCTAAACACTTATGTTGGCTTTTGTCTAATTTCCATTTGAATAATTAATTAGGCCCACTAATTAAAATGTTTAATAATTTAATATAAATGTGACGTATGCTTTGCCATTTCAATTAGATTTTTAACAAGATTATTATTTGATTGTCATTGTATGAGTCAATGGCCACAGAATATTGACTTCTTAAAATTGACAAAGGTGAATCATCTGCATCACATACATTGTACTGTAAAAACTATTTTTAAATTAAAAAAAATCTGTGTTGTTCCCTGTTGATTTTGAAATGATAGGCGTCATTTTGAAGCTAACAAACAGTTCTTTAACAATGGATTTCCAATCTCAATTTTAATATATTCTCTAGAGACAACTGGTCTGTTTCGAATTGTTGGGTTATATTAATTTTTGATTGACTTGCTTGAGTTATGAATATGACCATCACACACAGAAAAATTTAGTAGTATAGTTTAATCAGTTCCAAATTGGCTAGAAATATGCAGTTTTTATCTACTGTAGAGTTGATCCACGCGAGAAAAAAATCCAAGCTTAAGACACTGTGCCATATTGCGTCATGCGAGCGTTTTGCGCTTGCATCATAGCTTTCAAAGCTTTCAATGCCCTGTAGCCCTTGCAATATCTCCATCTTCTAGTGAAGATATGGTGTGGTGCAACATATTATAACAAAATATCAATTTATATTCACAAATGAAATTACAAAATCATTTTTTCCTTCTTTTTTTTTGCCAATTTGGCAGTCAGTTTTAATCCACTTACCATGGCTCAAATTTCATCGAGGCCATTGACGTGCCCTTTTGGGGTTTTGCCTTGGTGCCCTAGACCTGTTAACTTTTAAGGTATTCTTGACATTTGTTGGCCTTAGTGTTCCATCATAAATTTGTTCAGTGGCCTTGAAATTGGGTGCCCTAAAAAATTAGAAGTTGAGCCCTAGTGGCACTTACATGATCAATAATTGAAGGTGGTGATTCTTACTATCTACTTTGATGCTATAAAAGTACATGCATGAGAAGTTTCCTTTTTAAAAAGGAATTCCTTTTTGAGGGTTAAAAATGTCCACAATATTGATTTCAGCAAGTTTTGGCCTTGATACCCTAATTTCACACCTTTTTTCCAAGTTATTCAGGTTTTTTCCTCATTCTGTTCATCCTCCATGTCTGTACATGTACATAATTGTAGTTGTGTGTTCAATTAATTGAGACAACATTGTAATAGAGCCTTTTGATTGTCAGAAAAAATGGACTTTAAAAATGAAAATAGGCATATTCTATAAGTCAAAGTTAAAAAATTATGATGGTTATCTTAAAATAGTTGAACACAACAAATGCAATATTGTTAAAATATACATGTTATGTGTGCCAAAGAAAGAAATCATGTAAATATATCAATGATGTAAAAAAAAAATGAAGCAAATAATGTTGACAAATTCATTGTTGCCTCATTGTAATAGTTTCCCTTACGTGCAGAAATATGTTAATAAACAGTTTACAACATGCATGCTTCTCGTCTTGCAATGAAAATTATTGATATTGCATTCATATTTTTAATATTTAAATGAGGTTCTTGGCCATCCTACATATAGTAAACCCATAGTTCAGACATCATTGACCTATTTCAATTTTGTTTTGTATAGCCATCAAAACATATAGTGAAAGTATAGTTGTAATAGTGGGATGTATGTACAGGGTGTCTCAAAAAAATTACAACGCACCATTAGGCGATCATAACTTCCTCATTAAGTATCTGAATTTTACAATTCGAACAGTAAAATGAGGCCAAATTAGTTGTCTACAATTTAAAGAAAACAGCGTTTCATTTGGTTAAGTAATTATGAAGATATCTGTGATTACGTAAGAGTAGTCACGGAACACTTCCATCCAAGTTTTCATATTTTGACAGATTTTCACTTGCGCGGCTGGTTACTTACTCATTAATGTTCAATTAGCCAGCACTGTTTAATACTATGATAAAAAAGTTCAATTTGTGATCTAAGAATACTGAATAATCAATCATAACAGTCTCATAACACCCAGAAAACCAAAAACAATACAACTCATTGTAAGGAGAGAGATATGGCCATACTCTTTTAAAGTAAACAAAACATTTATTTTGTTTTCAATTGCGATACATGTACTAATAATTTGATCATCATGCGCAAAATTTTCGATAATTTGATAATATACATGATTTCAGCCTTCAAGTTGCAAATGTGAAGACTAGAAGCTTGATACGTTGTATGCGCGATGTTATTAGATCTTGAACTTGGTTTAATAACGACAATGTTCATATTTACTAAAATTACTATAATTTTGTTTCCAATTGTTATAAAAAGATTGAACTTATTCTACACATTTTAAATTTTACTGTTCTTAAGTATAAAATGTGATGAAAATAATCTAGACAACTTTTATTTTATATTTTGTGCGAAACTTTGGTCTCATCTGGCATATTATTTGGTGTAAAATAAAATCTAGAACCATAATAACACTTTAATTCATGTCATTGTGTAGAGAAGTATTGATTTCATGTATGTGCTGTCTGAATCACTCAATATGAGCAAACTTGGATGGAAGTGTTCCCAGACTAATGTTACGTAATTGCTCATTTCTCTGGAATTACTGAACCGAATCACATCCAGTTTTCTTTAAAGTATAGCAAACTATTTTGCCTTTATTTTTTTGTTTAAGTTGTTCTATTCTGACACTTATTTAGAAAGTTACAATCCTCTAAAGGTGCGTTGTAATATTTTCTGAGACACCCTGTATTAGACCACTAGACACTCATACGTCCTTTGTTAACATACCTTAATCCAAGATAGCCGCCATACTTGCCACCATGAATTGCCATATATGAACCAACATGTATGATCAGACTCAGAGAATAGTTTTAACAATGGGATGTATGTATTAGACCACTAGAAACTCATATCTACAAATGTTACTTTGTTAACATACTCTAAAACCAAAATGGCTGCCAAAATGGCTGCCAAAGGGGCTGCCAAAATGGCTGCCAAAATGGCTGCCAAAATGGCTGCCAAAATGGCTGCCAAAATGGCTGCCAAAATGGCTGCCAAAATGGCTGCCAAAATGGCTGCCAAAATGGCTGCCAAAATGGCTGCCAAAATGGCTGCCAAAATGGCTGCCAAAATGGCTGCCAAATGGCTGCCAAAATGGCTGCCAAAATGGCTGCCAAAATGGCTGCCAAAATGGCTGCCAAAATGGCTGCCAAAATGGCTAAAAAAATGGCTGCCAAAATGGCTAAAAAAATGGCTGCCAAAATGGCTGCCAAAATGGCTGCCAAAATGGCTAAAAAATGGCTAAAAAATGGCTAAAAAAATAGTTTACAATAGTGTATAATAATCCAAAATAGATGTTTTAAGAGTGTATATTGCAATAGTGCATCACATTCACTAACTAGTATGTTCTAAACTGATAAGCTATTGCTTTCAGATATAAGATCCACCCTCTGTGTTAGTTTTGGCGGCCATCTTTGATTTAGGTATGTTAACAAAGGAAAAATATTGGATATGAGTGTCTAGTAGTCTATTACATTCATCTCACTAATAAAACTATACTTTCACCATACATTTTGATGGCTATATGTCATTTTATGAAATTTGAACCGTTTTGGCGGCTATTTTGGACGCCATCTTCAATATATGGCTTGGGGCCAGTTTATTTTATTTTTGGGAACATCATGTTTTGGGACTATCTAAGGAGCTTTAATAAGTTGGTTTGGTTAGTTCGGGGTGCAAAGGGGTGGTGCTACCTCCCCGAGTATATAGTGTTTATAACGCGCTGTAATATTCAATCATGATTCAATGAAACATCTAAAGCAACAAAAACAACAACAACAAACAAACAGAAACATGAAATAAAAACCATCACAAATTCAAACAGCATATATTATTATTTTTTGTATATGAAGCGCAAATGTGAACAATAGCCCAACATACATTAACAAGGTTAATGACCTGGGTGATTAGAAATCGAACAGGTAACTCTCGACAGAGAGCTCTAAAAGGCCAATCAATTGGTTGAATGCATCTCAGAAAATATGCATAATATAATAAACACACATGGGCAGGGGTTAAAAATGCCAATGAAAGTGATATAAAAATAAGATAAAAGCCCAAACATAGAGAACATCATCAAAATGTAAATTAAAGAAAAATAATAATATCTGGAGGTCTGATGGGCATCAATGATCAAGAGAACCTAAACAACAAACTCAGGAACTAAATCTACCAGGAGCTGCCTGTTGTCACCTGTTGGGGCGTGGCCGTATCACCAGCCCAGCTGGCTACATGCTTTGCAGGACCATCTACCATCTCCCCAACCAAGCATTAACCTACACTTAACCCATGATTACCATGCTAATGAAAGAGTCAGGTGTTGAAAGGACTTGATTGAAGGGTGTCATGAAAGAGTATGAAGGGTATGACAAGTTAAGACTTAGAGAGAAGATGTCTGTGCACACGGCACTTGAAAGCCTGAATTCCAGCCGCTGAAATGTTGCCAACAACATCGTAAGACCATAAGGGAACAGCTGTGTGAATGAAGCTTCTGTCTGTCTAAGCAGCGAGTTCTGGCAGTCGGCAGAGAAATAGCATGAACTGGCATTGATACGCTCGAACGGGTAGCACGGCGTTGGACATAATAATGTGTGAAGTAACCCTGCTAGATCTTGTGGGCAGTTGGTAGTATGCATCTTGTACAAGACCGTAGCTGCTGCTACCTCCCAGACAACATACATATATTGGCACAATATTGGCCCAACATTGGCAATATTGGCATTGGCATTATCTTGCTGACCAATATTGGGCTAATATTCGGTTCCCATTGGCAATATTGGCATTGGCACTCTCTTGGTGACCAATATTGGACCAATATTGGTTTTACATTGGCGCTCTTCAATTGGCATCATGTTGGCAACCAATATTGGTCCAATAATGGGCACAGTATACCAGGGGCGGGAAATGACACCATTGATTTGATATACAAATTATGATGTGGTCTAAAAATTGCGGCCGCTGTTAAAAGTTATCGCTTCCCGGCCCTTTGGCTTGGATCATGTGCCTTGTCCTGCCCCTTGATCGAAGATTTGTTCCCTTGGCCTAGGCTTGCCCTTGGCCAAAGTTGGTCCTGGCCATGTGTTGACCCGGGGTCCGCTCACTCCTCTTTGGGGGAAATAAAACAATATAAAGATAGAATTCTTACTACCTAACATTTCTCCAAGATCGCCCAATATTGGCCCAATATTGGCCCAAGCTTGGCCCACATTGTCGAGTGCCAATATTGAGCCATGCTTGGGCCCATGAGTAAATAATATTGTAAGCCAATATTGGGCCAATAAAACATAAATATTGGGTCAATAAAACATAAATATTGGGCCAATAAAACATAAATATTGGGCCAATATTGGGCCAATATTGTAATGTTGTCTGGGAGCTGTCACCTGTGAAGTAGGCTGTCGATTTTGAACTGTGACTGAGCAGTCGCTTCATTAACCCCAATGATTCTAAGTGCCTTTTTCGGATGTTGTCAAGCTGGCTTAGGATTATGGGTGAAGCATTCGCCCAGCTTAGTGATGCATACTCCATATAATACTGCGAACTTGCGACTTGTAGACATTGTTTCAACCTTTAGCCTCCAGTTTGTTTGCAACTTTGCGTAGAGCGCCAAGCTTCTGACCAGCTTTAGTTGCAATGTCTGAGATGTACTTTGACAATGTCAGCTTGCTGTCAATGGTGACGCCCAGGATATCCAGTTCTTTTGTAGATGATAGTTTGCACTCTCCAAAGTAGATATCAAGTCCAGATGGGGATCCTTTACTGCAGTGGTTCCCAGCCTTTTTCTTGTTGTGACCCCATTCCAGAAACCAGCGTCAGAGCGCGACCTCTTACAGAACAAAGTCATTCTTTTAACTTTATTGGTTTCTTCAACATACACAGATGATTCCCTGTGATTTTTAGTATTATATTATATGTGTGCAATTACAATATATTGTTGTTTGATATTCTTTTAATTATATTTATCTATTAGATCTTGTAATTTAATTATATATAGGTGCAATTAATTTTGGATTACAAATTTCAATTTCATATTTATAATGCTTGCTCTTTGTATCCGGATTTTGTTGTTGTTGTTGTTGTTGTTGTTATATTTTTATAATACCTATTGTGTTTTATCATATATTAATTGTTTTTAATTAGTTAGTATGCATTTGTAAATTAAGTTTTCTATATCATATTGTTGTAAGGCGCCTTGCGGTTGTTTACAACATAAGGCGCTTGATAAATTGTAGTTATTATTATTATTAATGTGTGCTTACTATGATACAACATAGAATTTGGTTAAATTAGGCTAGTCCGCGACCCCACAAAAAGTGCGTCGCGACCCCAGCGACCCAGAGGTTGGGAACCACTGCTTTACTGAATGGTCTTGCATTTGGTAGGCTCAAAGGTCACTTTCCATTCATCAGCCCATGTTTTCATGTTGCTTAGATCTCTGTTGAGACTAGCAGCTACTATGTTGGGATCGGTTGATGACTTAATGGATGTAAAGAGTGTTGAGTCGTCGGCATATTATATGCTATGATAGATATAGCTCGTTGTCACAAACATCAATAAAAATAGAGAACAGTAGTGGGCCAAGGATAGATCCTTGTGGAACAGAAGCATTTATTGAAGCAGTGTTGGATGCCTGACCTGATATGACGACGTTGATAGATCTATCAGATAAATATATCATATAAATGAAGTCAAAAGTGGAAAAATGCCGTAATAATATATAATTTATTGTGCAAATTTTCGTACATCGGCCTTCATCGGGTACGGTAGATTGAATAGATGTGTTTACATTCTGCACCCAAATTCGTAAAAAGCCGAACGCCAAACATACACGTGCGCGTGGACAAAAAACGCGGGCAAAATACACGTGCGGGAAATAACGCGTACGCGCTGCAATTAAGAGCAGGGGATGGCGGACGGCTAGACACGAAATGCATTAAAGCTGACATGAATGTCATTTGGGTGCAGAGTGCCGAGAGAGTGAATTAGTCGATGTTCTCTCTCCTTTCTGTTTTCATCGCCGCTATGGCATTTGAATAGTCCAGCTATTTTGATGTCCTGGTTTAAGTCATGATTGTTGAAATGTTGCGCTACTCGTAAATAGTCGTCTATCCACGAAAGCAGTCTTCCAGTAACACCTCCAACAGTTTCGAGCAACGTCTGTTATGCCATACCTTGTCGAAAGCTCCTTTAATGTCAAGGGCAATGACACAAACTTCATCGCTTTGGTCTAGGGAGTGGTTCCACTTCTGTGACAGGATGTTGAGGAGATCAGCTGTAGGCCTACTGTGGCCTGCTCTAAATCCAAACAAACTGTCTGCTGGAGATCAGGTTATAGAAGAAAGCGTTGGAGTTGTTTCTGTACTACAGTTTCCATGATCTTACTGATGTTGCTTAGCAGCAGCGAGATGGGACGATACTTTGTTGTGTCAGCCTTAAAACCTCTCTTGTGAACTGGAGTGACATAGGCTATCTTCCATTGGTTTGAAAACACACCATGCTTGAAGCAGAGGTCAAAAAGCCTGCAGAGCGGGCTGGCGAGCTCAGCACAGCATTCCTTTAGAACCTTGGTTGGGATACGGTCTGGTCCAGTGGCTTTATCTAGATTGAGGTTTTTTAGCAATTTTCTCACATCCTTGCGTTTGAAGACTATCTTGTCAAAAGATTTGTTTGTTGAAGGATGATCATTTGGAGCCTGATCTTTAGCCCCTTGGAGTCTGCAATAGAGATGCATTCAGCTCCATCAGGTACAGTCTCATCAAGGAAGGTTTCAACAACAATGACAATGACAATAGACGGTTTCTTTATTGTTGGCAAGTTCTCCGATGTTTGAACGAAGTTCACGTATGTTGACCTCCATTATTCGCAATTCCGTTTCTCGTAGTCGATTGGCATGCATATGTCGTTTCCGTACGTTTTCTTTCGAGGCTTGGTTTTGAGACTTGTAGCAATAAGATTACAGGTGCAGGGGTTGCTAGCCCCTACACCCAGTGCGCTAGGGTTACGTGCTAAACATGGTCTAAACTGAAAACATCCAGATGACTTATAACAGTTTGTGCTCAGGATGTAATGAGCAGCTTAACCACGGGCGGGGTGACCAGCACAACGATGTAACACAATACTACCCCAATAATGAGAAGCACGGAGAAATATTTAAAAATATGTATGTCGTTAGCCACTTCTGACAGATGTGGCTTCACGAACACTCTGTGACAGGTGGTTCCAGATGGAAAGGTCCAGCAACTGCAAACCTATTTTGTCTATCCGTTACATTCAAGGACGGGGATACTCCTTTGTGGCAAGCGTCTAGTAATGGTCATACTCAAGTGTGCAAAGTACTGATTACTGATGGCAAGGCAGATGTAAACAAAGCAGGCAAAGTAACTTAAAGGACATTATTCAAGATGGGGGCTGTTGCACTTAATTAGTTATTTATACATAAAAAAAATTGTCTGAAGTAATTTTATGTTTTTTTGAAGCGTCATATTAAAAAAGAATAAAGAAAACACTGATCAGTTCAACTCATCTACAATTGGTGCTCCATTGTAATTCTTGACGTATACGTAGCTAGCAATTAACATCATGAAATATAATTTCTTACTTTGAATTTCTTACTGTGAATGATCGGGGTTATGACTCCATGTAATGATGAAATTAAGTTGAGCCCTGATTCTTCACTTGATGTAAGTGCGTGATCAACATAAATTAATAATAAAGCCGTATCATTGTAAAATTGCACACGAGCTTAGAAATTATTTCAGGCAAGAACACACGATAGGATACACACACACCTGTCGAATTCCCCATCGATGCATGTGTAACTGCTTCATACGTTTTCGAAATGACATCCCATGTTGATCTTCTACCATCAAAAGCTATCGTTTCAATATGTCATATATTATTTCCTTTTTTGTGGTCATTGTATCTGTCGTAATTGTAAGCAAAAAGGTTCACAAATCCAACTTAACTGCCGCGTATTATATGTGGCCATGATCGAAATAGCTTACGGGCGAGTCTGCGACTCTTGATGACTATGTTTCTAGAAGTTGTTCCAATATTTTTGATTCATATTTATTTTTTACATATTTTCATTTGAAACGGTGGTCTAAAACTCCCAAAATAATATGAATGGGAATATATTGTAACCACCTAGTTTCACTTTCAATGTTAAATTGTTAAAAGTTTGGCAACAAAATATGCGAGTTGAAATTTGAAATCACGCAATTTCTCTAGCAATAAATGCTATTTACTAGTGAAGTCTATGGGCCTGCAAAGCTGAGCTCAGTCTGACTGACGTCATCAATTTTGCAATATCGCGGATGTAACTCATAAGACCACTTGCGAAATGACTTCTGCTAATGTCTGAAGGAGGAGTCATAAATTGCTCCTTATTTGGTTTCTCGAATGATAATGAAACTGAAATATTGTGGATAACAAGTGAATTGATAACCCTTCACATAATTAAAACTCTTTCCACCGGGAATAATGTCCTTTAACGATAACAAAACCACATACAATATTTCTATCTATTTAAATTTGAAATAACCAAACCTATTTATTTTAATTTTAAATAATTGTACACAAACTATCTTGTGTATCTATTACATTCCAGTCTGTGAAAACCTTTATGTGGGAAGCGTCTGGTAATGGTCATACTGACGTGTGCAAAGTACTGATTACTGATGGCAATGCAGATGTGAACAAACCAGGCATAGTAAGTCAATGATAACAAGACCACCCAAAATATTTCTATTTAAATTTGAAATAACCATAAATAAAACATATTTGGTTTTTTTAGAGATAAATAATTGTACACACAAAACTACTTGTCTATCTGTTACATTCCTGTCTGGAAATACTCATCTGTGTGAAGCGTCTGTTAATGGTCATACTAAAGTGTGCAAGGTACTGATTACTGATAGCAATGTAGATGTGAAAAAACCCCAGAAGAAGTAAGTAAATGATAACAAAACCACCAACAAATTGACTATTTTAATTTGAAATACCCAAACCTATTTTGTTTTTAGAGATAAATAATTGTACAACAACTACCTTGACTGTCTGTTACATTCTAGGATGGGTATACTCCTCTGTGTGCAGCGTCTAGTAATGGTCATACTGAAGTGTGCAAAGTACTGATTACTGATGGCAATGCAGGTGTTAACATAACAGGCAAAGTAAGTAAATGATAACGAAACCACCTAAATTATGACTATTTAAATTTGTAATACTTAACCTATTTTGTTTTTAGAGATAAATAATTGTATAACAACTACTTTGTCTGTCTGTTACATTCCAGAAAGGGGAAACTCCTCTGTGGGCAGCGTCTAGTAATGGTCATACTGAAGTGTGCAAAGTATTGATTACTGATGGCAATGCAGATGTTAACAAAGCCGACAATGTAAGTAAATGATAACAAACAAATACCCAAACCTATTTTGTTTTTAGAGATAAATAATTGTACAACAACTACCTTGACTGTCTGTTACATTCCAGGATGGTAATACTCCTTTGTGCGCAGCGTCTAGTAATGGTTATACTGAAGTGTGCAAAGTACTGATTACTGATGGCTATTCAGATGCTAACATAACAGGCATAGTAAGTAAATGATAACAAAACCACCAAAATTATGACTATTTAAATTTGAAATACCCAAATCTATTTTGTTTTTAGAGATAAATAATTGTAATTTGTACAACAACTACCTTGTCTGTCTGTTACATTCCAGAATGGGGAAACTCCTCTGTGGGCAGCGTCTAGTAATGGTCATACTGAAGCGTGCACAGTACTGATTACTGATGGCAAAGCAGATGTTAACAAAGCCGACAATGTAAGTAAATAATGACAAAACCACCTAAAATATGACTATTTAAATTTGAAATACCCAAACCTATTTTGTTTTTAGAGATACATAATTGTACAACAACTACCTTGTTTACTGATTACTGATGGCAATGCAGGTACTAACATAACAGGCAAAGTAAGTAAATGATAACAAAACCACCTAAATTATGACTATTTAAATTTGTAATACTTTAAACCTATTTTGTTTTTAGAGATAAATAATTGTATAACAACTACTTTGTGTGTCTGTTACATTCCAGAAAGGGGAAACTCCTCTGTGGGCCGCGTCTAGTAATGGTCATACTGAAGTGTGCCAAGTACTGATTACTGATTGCAACGCAGATGTTAACAAAGCCGACAATGTAAGTAAATGATAACAAAACCACCAAAAATATGACTATTTTAATTTGAAATACCAAAACCTATTTTCTTTTTAGAGATAAATAAGTGTACAACGACTACCTTGCCTGTCTGTTACATTCCAGTTAGAGTATACTCCTCTGTGTGCAGCGTCTCGAAATGGTCATACTGAAGTGTGCAAAGTACTGATTACTGATGGCAATGCAGATGTTAACATAACAGACAAAGTAAGTAAATGATAACGAAACCGCTGAAAATATGACTATTTAAATTTGAAATATACTCAAACCTATTTTTTTAGAGATAAATAATTGTGCAACAACTCCTTGTCTGTCTGTTACATTCCAGTTTGGGGAAACTCCTCTGTGGGCAGCGTCTAGTAATGGTCATACTGAAGTGTGCACAGTACTGATTACTGATGGCAATGCAGATGTAAACAAAGCCGACAATGTAAGTAAATAATGACAAAACCACCTAAAATATGACTATTTAAATTTGAAATACCCAAAACTATTTTGTTTTTAGAGATACATAATTGTACAACAACTACCTTGTCTGTCTGTTACATTTCAGGGTAGGACAACTCCTCTGTGGGCAGCGTCTCGTAATGGTCATTCTGAAGTGTGCAAAGTACTGATTACTGATGGCAATGCAGATGTTAACAAAGCCGACAATGTAAGTAAATAATGACAAAACCACCTAAAATATGACTATTTAAATTTGAAATACCCAAAACTATTTTGTTTTTAGAGATACATAATTGTACAACAACTACCTTGTCTGTCTGTTACATTTCAGGGTAGGACAACTCCTCTGTGGGCAGCGTCTCGTAATGGTCATTCTGAAGTGTGCAAAGTACTGATTACTGATGGCAATGCAGATGTTAACAAAGCCGACAATGTAAGTACATGATAACAAAATTGCCTAAAATATGACTATTTACATTTGAAATACTTAAACTTAATTTGTTTTTAGAGATACATAATTGTATAACAATTACCTTGTCTGTCTGTTACATTCCAGAATGGGGAAACTTCTCTGTGGGCAGCGTCTAGTAATGGTCATACTGAAGTGTGCACAGTACTGATTACTGATGGCAATGCAGATGTTAACAAAGCCGACAATGTAAGTAAATAATGACAAAACCACCTAACAATAATCATGTCCTGGAATAAGTAGAGTATTCTACTCTTTCCACGATTATATCAATCAGTTAATGAATGTCCGGACTTGGCCTAAGAATAAGTAAGCTTATAATATTGCATGCAATTTGGGAAAATGTTCCATTTGAAGTGCTAGCATTCTGCGTTGCAGGCCTGTTTAGTATACCAGTTACCATTCATCAGTAGGTTGTATAAATAAATGTTTGAGGAGAAGTAAACATCATTTTGCGACGGAAGCTGTGGTTACTTCTTTAGCTACCACATGTGCTTGTTAAACATGGTGGCTGCCATTGATTCTCGTGGCTAATCACAGCTGTCTCTAGTCTAGCACAGCCTGTCATCTTTGGACTGTATAAACTATTAATAGAGGGCAGTATTTCACTAATCCAGTCAGTGATCATAATACTTATATGTAAGGAATCATGATAACAAAATCACCTAAAATATGACTATTTTAATTTGAAATACCCAAACCTATTATGTTTTTAGAAACAAATATTTTTACAACAACTACCTTGTCTGTCCGTTACATTCCAGAATGGGGAAACTTCTCTGTGGGCAGCGTCTAGTAATGGTCATACTGAAGTGTGCACAGTACTGATTACTGATGGCAATGCAGATGTTAACAAAGCCGACAATGTAAGTAAATAATGACAAAACCACCTAAAATATGACTATTTAAATTTGAAATACCCAAACCTATTTAGTTTTTAGAGATACATAATTGTACAACAACTACCTTGTCTGTCTGTTACATTTCAGGGTAGGGCAACTCCTCTGTGGGCAGCGTCTAGTAATGGGCATACTGAAGTGTGCAAAGTACTGATTACTGATGGCAATGCAGATGTTAACAAAGCCGACAATGTAAGTAAATGATAACAAAACCACCAAAAATATGACTATTTAAATTTGAAATACCCAAACCTATTTTGTTTTTAGAGATAAATAATTGTACAACAACTACCTTGCCTGTCTGTTACATTCCAGGATGGTAATACTCCTTTGTGCGCAGCGTCTAGTAATGGTTATACTGAAGTGTGCAAAGTACTGATTACTGATGGCTATTCAGATGCTAACATAACAGGCATAGTAAGTAAATGATAACAAAACCACCAAAATTATGACTATTTAAATTTGAAATACCCAAATCTATTTTGTTTTTAGAGATAAATAATTGTAATTTGTACAACAACTACCTTGTCTGTCTGTTACATTCCAGAATGGGGAAACTCCTCTGTGGGCAGCGTCTAGTAATGGTCATACTGAAGCGTGCACAGTACTGATTACTGATGGCAAAGCAGATGTTAACAAAGCCGACAATGTAAGTAAATAATGACAAAACCACCTAAAATATGACTATTTAAATTTGAAATACCCAAACCTATTTTGTTTTTAGAGATACATAATTGTACAACAACTACCTTGTCTGTCTGTTACATTTCAGGGTAGGGCAACTCCTCTGTGGGCAGCGTCTAGTAATGGGCATACTGAAGTGTGCAAAGTACTGATTACTGATGGCAATGCAGATGTTAACAAAGCCGACAATGTAAGTAAATGATAACAAAACCACCAAAAATATGACTATTTAAATTTGAAATACCCAAACCTATTTTGTTTTTAGAGATAAATAATTGTACAACAACTACCTTGCCTGTCTGTTACATTCCAGTTAGATTATACTCTCTCTGTGCAGCGTCTCGTAATGGTCATTCCGAAGTGTGCAAAGTGCTGATTTCTGATGGCAATGCAGATGTTAACAAAGTAGACAATATAGATAAAAACTATACCACTAGGAAGCTAATATTGTGTAGATTTGTTTCATGCACAGTTTGGACAGATATTCAGGGTGACAAAAAAACAAACATGGTGTACAAAATAAAACCCATGCAAAAACATCATATTGTTTTGAATCACCATGTTTTAATAGAACATTTTCATGATGTATAATTTGCGATTGTTTTGTAAATTTGATGCAAATTCAGGGTGTGCACAAATCATGTTCATTTTCTACCTTAATTCTTGTTCATATCAGGATATTCAGAAGTATTGGTACATTTTCTACCAAAACTTTATTTCTACCAAAACTTTATCTTAAAGTACAATAATTCTACCTACAGGATAATATACTGTATTATATTCAACATATTCAGGGTGTTTAAGATGCAGTTTACATGTTACTGTGTAGCTGGAAAAGGGCTACATTCCAGCCAATATTAAAGTTTAATCTCTATATGTTTATAAACTATTTTCTGAGACCGTTATTTAGTATTGGTAATCAATATAGGAAAGTGACGCCACGCAATGCGTGCTTCGCGCAATGTGTGTCAGCTGCGTGCAAAGCGTTTGACCTAGCAACAGACGCTTGAGATATTTTGATATGCAATGATGAATTCTAGGCACTAGTAATTTTTCTTCTGTATCAAGTGATCAAGCGATTTTAATGCAAATAAATCAAACTGAATAGCAACCATCTGTTCTGTGATGGGGCGGCTAAGGGCTGGATAGAGACATTAATGATTTAGACCGGGTGACCTGTTTGTAAAGCCCTAAATCTCGCTATCATAATTGCTACATCTTTTGACATTTAGCCCCAGCTGCTCTATATCGTAACTTCTCTTGAAATTTGAACATTTGCTTTTACAAAAATCTGAAATAGCACTAGTTTTTTAAACAAATTGAGGTTCAAACATTGAATTTCTTACCACAACACAAGAAATTTCAAAAGTCGCGTGTTGGGCTATCTGTTTTACCCACGAATTGGTCATTGACCGCATGCTGGGGGACATTGAGGATGGCCAAGGCAGTTTAAACACAATCTTGCTACATGACTTGATGACTTGCCACTCTGTTGACTTTCAGCCTCATTGGCCTAATTTAAAAAAACAAAAATCTGCTCTAAGGATATAGTTTTGTGATTTTTAATTCGAAATCTGAGCTTTTGAATTGAAAAATTGAAATATCACTAGCTTTTATAACAAATTGAGGTTCAAAGTTTGAATTTTTTTTATTTTCAAAAGTAACATTTTGGGCTTATAGTTTAACCCAGTATATTATACAAGGAACCATACCAAGCCATGCTTCGAGAAAGTGATGGTAGGGTAGCGGTTGGTGTGAATTAAATCTGAGAAATTGTGTAGGAGGGGAAGTGTGTTACCCTCGCAAAACCGGGATTAGGAAAATGACCGAATTTTAAGGGGATTGACTCGTAATGTATGAAGCGCTGTCATCATTTTAATGCTTAAACGCTATACGAATTTTATAATTGTATATTATTTTTTATTATGATTCTTTAAGGTAAATGATGTTGAATAATCAATAATTAATGTTTCTCATGTTTATTCAGGACGGAAACACACCTCTTCATGTAGCTGCGGTTAATCGTCACTTAGACATCTGTACATTTCTGATCATTGAAGCCAAAGTTGATGTTAGTATAACAAACCTGGTAAGACGAACCAAATTGCAATATTATTATTGTCCAAGCGTTAGGGAAAATAGGTTTCTCAAACGTCGTGCATAATTGATGTTGAATCATTATTCTTGAAAGCCCCTGATTCGTATGATTCAGTCTCCTAGAGTAGATTTAGTGATTGTGTTCATGTGAAAAACAAACAAACATTGCGAGCACGGCTGTATAAGTAAACATACTCATTCCTTCAAATGATTGAATAACTTACCTTGAACTTGTGATCTAACAATAGTTCGAATCATAATGTCTTGGACTGTTTCGACAAAGAACAACATTACCACAAAGGTGTCAAATGTTCAATATGAGGGAGCCCTACTTTAAAGCCATCCACAGACTATCATCAAAGATTGGTTAATATCTTTTAATTTGATTGGGTTTTGGCATAACCCAATACTGGTTTTCTACTAATATTATTTATAATGTTCATAGTTTCATTTCGCGCGAACGTTTTTATTAAATGGTTTAGAGTACTTTCAGTAAATGACAATTTGTAAATAAAATAATTTCATATTGTTACGTAGGTGTTCAATTACAACAATTGCTTTAGTAGATTCATAAACTCTGGCCGATCGGTTTCGATTTTGGACCTCGTCCGTTGGGCGTTAGAGGAACCCATTTTGACCAATGATGAAACAACGGTACCTTTATAGATGTTATTATATTTGCGCTCCATATTCAAATGCTATTCATGATAGTGTGGCTTTAGTAAATAGGGCTCTTTATGTAGCTTTACTTATACTTATATAAATCCGTATTCTATCGCCTTGATGTCTTACATAATCATTATTCACAGTTGTACATTATAATCGTTACTGATCTGTTATTGTAATTTTGTTCATGCCGTTGCCAACATACACCCGAGTTCTTTGCATAGCTAATGATTTTATTTAGGTGGCCAGTACTTCCCGAGCTCTGCTCTGATTTGGTCAACCTACCATATTAATTATATTGTCATTGTTATGTATCTCATTTGTGGAAAATAAACTGAACTGAACTGAGCTTTACATATCACGACAACCAAATACTTAATCCAACAGCTTCAAATATGTTAACCCTTTGTAAGCGGTCACCACAATAATAAAAATCGACCATCATCGACTTTATACAGTTTTCGGAAGAAATATGTTATGTTTGTCATTCAACCTATTCATAATTTAGTGGTTAATCAAGTTTCACTTTTATTATTTTCCATTTTTTATAATGTACGTGAAACAAAGGAAACATTAAACTAAAGAAGATCGGTTCTTCGTATTTATTTGTGAGAAAAAAACTAATTAATTTAATTATCATTTTTTGTATAAACCATTAGGCCTAGGTGGAGAAAAAAAAATATCGAACTAGATACGGATTATAAACGTTACTTTATTTATTTCTGGCTATGAGACCACCTGAATAACAACACATCTTCTGTATAAAAAACGCCGACTATAATTGAGGACCCTAGATCTAAAAGGGGGTTAAGTCACATTGAGAAAAATGGCAAAAACTGGGTTTCATTGTGTCCATGTGGACTTGACCCACTTGGATTGTACCTCCCATGGCCTCTTACACATGCTTTACCACATGACTTAACTGTAAAATTTGAACAGAGGGTGCAGAGATCCTCCTTGTAGCAGAAACTGATACTAACTACAATTTCACAAGATTGTGACTTAACCCCCTTTTAGATCTAGGGTCCTCAATTGACCAACACCTGTTTGCAGACAAAATCAATGCAGCTAGTTCAAGGAATTTGGCCGCAAGTTCCCAGTCACTAGGTTTAATAATTTAAAAATACATATTTTGAACTTTGTTCTATATCTGTAGCATGTTCTGGTTCAAAGTTATGGCCCTTGGTATTTTCTGGAAGTTTCCAGAAATGTTAATTCACTCTTTCTTAGCCAAAATGGTGGAATCCTGATTCCTTTATTGTGGTAAAACATTGATAGGAATGTCCTTAATCATGTTAATGAAATGCAATGAAGAAAACGTAAGATGTATGTGATTATTGTTTTGAAAATTGCACACGAACAAAATTGTTGTTATTTCAAAAAAATGTGCCAAATTGTCCAAATTTACAGTTTTCTCACGAAATAGCAAACATTCATAATTCAAAAAGTGTGAGAGGTATTTGAATGCGGTTTTCTGTTTTCAATGTGATTTGACATTGTCTTTCAGGTGCACCTTATTTTGAAATAAAGATTGATTGGTAAAGTGGTTTTTGAAAATTGGTCGAAACATTTATTGTTCCAAATGGCTCTAACTCCCCTCGTTTCCGAAAATAAAAAGACATAGGAAAGACATACCAGTTTTTAAGCTTTCACGTATGGTATCTTTCATTAGACTGAAAATAAGCATCACCATAGTGCGACATCCTCATTTTAGCTCCTTGTGGAAGAAAAATCTTCGTTTGTATATTTTACTGGGTTTTGGCATAACCCGAAACTGGTTTTCTACTAATTTTATGTATAATGTCCATAGTTTCATTTCACGCGAACGTTATTAAATGGTTTAGAGTACTTTAAGTAAATGTCAATTTCTAAATAAAATAATTTCATATTGTTATATCGGTGTTCAATCGCATCAGTTGCTAATTTCATATTACAACCAATCTAAGTCACGCTTTTATTACTGCCATCAAATTGCACGCGAACATACATACAAGTGTAATTTCGTGAATTCAAATTGTTTCCTAGCAGACAAATTCCCGGTTGACGGTTAAAGCAATTACTAGCAGTACAATGTAATGGTGTATTACTATTGTTTGTCACGTTAAACATCGACCGAATACTCATATTCACATACCGTAATCCTCTTGACGCGTTATACAGGCTGTCCCAAAATGATTAGTACCCATCGATGCCCAAAGTTCAATAAATGTTTTCATCATCCAAATCAATGAGATAAGATCCGTTGTTTTTGCTATCATATTTGCCATATTGTACCCTTTCATTCGAATTTTAGATCATGAATATCGGACTTATTGTAATAAAGTTACACTCCATTGTGTAAGACATGGTAATTTCACCTTTTTGGCAAAGTGCAAAAAAATGTGTTTTTAAACAACTTGTTTGAAAGAAACTAATACATTCTCTTAATCTCTTGTCAAGGGACATTTAAACAGGTAAAGACGTGGTCATGGGTAATTAGCAGTAGCTTAGACTTCTTTTTCATATTGGGGATGCAATTTCCTACAAACTTGCTAGAAATAAATAAAATCCCTTAGTGTTTAACCTCACGAAATCCATTCTCAGATGTGAAAAAGAAATCTAAGCCACTGGTGATTCACCTAATACCACTTCATTTTAGAACTCCCTAAACACTTGTCAAATAAAACAATGCATGGAGTCACTCAAGTGTAAAAAAACTTCTTTTACTCGTTAAATTGAATTAAGGAGAAGAATTATTAATGATTTGAACACCCATAACTAATAACAGTTACAACAGAAAGACACACAAGATTATATTGAGTAGACAAGAGATTATGAGAATACACAAGTTTCTTTCAAACAAGCTGTAATAGCACACACATTTTTAGCACTTTGTCAAAAAGGTGAAATCACCATGTTTTACATAATAGAGTGTATCTTGAGTTTGATAAATCCGATATTCATTATCTAAAATTCTAATAAAATAGTACAGTATGACAAAGATGATGTAAAAACAACGGACCTAATCCCATCGATTTTGTTGATGAAACAAATGATTGAACTTTGGGCATCGATGGGTACTAATCATTTTGGGACAGCCTGTATATAGGAACTTATACCCCTCATAATTGGAGGACGGGTACCGGCATCCTAAGATTTCGAAATCAAAGTTTGTGTGCGAAATATCTCGAAAAATACAGCTTGAATGAGTAAGATTTTTGGACACGATATTGGTACAGTATTTACCTCGGCTGAGTTCGAGAGACTGGTTATTTGGAGAATTATGATGGATAATGTTTCCGCGATAGGGATATTTATTCCATATCCGACAGCGTCACATCAAAGAAAATGGCGGTGATTCTAGTTCGTGTACCCACCCGTATATCACCATAATGTTTATATATACTCCATAACGCTCCGTCGCTGAGCGCAAGCGTTGATCACCGTTTTTCCAATCAAGTGGCGTAATTTTGTTTTGTCGTAATTTACTACCCATGTGTGTGGGCGGAAAGAGTTCAAGCGTAGTAGAGCATGAAACTAATAAGCGTATTGATGTGAGTCCCCCAAACGCCACTACGCAATTAAGTTTGTGTAGCGCTAGACTGTTTAATTTTTTTGTACGTTCCCCTAGATATTGCCTCAGCTGAAATTTGTGTTTGCGGTTTCGTCTTTATTAATTCATCAATGGATTCCAGATTTTGTGAGCATGTACAAATCGCCAATAACTTGGACGAGTTCAAAGTTGGGGTTAATCTGCCTCATATGAGTGAAAATATTTGTTTGCCTTGAGAATGCATACTTTTCTTAGTACAACAATGTGCCGATGGTTGATGAGCGTTGCTTTTTTTGTTTTATGTTTACATAACAGAGTCCCCGACTTGTCGCAGTTTAGTTATACCATTGTAATACATGCTACTACACCATACATGATGTATGAGGGCGAATTTTTGCTGTATAAATAATTAATTGTTTGATGTTTACGTAACAATTGATGGCTACTCAATGAATCACGCTGAGGGAAGAGCGTGGAACAAACAGAGTTCCAGACTGTTAGCATGTTTTAGTTATACCATTGTAGTATGCTGCTACGTGATGAGGGCGAATTTCTCACTCTATAATAATCAATCGTTTGATAAAATCTTTTCATATTCATGAGCTGAAATGCGCCACTTTTTTACCTGCGTGTCTCCTAGTCTTCTATATTTGTACAGCTTTAGCGGCCGTACGGTAATATTGAGGACTGGGGGATGTAATCTATTCAAAATCATTGCCAAAGTTGACCACATCATTAGTTCGTAAAGACAATTAGCGGTGTCGGGTATTGATTCTGCCGAATTCGGCAGCTTGTTTGTTGAGTGGAAGGCATCAGCGCGATCATGTTCATGAATGTCGACGCTATTTCGAACATAGAGTGCATAGACTATACCTTTTAATTGAAAAAATCCATATTATCGACTCGCACATAGAAACGATCGGTTCTTTAAATTATTTTTATTATTTATCCAAACATTAATCACATAATGATATTTACGTCCATTTTCCAAATTTTGACATTTGTCGGTCAGACTCAGGCCTACTTTGCTCATGGTTTCTATACGAAAGACATTTTTGTCATGAAATTGATTGCGCCTTGACTTTTTTGTATCATCGATCTCATACGTACCCAAACAAATTGAATTATTTAACCAAATAATGGTATTTGGGCTAATTTTCCAATTTTGATATTTGTTGGTCAAGCCTAGAAATTAGAATTTAAAAAAAAAAATCATTATGATTTCTATGCGAACAACTTTTTTGTCGTCAAATTGATTGCGGCTTGACTTTTTTGTATCATCGATCTCATACGTTCCCCCCCCCCCAAAAAAAATCAGAATCAATGAATCATCAACAATCAATAGAAATGACGGCAAAGATATTAGCCGCATGTGGCGCTCTCTATTTCCTATCAACACGATCAATCAATCCCGCCAATCGATAACAGTCTTGTAATTTTTTTCAGCCAGGTCCGCAATGAACCATTACATACCCTGCTCAAGTTCGTTACAGAGTCAAACGATCTTTACAGATTAGTGACCGCACTACTGTGAATTAGACTTATTGTAGTCTGTAGTAGACAAGGGGCAGTCTCTACGTTATTTCCATTGTCAAGGGGCAGTCCTTTGGAGGTTCTTTTAGAACCAAATTTATATATAATAGGCCAGTGGCAACCTACGTGTAGAGCTCTTTTCAGAGCCACCATCTCTGTTCAGTGGAAGCGGCAATCCATCTGAACGGCTCTTTTCAGAGCCACCGATTCTTTCACAAGTAGGAAAGGGCACCTACTCTAAAATCATCGGGCAAATGATGATAACAACAGAAGTGGCAATCTCTATGTTTTGTTCAATATTATAATAATTTGGTCCTGAAGAAGTCAGAGCTAATCCTGACGATTTTTATTTTATTTTTTTATTTTTTATTATTTTTATTAATGCTTTCTTTATTGAGGGTAATATGCTTCAGTGACTTGCACTGCTTTCCAAGCAGGCTCTCATATGATACAGTGGAAATATAGGATTTGAATTGACCGAGTGACATATTTTCTAAATCAATACGTATAGATGGTGATAAATTGTTCCACAGATGACCAGATCTGTAAAGAAAAGTGCGCATACCAGAATTTGAGTTGATTTTAGGAATAATTAAAGTATTACTTGAATGATTCCTGGTAGTATGATTGTGATAGTTATGTACAAATTCAAAATTGGATGATAAATAGGTTGGACTTATATGTTTTAAACATTTGAATAAAATAATAAGTATTTGAATTTTCCATCTATCACTTAGTTTTGCCCAATGAAGTAAGTTCATCATGTCATTTATTGGTGTTCTGATATCAGCAGATAATATTGTTCTGGCTAAACGGTTGTGTAAGACTTGAAGTCTTGCTTGATATGAATTTGAACAGTTGGACCATACTGGGCTGGCATAATCAAAATGAGGAATCACAAGAGCATTGGATAACATTATAAGAGTTGGATGTGGAAGAAAATGCTTTACACGACGAATAACACCAATTCTCCTGGAAACATTTTTGACACTATTGGCAGCACTGAAATTGGCCTATAGTTACCGACGTCTGATTTATTCCCTGATTTATAAATAGGTGTTACCTTTGCCCTTTTCCAGTCATCAGGAAAAACAGAGCTTCTCAGTGACAAATTACAAATAAAAGCAAGAGATTTTGAAATATAGGGTGCACCTAATTTGAGCAACTTAACACTAAATTGATCTAACCCTGCTGATTGATCATTATTCATATTATTAATTTGATTATAAACAAATTCAGGTTTAATATCATAAAACTTAAATTTATCATTAGATGTATTATTAATATCATTGTTAATCCCAAAACATGAATTATTACATGGACAGTTATTATTTATATCATTATCAAACTTCTCACCAAGTTTTTCCCCTATAGAAGTAAAATATTTGTTGAATGCATTAGCTGTATCCTTTGAACTAGGTGAGCCATCATCAGAATATACTATGTTACTTGGTACAGGTGAAGACTTGTTGGGAATTATTTTCTTGATTACTTTCCATAAGTTTTTACTATTATGAATATTATTATTAACTGCATCATTATAATAATTTTTCTTAAGATGATATTTCATGTTGTTAACTTTATTTCTTAAACTCTTTGCTTTGTCCCAATATATTTGCTCATTAGTTTTATGAGCTTTGGCATAATAATAGTCCCTATCTTTAGAAAACTTGAGAAAGTCATAATTGACCCACTCAGGAAGGTGACCCTTAATCCTTCTTTCTTTGAATGGAGCATGAGTGTCACATATGTCAGTGAATGGTGATTGCCACGAATAGCAAGTGCAGTGTTAACATCCTCAATATAAATTATTTGATCCCAATCAATATTTTGTACAGAGTTAGTAAAATTTGTCTCATTGAAGTTTTTAAAGCTTCTGGATTTTACAGTCCTTGGTGGGAGTTTAATTTGCTTATGTTTACGTACTACATATATCAATGAATGGTCACTAAGGCCTAAGCTATGTACGCCGGAATTTATAACAAGCTCAGGACGAGAAACAAAAATTAAATCAATGATGGTTTGACTAACATCTGTAATTCTAGTATAGTCACATATTAATTGAGTCATGTGATTATTTTGCGCTAAAGTGCTTACTTTCTTAGATTTACATGAATCACAAAGATCTAAATTAAAATCACCAAGAATATATACATCATCATAAATAGAATTGCACTCGTGAAAAACTAGATCAAGTTTATCTACATAGTCAACATTGGCACTTGGAGGACGATAAACGGTACCTATAAAAATTGGTTTAGTTTTAGGCAAATTGACTTCAATCCAAATTGCCTCAATATCATTGTTAAGAAGATCAATGTTTTGTTTGAATGAAATTTCCTCCTTAACATAACATACAATACCACCATGAGACTCACCATTATTTCTATCTAAACGACATATTATATTGTAACCATTGATTTTTATATCAGAGTTTTCAATCTCATCATCTAACCAGGTTTCAGTTAAACATAAAACATGAATTTGGTTATCATGTAAAAGAAGGTTAATATAATCAATTTTATTAATAATACTCTGCATATTTACATGAACAATTTTGAGTCCCTTTTGTAATTTACAGTTTAAATCAACAAAACGTTCATTAAATGGAAGCTCATTATTGCAAATTTTAAGGAAACAATCATTGCAGAACCAATTTTTAGTCTGCTGTCAAACTCGAAAGCTTGACAGATTAAAACTTGTCCGACGGCGAACCCGTTAAACTTTTAACCTTTTATTCAAATAATTGTATTTGGGCGAATTTTTCAAATTTTGTTATTTGTCGGTCAAGCCTAGAATTTGAAGAAAAAAAAGATTTCTATACGAAAGACATTTTTGTCGCCAAATTGATTGCGGCTTGAGTTTTTTGTATCATTGATCTCATATGTACCCCAAAAAATGAATTACTTAACCAAATAATGGTATTTGGGCTAATTTGTCAAATTTGAATAAAAACATTGTTATGACGACTTTTTTTGTCGTCAAATTGATTGCAGCTTGACTTTTTTTTGTATCATCGATCTCATACGTACCCAAACAACCAAATAATGGTATTTGGGCTAATTTGTCAAATTTTAATATTTCTCGGTCAAGCCTAGAATTGAAAATAAATATCATTATGATTTCTATGCGAACAACTTTTTTGTCGTCAAATTGATTGCGGCTTGACTTTTTTGTATCATCGATCTCATACGTTCCCCAAAAAAATTGAATAACTTAACCAAATAATGGTATTTGGGTTAATTTTTCAAATTCTGATATTTGTCGGTCAAGCCTAGAATTTAAAAAAAAAATTATGATTTCTATGCGAATGACTTTTTTGTCGCCAAATTGATTGCGGCTTGAGTTTTTTGTATCATCGATCTCATATGTACCCACAAAAATTGAATTACTTAACCAAATAATGGTATTTGGGCTAATTTTTAAAATTTTGATATTTGTCGGTCAATACATAGAAATAATAGGCATATACGACGGGTATTAAACAAATTATAAATATTGTAAACAGGTTCGCCGACGGGGTAGAAAAGGGACAATAATGGGAAAACGATCTCGCCCGGGAATCGAACCCAGGATCTGTTGATTGCTTGTCAACTGCCTTGTCCATTGGGCCACAAGACCTCGCATGGTAAAGCATCTGAAATTCAAACCTCAGCGATCTCGTTTCCCAGTCTCCTGCCACAAGTATTACCCGGAGTTAGTAGCTCGGGCCTATACAAGTGTAAATCAAGTGCCGTCCTCCCTGTAGAGGGAAAATACATAGAAATAATAGGCATATACGACGGGTATTTAACAAATTATAAATATTTTAAACAGGTTCGCCGTCGGGGTAGAAAAGAGACAATAATGGGAAAACGATCTCGCCCGGGAATCGAACCCAGAATCTGTTGATTGCTTGTCAACTGCCTTTTCCATTGGGCCACAAGACCTCGCATGGTAAAGCATCTGAAATTCAAACCTAAGCGATCTCGTTTCCCAGTCTCCTGCCACAAGTATTACCCGGAGTAGCTCGGGCCTATACAAGTGTAAATCAAGTGACGTCCTCCCTGTAGAGGGAAAATACATAGAAATAATAGGCATATACGACGGGTATTATACACATTATAAATATTTTAAACAGGTTCGCCGTCGGGGCCGGGGTAGAAAAGAGACAATAATGGGAAAACGATCTCGCCCGGGAATCGAACCCAGGATCTGTTGATTGCTTGTCAACTGCCTTGTCCATCGGGCCACAAGACCTCGCATGATAAAACATCTGAAATTCAAACCTAAGCGATCTCGTTTCCCAGTCTCCTGCCACAAGTATTACCCGGAGTAGCTCGGGCCTATACAAGTGTAAATCAAGTGCCGTCCTCCCTGTAGAGGGAAAATACATAGAACTAATAGGCATATACGACGGGTATTAAACAAATTATCAATATTTTAAACAGGTTCGCCGTCGGGGTAGAAAAGAGACAATAATGGGAAAACGATCTCGCCCGGGAATCGAACCCAGGATCTGTTGATTGCTTTGTCAACTGCCTTGTCCATTGGGCCACAAGACCTCGCATAGTAAAGCATCTGAAATTCAAACCTAAGCGATCTCGTTTCCCAGTCTCCTACCACAAGTATTACCCGGAGTAGCTCGGGCCTATACAAGTGTAAATCAAGTGCCGTCCTCCCTGTAGAGGGAAAATACATAGAAATAATAGGCATATACGACGGGTATTAAACAAATTATAAATATTTTAAACAGGTTCGCCGTCGGGGTAGAAAAGAGACAATAATGGGAAAACGATCTCGCCCGGGAATCGAAACCAGGATCTGTTGATTGCTTGTCAACTGCCTTGTCCATTGGGCCACAAGACCTCGCATGGTAAAGCATCTGAAATTCAAACCTAAGCGATCTCGTTTCCCAGTCTCCTGCCACAAGTATTACCCGGAATAGCTCGAGCCTATACAAGTGTAAATCAAGTGCCGTCCTCCCTGTAGAGGGAAAATACATAGAAATAATAGGCATATACGACGGGTATTAAACAAATTATAAATATTTTAAACAGGTTCGCCGTCGGGGTAGAAAAGAGACAATAATGGGAAAACGATCTCGCCCGGGAATCGAACCCAGGATCTGTTGATTGCTTGTCAACTGCCTTGTCCATTGGGCCACAAGACCTCGCATGGTAAAGCATCTGAAATTCAAACCTAAGCGATCTCGTTTCCCAGTCTCCTGCCACAAGTATTACCCGGAATAGCTCTCTGTCGTCGCGTGGTAAAACTTATTCTTTGTTTCTAGATTGATTTAAAAGAAAATGAAAATGAAAGGCACGTCACCCGACAATATCTGTCGTCGCGTGGCAAAACTTATTTTGAGTTAATAATCAAACAACGTTGAATTTCTAGATTTGAAATTCTACTATTGTCTATATCTCACATGATATATCCGGGGATATAATTATCAATGATCATTCTATGTCAACAGGGAAAATGGAAATGCGCCTGATTGAAACTCGATAAAAGCCTCCTCCATATCCGACATTTAAAATAAATTTCCAAACTAGGAAAGTATATCTTATTAAAATCGGACAACTAAGTGTCTTGCTGAAAGTTGTATAGACCATGTGCTTTATTCCTTTTTGGACAAGACACGCGGCATTGACAGTTTTAGACTTTGAACTTAAAGGTGAAGGAAGCTTCACGCCGTCGGCGAAGCCGCCGAAGCCAGAAAAAAAAACACCTTCCCGCCGAAGGCCATTCTTAAAAAGGTAAAGGTTCGCGCCGTCGCCGAAGTCCTCTTTAAAAAGGTGAAGCTTCACGCCGTCGGCGAAGCCGCCGAAGCCAGAAAAAAAACCACCTTCCCGCCGAAGCCAATTTTTAAAAAGGTAAAGCTTCGCGCCGTCGCCGAAGCCCTCTTTAAAAAGGTGAAGCTTCACGCCGTCGGCGAAGCCGCCGAAGCCAGAAAAAACCCACCTTCCCGCAGAAGGCCATTTTTTAAAAAGGTAAAGCTTCGCGCCGTCGCCGAAGCCCTCTTTAAAAAGGTGAAGCTTCACGCCGTCGGCGAAGCCGCCGAAGCCAGAAAAAAACCCCACCTTCCCGCCGAAGCCCATTTAAAAAAAAGGTAAAGTTTCGCGCCGTCGCCGAAATAAAAAGGTGAAACTTCACGCCGTCGGCGAAGCCGCCGAAGCCAGAAAAAAAACCACCTTCCCGCCGAAGTCCATTTTTATAAAGGTAAAGGTTCGCGCCGTCGCCGAAGCCCTCTTTAAAAAGGTGAAGCTTCACGCCGTCGGCGAAGCCGCCGAAGCCAGAAAAAACCCACCTTCCCGCCGAAGCCCATTTTTATAAAGGTAAAGCTTCGCGCCGTCGCCGAAGCCCTCTTTAAAAAGGTGAAGCTTCACGCCGTCGGCGAAGCCGCCTAAGCCAGAAAAAACCCCACCTTCCCGCCGAAGGCCATTTTTTAAAAAGGTAAAGCTTCGCGCCGTCGACGAAGTCATTTTTTAAAAGGTTAGTCTTCGCGCCGTCGCCGTTGCCAGCGTTTTTTAAAGGTGGAGCTTGAAAAATGGTGGGGTATTGTAAAGTTTTGCCGACAAGAATATTGCATCTAAGCTCGACCTCGACGACAGAATAGACACTACAGCTAATGGGCCCCTCACATGTATCCGTGTGAGCTGGGCGGCCCCTTACCGTCCCATAGAAAAACAACAGAGTTCAACACGGTTAACAATCAGCAAAAAATGTCAACGGCCGCGTTGAATTTTGTTTTGGTCACCGGGTTCATACCGTTCTATACCGGGTCCTCATCGGCCTGGAACCGAGCTCATACCAACACCTCATCAGGTTCTCACCGACCAGAACGCCTGGGTATTAAATGGCCGAACCGCCTTGATAACGTCATCAAACCGCCCTTTATTGTGAGCTGGTCGGCCCCTTACCGTGTGACAGATTGGTGCAGACAGTGGTACACGGTGAGGACACACGATGGGCCGTTTCCCGTCCGTTGAACACGTTCAGGGGACTTTGCCGTCCATCCGCGCCCGGCAGGATTTTTTTTACTCCTGTCGTGTGAGTGAAAGCGGCGGCGAACGGTGAGAGCTCGGTTTGAGGACGGTATAAAGACGGCGCACCCGTTTTGCGCCCGTTCGCAGGGCGGAGGTGGTAGGCGGCCACCTTACCGTCTAATAGAAACACAACAGAGTCCAAACAATCAGTAACAAATGTCAACGGGCGCATTGATATTTTTTTGTGGTCACCGGGTCCATACCGTTATATACCGGGTCTTTGCCGGGTCCTCACCGGCCTGGTACCGGGCTCACCGTCCTCATACATTTCTAGCTTATCGATCTCACCGGGTGTATAACACCTCCTCACCGGGTCCTCGGTCCATGCCGTTCTACATCGGGTCTGTACCAGGTTCTCACCGGCCTCATACAGTTCTAGCTTACCGTTCTCACCGTGTGCAAACCACCTCCATACCGGGTCCTCACCGGTCGGAACGACTAGGTACCGGCCGAACCGTCTTGATTACGTCATCAAACTGCCCTTTTTAAGCTGAGCGCTCAAGCTCGCCGCTTCATTTGCATTCCGGAATTCGTACGACCAACATCTATAATACAACATGCCTACTGAGAGTCCATTCCGCGAACGATTAACCAGGCGGTATGCACCCGTTCGCAGCCCGTCGCTGAGATGGTCGGCTTCCACCACCCTCCATCACCGCCCTGCGAACGGGCGCGAAACGGATGCGCCGTCCTTATACCGTCCTCATACCGTCTTCATACCGGGCTCTCAACGTTCGCTGCCGCTTTTACTCACCCGCCATGAGTGTTGAGCATGCTCAAAACTTCGGTGGCCGGCAAAGTCCCCTGAATGTGTTCAACGGACAGGAAACGGCCCACCGTGGGTGCCGCCGTCTGCACCCATTTTTCACACGGTAAGGGGCCGCCCAGCTCACACGGATACATGTGAGGGCCCATAAAAGGCAGACATTCATCGCTCTCAAAGATCACAAACCGAACTTCAATAACAGCCCATCGTGTAGACTTATTACCCCTTAAAAATCCGAAATCAGGAAATTTAGAAAACAAACATTGGAAATGATCAACGCGAAGATTGTCATATCTACAAAACTCAACCAATGGTTGCTGTGGTATAACAGTGTACATAATAAACATAAGAGCTTATTTATTTGCTTTGACGTCCGTGCGTTCTATCCTTCCATCACTGATGAATTACTAAACAAAGTTCTGGACTTCGCATCCAAATGTGCTAACATCTCGGACAATGAGAAAGATATCATTCTTCATGCCAAAAAGTCCATGTTATATTATATGTGTAAACGCCACAATCCTGACTTCCATGTAACTATGGGAAGATTCGATGACGCCGAGACGTGTGATTTAATCGGACTCTATCTTCTATCTCAGTTGCAACACCTTGGCGTAAATGTGGGTTTATACAGAGATGACGGACTAGCAATCTGTCACAAAACACCTAGACAAGTTGAGCTTATTAAGAAAGAAATTATGTTTTATATTTGCGAGAAACAATCTGCAATTTATAAGCTTCTCAACAGAAGACCATCAAACTAAGCTATAATTGTATGCCCAACATGCAAAGGATCATTTCCGCCTATAACAAATCTGTCAAAACTTAGGGGGCTGGCATTTTCTTCAGAAGGGAGTGGGTCCCAAATATACTGGGGGGGGGGGGGGGTCATAGTTTTTTTGACATGAAAACAGGGGGGGTCATAAAATTATTTCATTGAAAATGGGGGGGGGGGGTCACAAATTTATCAAAGCATGCTTGCGTGAAGAAAAAAAAAGGTAGGGGGGGTCATAAAAATATGCAGCTCTTGGATAGGGGGGGTCATGAAAAAATTGTCTGGGTCTATCCACATTTTTGGGACCCCCCCCCCCCCCCCCCTTCCGAAGAAAATGCCAGCCCCCTTAAACCCAAGCAAGCAGACAGCAATGACAGCTGTAACAGAAGATCTAACCGGAAATGCCCACTAGATGGGAGATGCCTCAATTTTACTAGTGTAATATACCAGGCCACAGTTACCCACCAGGATGGCATGAACACTGAAACTTGTGTAGGACTTGCATGCAATAGTTTCAAATCACGCTATTCTGGACATATCTCCAGCTTTAAGAACAAATATTGGAAATATGCCACAACATTAAGCGAAAAACATTTAGGATTTAAAGGACGACAATGTGCAATACTCAATAATGTGGAAAAACATAAGCAAAGCTAAGCCTTATCCACCACTTAGTAAAACATGCCATGCACCTTTGTTTAGAAGAAAAGTACTTCATCATTCACATGCCAGACATGTTTTCTTTGAACAAAAAGAATGAACTCACAAGTGCATGCCGTCATAGAAAAAAGAACCAATTATTGTGTAACTTCAGACAAGCCTGTTCTAGTGGTGGAAAACCCACCAGATCTGCAGAGTCTCTCAAACATAAACGAAATGCTGGTGATGCACATGCACTGCCCTATAGAGAGCCAAATGAAAATACGCCACCCGAATCAGGGATGATTAGAGTATTAGATGGATGGTTTGGTTACACAAGTGTATATCGTTATCATGAAACTCGATCCCCATCGCTGGATAAACATGCTGCACCGTAATATACAATATGTAAATACACTAATAATAAATATATGAATTTTTAATCTATCACCAAGTGTTTTTCATTGAACACAAACAACATATCCTCCATACTATGCATTCAAATACCAGCAAATAAATGTGTTCCCAAGCTAAACTGTTATGTCCAATTTGTAGCCTTCTAATATGAATATGAACAGTTGACTGGTATATAATCAAGACCAGGAATACCAGAGTAATCGATAACGTTATACGAATTGGATGAGAGAGACAAAACTTTACATGAGTTACACCAAATCCTTTAAATAATCACAATGTGATGACAGGGCCATACTATTTTAAATGTGCCATCAAATTTTATACCAAGTCCTGTCAATTTACCAACAGTTTTGATCTCCGCATGCTATCTGTGAATAAACATATTATTTAAACTATCTAACATGTCTCTGGTACCATATAAACATGAAGCTGTAGTTTGACATGCCTTGCGTCAAATTGCAGTTAGGCCCGAGTTTAATGCCCCCATAATTGACCTACTGACCGGATAATTTGATGTACATAATAAGTGTTGTTATTATTAGAATACATCATATTGTTTACAGTTTACAAATTACAGCTTATTGTGGACAATTTATAGATATAATAAATAGCCGTGGCCCTAATATCCAAACCATGGGATATGCCAATATTTACATGTTCAACTCTGTAGGATTAACATTACACGTAGTACTTGCCAAGTTACACATAGACCGTGTAAGAATATACGTCTTATATGTATCTTAGACGCCTAGTATAACATTCTCGTTTTATTTCGTTAACAATTGTGACAATTTGGAGTTTATTTTGTTTTCGAACAAGTATTACGTGTCTTAGTTAAACCAGGGTGTTGTTATTAGGAGGAGGTTGCAGTAAACATTTAATCCGAGTTAAGTACCTCTCGAGTACCAGTAATCTGCTTCCGCCTTTGTCCCAGCATGGTCCCAGCGAGATAACTTGAATAGCCCGCCCGATTGAAATGGTTCATTAAGGACAACCTGCGTTACGATCACTGATACAGCTGAACGAACACAATCGCACGAAGTTGGTCTATTGGAAATGACCCTGGGTGACCTGTACTGAATATTAACTGCTAAATAGACATTTTTCTGGCGCGCTGGCGTCAACCGCTGCTATCAACAAACAATTGCTATTTTATATTTCTTCATTGTTTATGACAAAACAACATCGAAAATCCGATCAAATTATGTCAATTCCTTCTCAATTTTCAGCGAATTTCACTTCAGCCTTTCAGTGATAGGTGTAAAAAAATATGGCTTTTAATATCGTTTTGATTAATATTTGCGGGGCTTGGCGGGAGTTAAAATATAGTTCAAATTGAAGCTGATGTTTTTTCCTATCTAGTCGTGCAAGTTCTATCTTTCGCCAATGCGTCCCTCAAGTACAGAAAATTAATAAATATCCAGGAAATCAAACGGAAGTGCTTGCCGTTTTGGTCCAAATCGTGAAATCATTGATGCTGAAAAACTAGACAGCAAACCAATAAATTGTTAAACGAGGTGTTATTAGTGGATTGGTGGTTAGCTAGTTTAATCAGCAGAACAGATAATGAGTTGTTAGGGGTTAAATAATGGTTGTTAATTGGTAATTAGGGCATTTATTTATTATCCCGGTATACATGCGCCAGGGACTGTGGGTAGAAAATCACTTCCAGTATAGAGGCTATCCATGTATCGGCCATATTATTTGGGGGAACTAAACTCTGTTTCAGAATTTAAAAAGACCAACACCACAGACAGTCAGGTATACGGAATATATAATTGCGAATAAATTTGATAAACACGTGACTCATGTATAACCTAGTCAGGCGAGTGCAGCGGAGAAAAATCCCCGGATGTGGACGCTTCACTGTACAACAGCATAGGCATGTTATTATAAAGTAACTTAGTGAGATGTATACACTTCTTTTTCAAGATACTTCTTGTTGTATCGATATGAATTATTTGACCCTGACCTATGGCCTAATGTAATACAGGCTTTGACCAGCGTAAATAAATATCTGCCGATGGAAACGGAAATTACAGCAAGTTTATTATGCGATTTAAGACTCATTTCGGTGATTTTGTGTGCAAGGCATGGCGTTTGTAACAACATGCGATACATATCGCGTGGTGTTTGGTGTTGACATTTGTCTCCAGGCGGAAAATAATAACTGTAAATGGTCTGCACTCTTTGTGATTTTTAATGTATCGTTAGTAAGGTAAGCTTATTAGAAAATCACTTTGCTATTTTGTGGAAAAATGCATCGACAAAGATATCCATTAGCCAGGCATTATATAGGCGGCTACAAGATGGCGACACCCTATTAGTCACGTGTTGATTAAATTTATTCGCAATAATATATTCCGTATACCTGACTGACAGATATCTAATCCGTGACCAACACACGTGTTGATGGATACTCATTCAAAATAACCCGCCAAATGTATAGATCATTCTTTGAACAGTAACAATTGTATTGAAGGTCATACATTGAATTGATCTGAACAACGTGAGTGACGTGGCTACTCTCTATCCGGATCTGGATCAACAGATTACGGTCGATCAAAATACTCCAATCATGGTGAATCGATCGTAACGCACGTAGGGACAATAGAAGCCATTACTGACCACCCTCCTCTTAATAACAACTCTCTGGTTAAACACGTTAGAATAGTTTGGACTGCACAAAACCATTCAGACAAAATTTACACAAGACGTCATCATTATCATTTATAGTCCGTGGACGAAATGGAGGAGGCATTCGCAACATACTGTGCCCAGACTTTCCTGTCGTTCATGAGTTGGCGGATCTCTGGTAGATCTAAACCAATATCGTTCTGGACGGTATCAGGATACCAAAGGGGTCTTCTTCCTCTGTTAGCTTTTACACCAGGAGGAAATCCAGAAAATTAGACGACTGGTTGGTTGTTCGCATGCAGTGGCAAGAGAAACATAAACGGCGCTGCCTGATTACTGATGTTATAGGGGGATCGCCATTTACCACGCTGTCCGGCATGTGATGTTAACTGATGTTAAATATTCTACGTAACAATTGAGTATAGCATCCGTTGATTCGGTCTTCAATTTTCCTGCTGATGGTCCATGTTTCAGAGCCATACAACAAAATGCTTTCTACGCAGGCTTTAAAGAATCTGACTTCCAGATATTCTGCAGTTTATTGCAGGCAACCCACGCTTGTACTTTCCTGCATCTGAATTCCTGAGATGTGTCTATATAGAACATAGATCCAAAGTGTTTGAAATGGGAGACATTTTCCAGCTCTCCTACTTTGATGGTCTTTACACTGGCTGAGGTGGCAATATTAATGAGGATGCTTTTGTTTTTCCTTCAGTCAAATGTAGGCCAACTGCATTTGATGCTGCCTCGACACTCTGTATTAGGTATTCTGCTTTACTGCTAGATGTTGCTAGGAGAGCTCTATCGTCTGCGAAATCGAGATCGTGAAGTCGAATTTCGGAATAGCGTCGATGCGTCTACTTTTCCTTGTCAGGGCACAGCGCATTATGCAGTCAAGAACTGTGATGAAGATTATTAAAGGGTGTCAAAGTGTCACCTTGAAGAACATCGGCCAAAATTTTGAGAGGTTCCGTCTACCCATCGGGCTATACGACGATAGCTGAAGAGTTGTCATACATTAGTGTAAACGCACTGAGGATGTCGAAAATGCGATGACGGTGTACGGAGTCAAAAGCCTTAGTGAAGTCTATGAACAAGGCAGCCAGTGGAAGGTTTCTTTTTGTCATTCCTTCAATTATTCTTCTCAATGCTAGAAACCTGGAGATCGTGAATCGTTTCTCTCTAAAGCCATTTTTCAATCTAAGAGGGTCCACAAAAGGGCGTATTCGGTTTAGTAACATACGTTTGTAGACCTAAGCCCCAATTTGAGAGGCTAATCCCTATGTAGTTGGTTGGTTGAGAGAGATCTCACTTTTTTGGGAAAGGTATGATGCCACTCACTAACCACTGACTATAGATTTTATGGTGAATCAATGCTCTGTTGTAGATTTCCTGTAGGTGAGATCTGAATTGCTCAGACTTCCAAAGCTCTAAACGAATGTTGTCCAGTCAAATGACGTATATGGTAGGTATTTTGCACAATGATTAACCAGATTTATCGGCCGATAAACCTGATTTATCAAAAACCTTGCTTTTCGAATCTATAAACATGATGTATCGATTAACCTGGTTTATCAATTCGAAAAACCAGATTTATCAAATTCCATGAGCATATTTTTTAAAAACCTAAGTTTTCGAATCGATTAAACCTGGTTTTTCGAATTGATAAACCAGGTTTTTCGAATCGATAAACCAGGTTTATCGATTCGAAAAGCAAGGTTTTCAAAACCATGTTTATCGGCTGATAAAACTGGGGGGTTTTCCAGGTTATCGAATTCTATAAACTTTTTTTTTTGAATCGATAAACCAGGTTTATCGGTCGAAGTTTTGAACTTCGTCATCAAACATCGGAACTATATGAAGCTGCGAAATGGTCTGGCAACGGGTAGTCTGCTTTAGTATACCTTTTTCCTTGTACCGATAGAGGGCTCACTCCCCATGGACCGCTCCCCCATCCTCTGATCTCACCCCCGGAAAAAAAGGTCTACTTGCATTGGATTGACCTTGCTGACCTCCGTATACCTTTACACTAGTGCTAGTCCAAAAATTGGACGCATATGTAATGAGCAATTTGTTCGCGTGGGGTTCAAAATTGACCAATGGCAGACACGATAAATACGAATTATATGAATATTTATATACCGTCTTCGCAGAGAGAAGAATCTTGTTCACTTTGATAAATTCAAAATGTCGATTTTCTGGCACTGTATAGCCGCCGTTTCGGTCTAAAATCACACTTTAGGGGGTTATCTTTGACATTGGTCCTCGCCCAAAATATCTTCGTCGGAGATATAGCTACATTTCCGCATATGTGACTATTTCCATGCTATTTCCTATCTGTCAATATCGTGTAATAAAAAACATTTTTACGTCCAAACAGAGACAAATAATTTGATAATTGTTTACGATAACTATAGAAACTCTTACACAGTCACAGAAATACCACCTTCACGCGTTTCTAGATGTACAAACAGCAAATTCAATATTAGCGCGTTATGAAGGGGTGTGATACTATCGTGACGCATAAAAAGCATCGTCCCTAGTAATCCCTAGTGTGCTTAAAGCACAGTTCTTTTGTAAATCCAATGCCAGTAGACCTTGTATTTGGTCGGTTCTCGGATGGGAAGTATCAGGGGGTGTTGTTCGATTGTGTGACAGTGAAATTATACAAGGCATACGAGTAGACTATTTGGTCGGTTCTCGGATGGGAAGTATCAGGGGGTGTTGTTCGATTGTGTGACAGTGAAATTATACAAGGCATACGAGTAGACTAGGCAACGGGCAGCTGAGTGAGGCGGTGATCAGGTGCAATGAGATCGAACGGCCAACGGAAAATAGCAAATATGACCTAGCATGTTAGAGCACGCGGGTCATTTTGGGGATTCCCTAATACAACACGGGGCCGTATAGGTGATGGATTTTTTATGAGGTACAAGTTAACGTCATAAAATTTGCAATGTCTGTGTGTCGAACTCGGGTTTAAACTTCTATTAATTTAATAGTGAGCTAATTAATCAATTAATACAATTAGTAATTTATTAAAGGTTAAAAAATAATTAACTATTTAATAAAAAAATAAAAAAAATAATCGAGAAGCTCCAAAGTACTGAAAGTATATGCCGGGGTATATACACATTTAAATACTGGATCACCAAGGCCAAACAAAACAAAAAAGTTGACTTTCAGGGTGAAAGTCAGGGTTGGACGGTCGGATTTTTTTAAATTTTTTTTATTTTATTTTAATTTAATTTTAAACAAGCAGATACTACTAAAAACACGTTTTCATCTTTCTTTATTGTTATGTGCTTCTTTCAATTTTTTATTTTTATTTTTTTGAAGAAAAAAAAATAAAAAAAATAGCGACCCTAGATTTCCGAAAATTCGGGTCGGTCGGAAAGGGCAAGTCAACTCTTTTTTTTGTGGCCACTAATTAGCTACTTTAATTAAGTAAATAACGCAATATAGAGTAATTATTAGAATAACTAAAGTAATTTGTGTTGAGTACTTAATCAATTACTGTACGGCGGTCAACTTCAAAGACGTAGCCTCATCAATATTTAAATCAACCTACCTTGTGTTATACAGGGAATCTGATTATTTCGGCGAAAATTTTTTTTCCCTGCTTCGGTGTCAACCCTGTTTGGCGCCAAATTATCAAGCACTGTAACTTTTAAATTATAAATGTGATGTACATAAAAGTATACATTTTTGTAATGAAATGAGTCAGAGAATCCATTTTTGGTATCAAATTTTACTAAAATTAGTGTTTGTTACATTTTTGCCCAAAAATCACCTTTTTGGCTTAAAATTTGTTTGTTTTGAAAATATTGACCAAAAAGTGCCAAAAATGAGATTTTTGAGATAAAAAACATTTTGTTGGCACTTTTTGGTCAATATTTTCAAAACAAACAAATTTTAAGCCAAAAAAAAAAATTCGCTCCTAGATGATTTTGGTGAAATTTTGGATTTTTTAATCAAAAACTGATATTGTTAGGTTGTCTGAAAATTGTTGACGCCAAAAAGGTGATTTTTGGGCAAAAAAAGGAAAAAATCACTAATTTTAGTAAAATTTGATACCAAAAATGGATTCTCTGACTCATTTCATTACAAAAAATGTATACTTTTATGTACATCACATTCATAATTTAAAAGTTACAGTGCTTGATAAATTTGGCGCCAAACAGGGTTGACATTCATTACTGTATTACTACGCGCGCATGAAGACGTCAATATTTCTCCGTTGAAACAAATGTACGACCGGTATGCAATTGTAATGGAATCGGGCGTATAAAACGGGCCATTTTTGAACGACTCAGCCTAATTCGATAAACGGTGTTTTTTCGATCAAGAAACCAGGTTTATCGACCGATAAACCTGGTTTATCGACCGATTAACCTGGTTTTCGACCGATTAACCTGGTTTTTCGAACGATTAACCTGGTTTTTCGAACGATTAACCTGGTTTTTCGAACGATTAACCTGGTTTTTCGAACGATTAACCTGGTTTTTCGACCGATTACCCTGGTATATTGAAAACCTGCTTATTGAATTCGAAAAAACAGGTTTATCGACCGATAAACCTGGTTTATTATGACCGATAACCCTGTTTTATCGATCGATAAACCTGTTTTTTTGAAAACTTTGCTTATCGAATTTGATAAACCAAGTTTATAAAAAAAAACACTAGGTTTATCGATTCTAAATCGATAAACCTGGTTTGTCGGTCGAAAAACCAGGATTCTCAATTTTAAAAGCAAGTTTTTAAAAAAAACCTGGTTTGTCGACTGATTAACCAGGTTATCGGCCGCTAAACCTGGTGTATCAAAAACCTTGTTTGTCGAAGAAATAAACCTGGTTTATCGATCTGGTTTTTGAAAAACCGGCCAATAAACTTGGTTTATCAAACATTTTGCTTATCGAATTTAAGTAACCAGGTTTATCGGCGAAAAAACAGGTTTATCGGCGAAAAACCACGTTAATCTCTTTCATTGTGCAAAAAACCTGCCTTAGACATAGGTTGGCAGACATTGTGTTGAAACTCGTTTAACATTATAATGCTATCGTATTTGCACGGCCTCGCTTTAATTAACATTGCAAATGCATGTGTTCACATTGTTTTTATTAGGACGGAAAAACCGCTCTAGAGTTATGGCCGAAGACGATCTTTCCACGTAATGATGAGTACCTTGAACTTGAAAGAGTAGTTAAGGTAAGTGCTAACAACTACGAGAAGTAGTAACCCTCGTTCTCCTGAGCTATTTTTTATAACACGCTCTCCTTTCCCTTTGATCCATGGCTCATTTCAGCCAACGCAATGTGGGAAATATTCATAGCTTCAAAATACAGCTTGACTGAGAACAATTTGGTTCACAAAATTGCTTTTCAAAGATGCTCATATCCCACATAAGCCATGGCAGAATTGCAGACACGACAAGTCTGTGCGACACAATAAAATGTTGTTTATTTGTTTGGTTTACTTGTTGAAGATCTTAATTTTCTTTAAATAAAATGCCATGTTTTCAACCGATTTGTTGCTTACAAAGGATGCTAAGTTCAAGTTGTTAATGGAGAGTGGAGGGCGTCCTGTTAGTACCGTGAAGTTATTTCTCGTCGGCCATCCGGCTGCTGGAAAGACAACATTGAAGAATTCTCTAACAAGGGTAATAGCATTATTATTAATATTATTATTATTATGTTATTTGTTGTTGTCTGAGAACGTGTTATTAAAACAATATTTAATATGCAGCGGTCGCTAACTGATATTCAATGGTTTACAATCTTACTATATATGACTTTAGGTAGGTTTAAAAATACGTTGTATGTGTTCAAAATTAATACAAACACGAAATGCCATCATTGCAGGTTCTCAACGAAGCAGTGAGTCATTATAATTATGTAAGTCAGGATATTACTATGTTGATTTATTAAATTAGGTACTTGGAAATCACATTGCTTAAGAGGGATGTGCACCTTCGGTATAGCCTCCGTAAAATTTGTTTGCAGGAAAGGGTTCAATGAATCCAACCATGATCGTTAAATTGACCATTTTGGAGAAAATTATAAAAAACACGTTTTTTGACCCATTTTAGGTTCTGCAAAGATAACTCAAAATATATTTTGTCAATTTTTTGTCATACTAGTTTTACTATATTCCTTATACAATTCCCTAGGAATTGTTTTTTGTTTGTTTTTGAAAATCTTTATTATTCTTTGAATTATAGACCAAAAAGTGCTAAAAACGTGATTTGTTACCTCTAAAATCGTGAAAATCACCATTTTTCCTAAGCTGGTACCTATCTCTTAAAATTTAATTGCACGAAAATTAAATCACATGAAAAATGTTATTAAATATGTTGGTACTTCTGCCCTGTACCTATTTCTTACAACACCCCCGATATCCCCTCATAAAATCTGCCAATTGTTTCATCACGCGAACATGTAATCGCGCGAAAATGTAATTCCCCGAAAATGTTAATCCTGCGAAAATGTAATCACACGAAAATTACATTTATTATATTTTATTAAATATTTTGGTACCCCTGCCCTGTACCTATCTCTTTTAACACCCCCGATACCCCTGCCCCATCATAAAAGTTGTTAATTGTTTCATCACGCGAAGATTTAATTGCGCGAAAATGTAATTGCCCGAAATTAAATCACACGAAAAACGTTATTAAATATTTTGGTACCCGATATCCCCTCTCATAAAATCTGCCGATTGTTTCATCGCGCGAACATGTAATCGCGCGAAAATTTAATTGCCCGAAAATTTTAATCCTGCGAAAATTCAATGACACTAAAATGTAATCACAGATTAAAATTAGAAAATGGCATCATATCTAAAAACATACATTTTAGAGACTTTGGCTTTAACTACGAGGCTAAAGTATTTTTCAAATTAATTTACCCATTTCATTCTAATAAATACAAAAAAACCTGACCTAGTTTACACATTTTTAAAGCCAAGTTATAAGACTTTTTCTTTTTGACATTGTTATGCGATCGGCTGATATTATCCCTTTTTTCATTGGCATATTTGAATTGTTACCGTCCGAATAGGTCGCCCCGGTCATCCGGGTACTTTTGTGCCTTTTGCCGTTGACAACAAACCAGACGATTTAACTACCTATCAGTTTTACGCTCTACTCACCCATACCCAAGGGATCGCGTGACGCTGCGTACGCTGTGTAAGAGTCCCCCGAAAAGACCTTTATTTACGTTTTGTGTTTCTGTTTCTGTTTCTGTTTCGGTTAAGTCGGTATACGCAGATAAACTGTACTTCACCAACTGTTGGGTCGTCGAGGTCATTGTCGGTCAATGTGCATAATGGCAAGAGAGGTGTTCACACATGTAGCCTTTGGTTCTCGCTGGTTCTTGTTGATCCTGTCGCTTTGTCGTTGTTGTCCAGTTCTGTCGCTGTTTCATTCTGTTGCCTGTCCGGAATCTGGTTGAAATTATCTCTGGGCTCTGCATTTAATGCTGCTTCGTTCCTATCTGCCGTTGTTCCAATCTGTTGTCTATGGAGATTCTGGTTGAAGTTCTCGCTTGTTTCTGCCCTCACTGTTGCTTCGTCGAGTTTGTTCCAATCTGCTGCCGTTCTGGGGGAAAATGAGTGCTTATGTATGTCTTTCTTGATCAGGTCTTTCTGGATACGGAGACTATTTCCCCTAGTTGTTCTACTACCACCAACAATCTTGAAATAAGGCTCAGGTGTGATTCCAACATCGCCATTCATGATCTTGTGCATGAGTTTTAGTTTTGCTTCTTTACGACGGTCTTCGAGGCTGGCCCATTTCAAATCATTTAACATTTGCGTGACACTACGTAGTTGTTTGTAATCGTTCAAGCAAAACCTTGCTGCCTTTCTTTGGACTGCTTCTATCAATGCCACACCCCCGCTTCTGAATTGATCCCATGAGCAACAAGCATACTCCAGTACTGGTCTCACAAGTGTGTTGTATGCCGTTACCTTGATGCTTTGTGGGCAGAACCAGAGGTTACGCTTCAAGAAGCCAAGGACTTTACTTGCTTTCGCCTTCAGTTTCTGGTAGTGGTTGTTCCATCTCAGCTTGTTGTCTATTTCCACTCCAAGGTAGGGATGAGAGGTTACCTCTTTCAATAGTTGTCCACCGAATGTGTAGTCTCGTTCAGGGGGTTCAGTCTTGGTTGTAATCTTCATGATGGAGCATTTGGCTGGATTAAAGGACATGGACCATTTGTTTTGCCATTCCTCAAGTCGATTCAGGTCGTCTTGTAGTATTTCAAGATCTTCTTTGGTGTCTCCATCAGCATATATGACGCAGTCATCTACGAATAATCTGGCAGTGCTTTGTAATTTGTCTGGAAGATCATTGACGAAGAGTAAGAACATCAGTGGTCCGAGGACTGTGCCTTGAGGTATAGTACTACCTTTGATTCAGTTGGAGTTCCATTGCAGACTACTTTTTGAGTTCTTTCGGTGAGGAAGTGTCTTAACCATTGGAGCAGATTCCCTCTGATACCTTGGTGTTCTAATTTAGCTAACATTCTCTCATGTGGCACTTTGTCAAATGCCTTGGCAAAGTCTAGGATGGCCATATGGGTAGTCTTTCCAATCTCTATGTTCTTGGTCAAATCATGGATGGTTAAGACAAGTTGAGTCACTGTCGAGTGCTTTACCCTGAAGCCATGCTGGTTGTCAACGAGTATGTTGTGCCTCTCCAGGTGCCTCATGATATGAGAATGGATAATGTTTGTGGTCAACGGCAAGTGACGTCACTCCGCGGTGACCTATACCGGGCTGATTAACATACCAAATTGAAGAGAATTTGCCAAAGTTGACCACATCGTTAGTTCGATTGATTCTGCCGAATTTGGCAGCTTGTTTGTTGAGTGGCAGACACCCGCCCGATCATGTTCATGATTGTCAAAGCTATTTGGAACATACAGTGCATATAGGCTATACCTTTTAATTGAAAAACTAGCTATATTATCGACTCGCACATAGAAACGATCGGTTCTTTTAAAAAAATGAATTATTTAACCAAACATTAATGCTATTTGGGATCATTAATCACAGTCAGTTGTCCGGTCACTCAAAAGCGCTTTATTTTCTCGTCCACAGAAACCGAAAAAATCGAGTGACCTTTTATGATACGCAAAACTACTAGTTTTAAAATTACGATTGTGTACAATCTTTTCAAAAACCAGATGGTTGAGGAAAGTCTTATTCCCATGAAAATCAATCTTGATTTTGTAAAAAAAAATGATTTTGAGGCATAAATCTGGTCATAAATCACACATAAATATTGATTATGAAAAAGCGATTTTACTCGAATTCTAGATATTAGACCGTAATTTTAAACATATGACGTAAAAGATCAAAGCCATACCTACACAAAAGGTAGTAAACGTGAAATCATTTGATGCGGAAGAAAGAATTGTCAACTAAAAATGCAAACTTGTATTTATTCAGCTATGTTTTTCCCTAGTCACGCGAAATCTCGAACCTACTTTGCGATATAAGTAGCTTGACCTCGGGACTACAAACAGGGATCAAATGCAAATGACGCTGAATGAGTGACCGGACAACTGACTGTGATCACAAAATGATATTTGCGTCAATTGTTCAAATTTGGACATTTGTCGGTCAGTCCCAAAATTAAAAAAAAAACATCATGATTTCTATGCGAACAACTTTTTTGTCGTCAAATTGATTGCGACTTGACTTTTTTGTATCATCGATCTCATACGTATCAATTTTTTTAATATTTAACCAAATAATGCTATTTAGGTTCATTTTTCAAATTTTATCATTTGTCGGTCATAAAGCCTAGAATTTAAAAAAATATCCTTATGATTTCTATGCGAACGACTTTTTTGTCTTCAAATTAATTGCAGCTTGACTTTTTTTGTATCATCGATCTCATACGTACCAAAATATTTTTGAATTATTTAACCAAATAATGGTATTTAGGCTCATTTGTCAATTTTGGTATTTGTCGGTCAAGCCTAGAATTTAAAAAATAAATCTATTTTTTGTCGTCAAATTTATTGTGGCTTGACTTTTTTGTATCATCGATCTCATACGTATCCAAAAAAAATAAATTATTTAACCAAATAATGCTATTTGGGCTCATTTTTCAAATGTTGACATTTGTCAATCAGGCCCAGAATCTAAAAAAAAAATCCTATAAATTGATTGCGTCTTGACATTTTTGTATCATCGATCTCATACGTATCATTTTTTTTAATATTTAACCAAATAATGCTATTTAGGTTCATTTTTCAAATTTTATCATTTGTCGGTCAAAAAGCCTAGAATTAAAAAAATTATCCTTATGATTTCTATGCGAACGATTTTTTTGTCAAATTTGGACATTTGTCGGTCAGTCCCAAAATTTAAAAAAAAAACATCATGATTTCTATGCGAACAACTTTTTTGTCGTCAAATTGATTGCGACTTGACTTTTTTGTATCATCGATCTCATACGTATCAATTTTTTTAATATTTAACCAAATAATGCTATTTAGGTTCATTTTTCAAATTTTATCATTTGTCGGTCAAAAAGCCTAGAATTTAAAAAAATATCCTTATGATTTCTATGCGAACGACTTTTTTGTCTTCAAATTAATTGCAGCTTGACTTTTTTGTATCATCGATCTCATACGTACCAAAATATTTTTGAATTATTTAACCAAATAATGGTATTTAGGCTCATTTTTCAATTTTGGTATTTGTCGGTCAAGCCTAGAATTTAAAAAATAAATCTATTTTTTGTCGTCAAATTTATTGTGGCTTGACTTTTTTGTATCATCGATCTCATACGTATCCAAAAACATTAAATTATTTAACCAAATAATGCTATTTGGGCTCATTTTTCAAATTTTGACATTTGTCAATCAGGCCCAGAATCTAAAAAAAAAATCCTATAAATTGATTGCGTCTTGACATTTTTGTATCATCGATCTCATACGTATCAATTTTTTTAATATTTAACCAAATAATGCTATTTAGGTTCATTTTTCAAATTTTATCATTTGTCGGTCAAAAAGCCTAGAATTTAAAAAAATATCCTTATGATTTCTATGCGAACGACTTTTTTGTCAAATTTGGACATTTGTCGGTCAGTCCCAAAATTAAAAAAAAAACATCATGATTTCTATGCGAACAACTTTTTTGTCGTCAAATTGATTGCGACTTGACTTTTTTGTATCATCGATCTCATACGTATCAATTTTTTTAATATTTAACCAAATAATGCTATTTAGGTTCATTTTTCAAATTTTATCATTTGTCGGTCAAAAAGCCTAGAATTCAAAAAAATATCCTTATGATTTCTATGCGAACGACTTTTTTGTCTTCAAATTAATTGCAGCTTGACTTTTTTGTATCATCGATCTCATACGTACCAAAATATTTTTGAATTATTTAACCAAATAATGGTATTTAGGCTCATTTTTCAATTTTGGTATTTGTCGGTCGAGCCTAGAATTTAAAAAATAAATCTATTTTTTGTCGTCAAATTTATTGTGGCTTGACTTTTTTGTATCATCGATCTCATACGTATCCAAAAAAATTAAATTATTTAACCAAATAATGCTATTTGGGCTCATTTTTCAAATTTTGACATTTGTCAATCAGGCCCAGAATCTAAAAAAAAAATCCTATAAATTGATTGCGTCTTGACATTATTGTATCATCGATCTCATACGTATAAAAAAAAATTGAATTATTTAACCAAATAATGGTATTCGGGCTCATTTGACATTGTTTGTCAGGCCTAGAATTTAAAACAAAATATCCTTAAGATTTCTATGCGAACAACTTTTTTTGTTGTCAAATTTATTGCGGCTTGACTGTTTTGTATCATCGATCTCATACGTACTCATATGTGCTCATTTTTTAAATTTTGGTATTTGTCGGTCAAGCCTAGAATTAAAAAAATAAAATCCTTATGATTTCTATGCGCACGACTTTTTTGTCGTCAAATTGATTGCGGCTTGACTTTTTTGTATCATCGATCTCATACGTACCAAAAAAAATAATTTAACCAAATAATGGTATTTGGGCTCATTTGTCAAATTTTGACATCGAGCCTAGATTGAAAAAAAAAAATCCTTATGATTTCTATGCGAACAACTTTTTTGCTGTCAAATTGATTGCGGCTTGAGTTTTGTGTATCATCGATCTCATACGTACTCATGTGTGCTCATTTTTCAAATTTTGGTATTTGTCGGTCAAGCCTAGAATTAAAAAAAAAATCCTTTTGATTTCTATGCGAACGACTTTTTTGTCGTCAAATTGATTGCGACTTGACTTTTTTATCATCGATCTCATACGTACGGAGAAAAAAAATGAATTATTTAACTAATTTAATGGTATTTGGGCTTATTTGTCAAATTTTGGTATTTTTCGGTCAAGTCTAGAATTAAAAAAAAAAATCCTTATAATTTCTATTTTTTGTCGTCAAATTGATTGCGGCTGACTTTTTTGTATCATCGATTTAACCAAATAATGGTATTTGGGCTCATTTTTCGAAAAAAAAATCCTTATGATTTCTATGCGAACGACTTTTTTTGTCGTCAAATTGATTGCAAATTGCTTGACTTTTTTGTATCATCGATCTCATAGGTATCCCAAAAAAAGAATTATTTAACCAAATAATGCTATTTGGGCTTGTCGGGTCAGGCTTACTTTTTTAAAAAATTTTTTCTATACGCACGACTTCTTTGTCGTCAAATTGATTGCAGCTTGAGAAATGTCCAAATTATCGAACATTCAATTGTTCTGTCATTATCATTATAAAATTGTAATCATACAGTGTGGAGGAAACCCCATGTCACAACCGTCTGTCTGTATAATTATTATGATGCCCATGATTGGAATTATAGAAATATAGAAATGTCCAAAACATCGAACATTCAATTGTTTTGTCGCGGGGTTTTGTCATAATTCATGGACACTGAATCCATTTCAGGATGAAAAGAAATGAACGATAATCTCTTGTACTTTGCTCAGGATATTGCAAAATGATGATTTTCTATTGTACCCAAAATGTATCACGTGGATGAACACACATCGTGTTCAGAGGCGGTCAAAAGGCGAGCGTCTGGGCTGAAAAAGGGGTGGCGCTGTTTAAATTATTATATCGTAAAATCTTATTGAAAGGCGTATCTGTTCTTGACGATTTTATGACCTTTTAATATTTGTTTATTAGAATGAAGCATTTAAAAGAGTTACCAAGGCCCCAAAATCGTGACTCTTTTAGCCCTAATTTACACGTCATCCAATGGGCGGTTTATTTAGTGCTGTGCCCCAGAACAATAACATATTAAACCTGCCCAGCCAAAGCATAGTTGTAGATTTGAAAAATGACGTACTTTAGTTTTTCTAGAACAATTTTGACCCATGGACATATTCGTCTACCTCCTGGCTTGCTTGATGCTTGATGTGATAATTCCTTTAAAAGCTGTATACAGCTAAACTGAAATGTTGGTGCAGATGTGACGTCAAAACAGTCAGCCGTCAAAATAAAGTAAAAGTGTTGGTGGGGGCAAAAATGACAGTTAAGTTGCAGACAGTGACAAATACTGGACGAGACTGACGACAAACCTGTAGAAGGTATTGACGAATACACGAAACTGGCAGAATACTGACAAATTACACGAAACTTGCAGACTATACTGACGAATACACGAAACTTGTAGAAAAACACTGACGAATACACGATGATCACTTGGTGACGGGCTGGAATATAACTTAGGGTGCACTAAAAACATGGCTGTTGTAGCTTACAGGAAGACGACACCATGCAGTGGCTGCATTTGCCGGATGGCTGGTGCTGCAGCAGATTGAAATGCAGCTAGTGATGGGGTGATGTGTAGCACTGCTGCTGCAGGTAATCTGTTCCAGATTGCAATTGCTCTTGGGAAGAAGGAACATTTGTATGCATTCACAGTTGGGGTGTGTATGTTGACATATTTGAGTGGGTGATTAAATCTTGGCGAGATGTGGGTGGCGCGTTGAAAGCACACTGGTGTGAGGATGTTCACAAGCCCATAGTGAATTTTATAAACCATACATGCTGAATGAGTCTTTTTGTGCGAAGAAGGACCCAGTCTAGTTGAGTTATGAGTGATGAAATATGGGTTTCCCTACTGTAGTCAGACATGACAAATCAAGCAGCATTTCTCTGGATTTGCTCTATCCGTTTTATTTCAGTGGCTGTGTTTGGACACCAGACCTCACTGGCATACTTAATTTGGGGGCAGACGAGTGTTTGGTAGGCCTTGGATTTGACATCTTTTGAGCAGGGTGATATTGCCCTTCTAAGTAATCCAAGTGTGCGGCTTGCTTTTGCTGAGACTTTGGAGCGGTGGTCGTTCCATCGTAAATCATGTGATACTGTGACTCCCAGGTAGTCATGTTTCTGTACTCGATTAAGTTGCTCGCCTCGGAGTGAGTGTTGATGCATGCTTGGACTTCTCTTACGTGTTATGGAAAGGACACTATTTTCAGGAGACGAGGAGACATTTCATCTGGCCACATGCTGTGGACGGGTTTAGGTTCAATAGCTGTTTAGTAACACCGTCTGTGTAGTAAGATATGTAGGTTGGAAATTGAGGCATGTGGAGAGGGACCCATATTAGGCACATGCTCTTTTGTCTTCTTGTTGAAGACGCTCCTGAAGTGCGAGTTCAAGGCTTCAGCTTTGTCATAGTCATAATTGCACATTTTAAAAGCAGTCTTGAGCATCGGGATGCCTATGTTTTCTGTCTTCAGGAGTTTTATGTACGACCAGAATGTTTTGGGGTTTTCTGTCATACTGTTTCCTATGACGTCGTTGACATAGCTTCGGTGACACGTGCGAATATAATTTGTGACATAATTACGATAAGATTTGTAGTCTTGCCAGTCTGAGGACTTTTTACTTTTGCGAGCCTTGGAGAACTTTTTGTCACGTTTTCTCATCTTACGTTTAACCTCTGAGGTAATCCAGGGCAGGTTGTGTTTACCTTTGGACATCTTAGACGGGACATGTTCATCTACAATTTTTGCCAATCCATCCTTAATTTTCTTCCAGTTTGTATTTATGGACTGGTTTTCAGGTTTGGAGGCTAGACATTCATCGACGAATGTACCCACTTTTGACTGGAGAAGTGCAGGATCACGTTTTTTGAAGAGGTAGATCTTTCTCTGTGGTTTCCTCTGAATCTTCGGTTTCATATTGATGTCAAAGAGTATGATGCAATGGTCAGATATCCCCGGGAGTACATCAACGTTGTTGATGATATTTGGGTTTGAGGTGACAATCAGATCAAGGATGCTGTTTGATATGGGTCTTGTTATGCTGATTACAAGCTGGGAGAGCGAGTTGTCTAGCAAGAAGTCAATAAATCTTTGGTGACGTGCCTGGTACTGCTCTTTGTCCAATTATTCTAGTTGATGTCAGCCAGGTTGAAGTCTCCTTTAATAATAATATTTGGTTGCCGACGACCGTTGTTGATGGATTTAGCAACTGACGACGCTAGGGCCTCCAGTGGTTGTGTGTTGTTACCTGGCTGGGGGTCTGTAATAGCTGGCAATAAGCAGGGGTTTAGAGTTTTTGAATTGCATGCTTGCCTAGACAATTTCGCAGTCCTCTCCAAGATTTGGTTCTTCCGCTGTGATAAGACAATCCTTTGTTGCAACAAATAACCCGCCACCATTGGCATCACGGTCTTTTCTGTAGACAGTGTAGTTTGTTGGGAAGATTCCATAGGTTGCTATGGTTTCATCTACCTTCGATTCGCATCATAGGATGATATCAGGTTTATGTTGGTCAATTGCTGCGCGAAATGATGCTTGCTTGGAGGTGCTTTTTATGCTGTTGCAGTTGATTATCATGGCTTTAACACTATGTTTGCGGTTTTTAAAGGTGGGTGATTTGTGTTTACCGGTACCAGCTGTATCCTTAATTGGGGTGGATGTTTTTGGATAGAAAACAGCATCATCCAGTATATGGTCGAACTCGTCTTGAAGGTCGTCAAGGAAGGAAAATGGATTTGAAGTCGCAATTGATGGTGTGTTGAACAGTGAGGAGTCAAAATTTGGAAAACCACAGCCACAACATATCCACGAGAAGCTTGATTTGCTCATCATAGCACTGTAGTCAAAACCTGATGTATTGATACATTTTGTGTGGTACCAACTATCACACTTGTCACAAAGTAGTGCTCTGTCCTCGTCATTAACTTCGTCTTTACATATCCCGCATGGAAATTGTGGCTCTATTTTAACGGGACGTGGGCCAGGGTTTGTTTCTATTTGCTCGCTGAGAAGCAATATGAGTAGGAAGTGTAATTGACATGATTTGAAGTGCATAATTTGAGGTGAGAAGCAACATTTTTGCCGATCTCTAATAAAGATGGCTAAGCTCCAGGTGTCTAGGTTGTGTCTAACCTTGAATTTATTATGTGAGTGTGGTTCAAGTATTCTGTATTTCCCTCCTGTGTGAATACTGACTGTAGGTGCCTGTTTGGTAATAATTTTGGGAGGGAGAGGGTAAATGGTTACACCAGTCTGCATACTTTGGTAGAGTGGGGGAGTATATTTAGGCAAGGCCAGGGTGTGCCTGCACCGTTTTTCCCCTGTGTGAATCCTTGATTTGGTTAATTTGCCAAATTTTGAAGGGAATGGATTTGGGACAGGGTGTACGCCTGACATGCCTGAGTACATACCACACAGACATAGTGTTAGTTTGAGTAGTTTATTGGGCTGTTTACCCACTGTGTGCATACTAGATCCCCTAGTTTGAATTCTGAACATTGGTGCCTGTATGATAATAGTTTTGAGAGGGATGGTTACACCAGTCTGCATACTTTGGTATAGTGGGGGAGTATATTTGGGTAACAGTAGACCATCCAAAGGCAATAAATGTGCTTAAAAATGCATCACTCCAATTATTTGTTACAGCTCTACATTTAGGCTAAATTAAGTGCTTAGATAGTAAGGTTTCCAATGAAGGGGGGGGGGGGGGGGGGGGGGATGACAAAAATAGAAATCGATTTTAGGCAATTTTCGGCATAAAAATACCGTTTTGGGGCAAAAATCTATTTGTTGTGTTTTTTTGGTGCAATTCATATCTTTGAACAATGTACTATCCACCAATAATCCGTATTTAAAGATGCTAAAATATAGAGAAAATAAAGGCACGAGGGAGTACAAAAGTGCTCTTTTCTCAGTTTTGTAGTTTTATTTGCCACTTATATTCGCTAGTTGCTTAATCTGTCATGCGATGCGTGAATAGATCAGCAAACTAGTTTGACATAGTCTATGACCTGTATAGAAAGTTTTATGATAGGGTGAAATTTAACATTAAAGGGGCATTCAAGGGTTATTTAACAATGTTAGATATTTATATAATTATATAGTGAATTAGAGGCGTAGTATCTACTTGGGGTCTTCCGTGCACTCCCAAGACTTCCCAAACCAACATTTTGAACTTCCTTCTAATAGTCCTAAAGCACATTCAGGGTGTTGCCAAAACTAATTTTGGTATGCTAAGGGGTTATTCAAAATGGCGTCCAAAAATGCCGCCAAAGGGGTAAAATTTCATAAAGGACATAATATCAAACAAAATGTATGATAAAAGTATACTTTTTAACCATGGGATGTATGTATTAGATCACTTGTAACTCATATCCAGTACTTTTGCTTTGTTAACTTTAAAAATCAAGACGGCCGTCAAAATGGATTGTAGAACTAACTTATAACAATGATATTGCATCATATATACTATGTTCTAAACTGCTAAACCATTGCTTTTAGATAAATGACTCACCTCTGTGCAAGTTTTGAATATTTATCGCATTCTAAAATGGCCACCAGATGGTTAGAATTAATGTTAAATGACCTAAAACAGGTGTTTTGCATTATAAAAACACTATGTAATACATACCGCAAAAGCTAATGTAACAGCATTCATTATATTTATATTATAAAACGTACTATTTTAAATATTCTAAAATGTCCAAGATGGTCGCCGAAAAAGTTAATCTTTAAATAACCCCCTGGTAATCATTTAATGACCCCAACTCACCATTTAATGACCCGAGCCGTCATCTAACACACACCCTACATGACAATTTATTGACTCAATCCAAGTGATAATGTAATAAACCTAAGTGACCATGATGATCCTAGGTGATAGGTTAATGACACCAAGCGATCATTTAATGACCCGGACGGTCGCTTAATAGCTCCAGGTGATCATTCAATGACCTCAAATGACCATTTAATGATTTAAGGGATCGTGTAATGACGATTGAGTCATCATTAATGACACCAAGTGATATTTTAATGGCCCCAATCCATCATTTGATTACTCAATCCGCCCAAACTGTCATCTAATAACCGCAGGGGATGATTAAAAGACCTCAAGTGATTATTTATTGACTCGATCCAAGTGATAATTTGATAACCCTTGGTGACCATTGACACAAAGTGACAGTTTTAATGACCCAATGCGATCCTGAGTGATAATTTCATTACATCATTTGATAATTTAATGACCCTAGGTGATACCGTAATGACCCCAAGCAATCATATCATGACTCGGACGGTCGCTTAATTACCTCAGGTGATCATCCTATGACCCCAAATGACCATTTAGGACTCAAAAGGATCGTGTAATGACTCTTGAATGATCATTAATGACACCAAGGGATATTTGAATGACCCGAATCCTTCATTTGATTACTCAAGCCGCCTAAACTGTAATAACCGTAGGGGATTATTTAAGGACCCCAAGTGATTATTTATTGACTCGATCCAAGTGATAATTTGATAATCCTTGGTAACCATTTTAATGACCCAATGCGATCCTGAGTGATCATTTCATCACACCATTTGATAATTTAATGACCCTAGGTGATCACGTAATGACCCCAAACAATCATATAATGACCCGGACGGTCACTTAATTACCCCCAGGTGATCATTCTTTGACCCCAAATGACCATTTAATGGTCCAAAAGGATCGTTTATTGACCCCGATTGTTCATTTAATTACCCCAGGTGATCATCTAAAGACCGCGAGTGATACCCCAATCAATTAAGTAAGTAAAGGATATCTGATTAATAAGGTCATTGATGAATTCATACAACTATCTAAGTATATACTTGATGGCGATTGTGACTTCTTGATGATCCTTTTGGATATTTTAATATAAGGTAGGGTTTTGAAGCCCATAATTGTTACCATGAAATCACGAACTTATCTACTTAGAAATTTGGATATTGGTATTTAGCTAAATGTATTACTAGATTTGGTCCAATCAGCTATTTGTGACCATATTTTATTCATTTGGTAGCCATCTTGCTAATTTCTTCTGACTAATTGGTAGTTATTGGTGTCCATCTGGTAGCCTTAAATTATATGGTGAATTTGATACAAAATATTCTGTAATTATTGGTTATTTTTATGTTTTGGTGGCCATTGTGGTGGCCATTTTGGCTTCAAAGTGTGTTAACAATGCAAACGTGCTGGATATGAGTTAAATACATACATATTATAGTTAAAACTATACTTTCATCATACATTTATGAAATTTGACCCTTTTTGCGGCCATTTAGGACGCCATTTTGAATAACCCCTTATACTAACATTAATTTTGGTAACACCTTGAATATGTTATAAGACCATGAAAAGAAGTTCAAAAAGTAGATTTCGGGGAGTCCTGGGAGTGCACGGAAAGGCACTCCCTTCAATACACCTCCAAGTCACTATAACGATTCTATACCTTCATGTTTTAACATGAAGGTATAGAATCGAAAATAACCCTTGAATACCCTTTTAATGTTAAATTGTACAATATTTGTCATCATAAAACTATCTATAAAGTTCATAGACCATGTCAAACTAGTTGGCTGATTTATTCAAGCATCGCATGATACATTGAGAAACTAGCGAATATAAGTGGAAAATAAAACTACAACACTGAGAAAAGTGACCTTTTGTACTCCCTTGTGCCTTTATTTTCTATATATTAAATAAACATTAAATCAGGTCAAACTAATTACTGGTGGATAGAACATTGTTCAAAGATATGAATTGCACCAAAAAACTCAAAAAATATATTTTTGCCCCAAAACGGTATTTTTATGCTGAAAATGGCCTAAAAATCGATTTCTATTTTTGTCACCCCCCTTTCATCGGAAACCTTACTATCTAAGCACTTAATTTAGCCTAGATGTAGAGCTGTAACACAAAATGCCGTGATGCATTTTTTAAGCACATTTATTGCTCCGTTTTTCCCCTGTGTGAATCCTTGATTTGGTTGATCTGTCAAATTTTAATGGGACAGGGTTTTCGCCTGGCATGCCTGCGCCTGTTAGGACAGGATTTTTGCCTGATATGCCTGAATGCTTACCATACAGGCAAGGTGTTAATGTAGGTGGTTTGTTGAGTAGGTTACCCACTGTGTGCATACTAGGTCCTCTAGTGTGAATACTGAACGTTGGTGCCTGTTTGGTAATAGTTTTGAGAGGGAGAGGGGGCATGGTTTCACTGTCCAGTCTGCATGTTTTGGTAAGGTGGGGGGAGGGGGGGGGTATATTTAGGCAAGATCATGGCAGGTCTACTCCATTGTTCCCCTGTGTGAGTCCACAGTTTGGTTACATTTCCAAACGGGGAGGAAATTTGGACAGGATTTTTGCCTGATATGCATGTGTACTTACCATACAGATAGGGTGTTAGTTTAAGTGCCTGTTTAATAATAGTTTTGAGAGGAGGTATGGTTTCACCAGTCTGCATGCTTTGGTAGGGTGTGGGAGTGTAACTGGGCAAGGTTAGGGCGGGTTTGCTCTGTTGTTCTCCTGTGTGAATTCTCAGTTTGGTTTCATTACCAAATTTTAATGGGAAGGAATTGGGGGAAATGATGTTCGCCTGGCATGCCTTGATACAAATCATGCAGACATGATGTTAGTTTTGGTGGTTTACTGAATTGTGTGCCCACCGGCACTGTTTGCATAAAAAGTCCCCTAGTGTGAATACTACTTAAGGCGAGCTTGCAAATAGGGATGGGAATATGCAGGTGATATAGCACCGTAAGCCCCGTTATGAATGATAACAGGATATTAGCATGACGAGGCTTATTTCCTAGTGTTGGCCATGATTTAAAACATTGTAAATTATGTGTTTTAAAATAATAATGGTTTTACAGTTTGTGCAAAAATAAGCTGATGAATTGTCAGCCCAAAGTCATTGGGCATGAAGATAGTGGTCAAAATATCCGAAAAGTAAGGTGAGGTGTATTATTCGCCAAGCTGGTAGAACGTAGCAGGTTAAATAAAGTTTGGATTGATCCTACCGTGAGTTCAGCTGTGTGGGCGTAAAGTGCTGTCGTAGTTGCAGAATTTGGCAGTCTGGCTGCGATGTCCGGGAGATGATGAAATTAGTTCGTGCAAAATACGGCTTTGAGAGAAAATGTTGCAGAAATTTGTGTTACATGCGATGGATGAGGCATATATTAATACAGAAATGTAAATTGGGGATAAGGATGGCATCAAATAAAGTAGATTTAAACGGAAATATTTGATGGCCAAAGACGGAAAAAATAAAAGTGAACTGATGGCTGTGACGTCACATCCGCTTCTTCTTAACCCCGGGATCTTATCGCGTTTTGAACAGAATATTTCACATTTTCGTGCAGAGAACTAAAATACGCTTATAATTTCGGATTTACAGAAATTTGTTATTTGTTCCGAGTGACAAATTTGCACTCCAAATTTAGCATCAAATACGATGGAAATATCCGGTAAAGGAACCGGTTTTCGTTCGCACGGAAGTACGGTAAATTTACTAAAAATGTATCATCGTTTTAAATCATTGTTAGGAATTACCCAAATTCATGGGTATATCCACATACTCTGTGAATTTCGGTCCGATATATTACAAAACAACAAGATTAGAATGAGTTACAAATGGCTATCGTTCAGCTATAATCCCGGCTATAATATGCACGACTTGCTCGATTTTCTGCCTGCATAGCCTATGCACAGTAGTGTACACGTATTCCTTTCACAGCGAACGGGTTCCGTGGGCGCACACGACAGCACTGCTGTGTCCGTGTGGTACGTCCACCGTAATGCCTAGTCACGTGATCATCCATTCGTTTATATACTCTCCTAGGTCATTCTCGTAATCAAACCGCAAGTTCATAGCTCATAGGCCCGTTGGTACCCATATACACCTAGCAACAACAGTCCCTGACCAGGTGCTTTGAGGTTAGCTAATTCAAAATAGATAATCGGTACCAAAAATCTGAGATAAACATTAAATGGGCAAATTTCTTCACCGCAGTTTGATACCTCATATAGCATCCATTCGATTTTGTTGAATGAGGTATCAAACTGTGGAGAAGAAATTTGCTCATTTAATGTATATCTCAGATTTTTGGTACCGATTATCTATTTGGAATTAGCCAACCTCAAAGCACCTGGTCAGGGACTTTTGTTGCTAGGTGTATTTAGAGCGATTGCATTCGAGGGCTCGTAATACTTGTCGTTTTTTGATGAAAATACTACGAGCTAAACTTAATACTGTGTCTAGACCCAGTAATGATAGAATGCCGTGGTTAAATATTGTCAAAATATTGAATATGGTGATGATATTCAGCTGTTAGGTTTATGACGAGGAGGGATCGAAGCAATCACTTTTATGTAGTAATATGCCGTTGGTGAGCAGTAATTCTACACTACCAGTTTATGTATGATAGTATAGTTTCTATGATGATGATGCAGTATCGGGTTATAGTATGATTGAATACTAGATAATTGGTCTGGGCACGGAAACATAGTTTCTCCTGCGCAGCAATCTCCCAAACTTGAACTTCAAAGAAGTACTGTCGTAATAGAAATCTGCTTTCAATATGGTTCGTTTTCATCATAAAGCATCCGTAGGGGTGTGTTCACTTGTGTAACGGTCGTAATTGGAAACACTGTAAATGGCTTTAGCACGATGTCAGACCATCGGAATCTTTTTTCAAAAGGGTAGGTACCAGGACAACTAAAATCAAAATTGGATTTGAAGTAAATTTTTGAATATAACTTAAGAAATATTTTGGTTGGATGGGTCTTTGATCACTTTGGAAAGGCGCCTTATAAATGTTGTTTATGTATGTTTATGTACGTATACATGTAATTTGACTAACAAATATCACAGGTTCGATGAAAAAGATCGCATCCTACATGTATGTTTTTTATATGTTTTTATATTGTAATAATGTGTTCATAATCCCATTTATTTTACGCGTTTTGACATCCAATAGTGTGTGTTCGTCAGTCCTTTGTTTTCACCTTCAAGTTGAGTCCTAACTAATTAGAAAAAAATGACAACAAACTATATTTTTTGGCCCAATACGTGCTAAAATAATGAAAGAAAACTCTAAATTCGAAGATATTCTATTTGGCAACCACTCTCCTCCTGAAAGCTTCAAACAATACCTTAGTTTAATCGATCCTGCTTGATTCGACTAGAAGTATTTTGGTCCAAAGGTTTAAATGCCTTTACATGGTCAATAATGTTATGTTTAATCTATTCTAGTAATACAGCTCCCCCGCTCTGAAATATCTAAATCATAAGCTACTGAACTCGACCTACGTCTATTTCGTCCCGACATAACCATGCTATTAACACCAAATTCACAGGATATGAAGTTCCCATCAATGTCAACAATTCTGTCTGAGAAAAAGTTCACATGTATCTTTACTTTGTATAAAAAGAGAAAATCTGTCTTAATTAAGCTTAAACTCGTTGAAATAATTAAGTAGCACTGTGTATCCAAATCAGAATTGCAAGCTATCAAATTAAAGATAACGGTATGCTTAAAACAATGGTCTGAGCAGATAATTCACATATTTTCCTCCAAACATTTGTTATATTTAAAAGAAAATACAAATGGGGTTTTTGTATTTTTCTCATGTATTAAACATGCAATAAACACTATAATCACAGAGGAAGATGTTTATGGTTAGCCATACAAATCTGTCAAGTCATTCGTTAACATGCTTGCTGTGTAATTAATTTACGCGCGTAATTAATTAATTAATTAATTAGGCGTCGAGTGGAATAAGTTTGAACCCCTTTTTTGTAGGCCCAATTAAGTTATGTAAGGTTTCAAATTAATCCTTAAATTATGCTTAATAAAATGGTCAAGCCACATTTCTCAATTTCATTTTTCTTTTTCTGTAATATTAATCAAATCTTAGATACATTAATTTGGCAACATTTTCTTACAATAACAACGTATTTCATACAGCTGTACAACTGTGCACAGACTTGGCAAAAGTCTATTAATATTTGTCCAGTCATGCACGCACACAATAGAAGCAATCTTCAAGGACATGCTCACGCTAAGGGACCAATGTTTTGAAATCCGCGCTACAAGAAACTTTAAATGCCATTCAGCAGTGTGCAGTCAAGGGTTTAAGGGATAATGGTGTATGTTACTTTAGGTGACCGTGTGCTGACAGGCAAGTCTGTGCATATAGGATCCATTCATAAGGCTTGTACTTAGTCTAAATAGTCAAGGCCATAAAAGCAAGTAGCCAGTAGCTGGTTGGATTAGTGTGTATGGATAATCAAGTATTGGCCAATCTGAAATCAGGTTTAATAAGAAATCTAACAATGCTGATAATCATACAAAGACATCAAAGAGTACTTTAAATCAAAGCTGTTTTGATTATAAACTGCTCACAAAAAGTATCGAAACACTTAGAAATGATCCAATATATAACGGCTCGAAAGGGTATGCATTAATCGAAGCAAATAACCAAGTGCATAATTATGTTCTGCGTATTTTGACACCTCGATCGATAAGATACGATATTGCGCAGCGGAGTTATTGTCATTTCAATGGTCGTGGGTCCAATTTCAAAAGTGACAATCATCCTATAGAAAGAGGTTTGCATTACTGTTTAGAATGATCAGATTCGTGATTTTCAATAGGGATGAGTGTCACTTTTGAAACTGGACCCACGATCATTGAAATGACAATAACTCCGCCCCGCAACATCGTATCTCAACGATCGAGGTGTCAAAATACGCAGAACATAATTATGCACTTGGTTATTTGCTTCGATTAATGCATACCTTTTCGAGCCGTTATATATTCGATCATTTCTAAGTGTTTCGATACTTTTTGTGAGCAGTTTATATGATACACATACTTAAGATGGAATTTTTTTATAATATTGTACAACACTCAGGAGGCACTATATTTATAATTCAATAATGTGGTCATTCGTGCTCTGTTGCACTGTAGCGAGGTAGCGCTATTGTTCAGCCACTCTCCATTGGTGCACTCGCCGATTATGTAAACGTTTAACGCGCGCCTTTGAAATAACTCGAACAATGGTGTGTTGGTATTCACAACGCTTACAATAGGAAAATAGGTGTTGTTGTCTTTGTGGTAATATTTTTAAATAGTTCACTGTTTAAGGTTTCTAAATGTTCAGAGGACTCCGTCAAAATATTGCATACAGGAAATTGTCTTATTCCATAAGAACAGAAAATGATCATACAGGAAATTGTCTTATTCCATATGAAAATCAAATGATCATGGAACTGTTAGAAACAGACAAAACTTGTTTTTTTACTCGAATTTGGCATGAGAGAAATTTAAGAGACAAACAGACAGTTCTTGCTAACCCTCATAGGGTTGTGTAGCAATAAAGTTAACAGTGATCAATAAAGTCAGAAAAAGGGCTTGTGCCGCCCTGGGAATCGAACCCGGTCACGGGGCTGGAGTCCAAATATACCTTAACGTGATTGTTAGATTTAGCAGGGTTAGGGTTACAAACTAGTACCACGTGCACACGTAATTGTTATGAATATGTTTGTGCAATACATTAATTTATCAGAGATTCAGCAAACAAAAATGTACATGTATATCGATCAAATGATGTTATATTTATGAAATGTAAACACTTTCTTGTGTTGTGTGAATAACACTTTTCGCGCTTTTTCCAAATGTGTTGTAATTATGGAATGAAATGAGGTAATGTCTGGAATACATAAGGTAGTATGAAGAAGCATGTCCTGTCTTATATGAAGATGAAGATGAAGACAATGAAGAAATTGACAATTGTTTGTAGATCCTTTGAAAAAGTGACATGAATATTTTGACTCACCCTGTAGAGAACAGAATGATTGCTATAGATCGCACTTACATTTTAGATGCGAATCAATCTGATATCTGAATGCATAGAAGAGGAGGAAATACAAGAAACAAGTTTATTTATTTTGTTGTACACATTCATAAATGAGGACATTGTATGATTTGTTGTATGTATGTATGTATGTATTGTAGAAGCAAAAAGATAAAAGTTGCTATGTATTTAAGTATTCCTGCGTACAGCTAACAAACGCATCTCCAATGAAATAAGCAACACAACTCAAAGAACTAACGTTCGAAACACATTATTATACAGAGTTTTGCTGGATACATATCTGAACTGGTTAAGATCAGGATTAATCCAAGTGGGAAACGCTGTCCAACGCCAGGAATAGAGGTCAAGGAAAGAAATGTGAAGCATGGCGGTTCGTTTATGATCTGGGACACTGCGGGACAGATAGAGTTCCGTGTAACACATGCGATGTTTCTGGGAGCCAGCAGAGGCATAGTTGTCATTGTGTTTGATTGTTCCAACGACGAACAGCGAGAGCAGGTAAATATCTATAATTATATATATATTTAATTCTAGAATAATAGTTAGGGAGCGTTCATAAATACTGTGTGTGTGTGAAAAAAGAAGAAAAAACCCTTTTTAAATCCCGAATCCTTCTTTACTGGAAATTTCTCTGACCTGTTGTCAAGGTTAAGAAAAAGTAAATAGTTTCGAGCATTAAATATTCCCAATTTTATTTATCAGAAATATATACTGGTACATAATATTCTATTTACACATGGATAATAATAACAATAAAAAAGCATTATAATGGACACAGCTTGGAGAAGAGGACGCATACTTAACCCTTTTACCAATGGCGTGTGAAGAATTTATGCAGTGAGGCAAGGGTCTCCATTCCCCAAAACGACTTTACTGCACGATTATCTGTTTAATCATTTATTCTGTAAAAGTGGCACAACGTCGATTTCGGGTAGCTTTGATAAACTGGGTATATCTCAGGCTTGACAAATCCAAATCAGATAAAATAAACGGCATCTGAAAGCTGAGTGGTTTTTTTTAGTGTGTATAAACATATAACATCAAACTTTAGGACTTCATGGTCAACAAGTTGCGCAAACATGTGCACAATTTGTTTAAGGACACCCTGTACGTAAATACTTATCTGAGTCGGTGTATTTCCACCGAAAGATAGTCACAAGTGGTGTAGACGCGGCTCCTTAGCCCGCCCTCCACCCGTTTGGACACGCAACTGATATTTACCTGTGAACTTGGAATTGGACTCATGACTCGGACCGGAGAGATCAATGGACTTTGACTGGACTCGGCCTTGTGGTAATGAAAGTGCCATGAAAATAAGAATAATAAAACAAATAACAACTATATTATGAAACCCATTAAGTCTATAGAGCTCTTCTGCAGTCTTTAAATGGATGGTGTCCTCTTCCGGTAGTTTGCCGTGGTCTTGCATCAAAAGTCACTCTCCACTCGTCAGCCCATTATTTTTTTGTTTAAGATATTTAACCAATAACAATATAATACAATTAAACAATCGGTAACTCTTTTTTACTCGTATAAGATATTCTATTGGCTGAAATTCCTGAAGTCGGGGAACAACCCATCGGAGCGACATCAGCAAACCATCCTTTTGGTCGGTACACATCTTGATCGTTGTGGTGACACCCGACACTGTACGTACTAATATAAATCAAGTAAATTATACCTACTCACTAGTAGTCCGTCAGCTACGAGACTGTTAATGGACCGAGTGAGGTCAAGCATCTGATGGGGTCAGTCTTGTCTGAAATGTTGTGCTGGATCCGAATATCGACACCTTACAAGCCGCAATCGCGGTCTCGGCAGTGTAAAATCGATTTTTGTACCAAAAATCACGGGTTTTTACCAGAAATACCCCAATATCGTATTTTCATCATAAATATGCTAATATACAAGCTATAAACACTATTTTGATACCTAATTAAAGGTTACATAATGGTCTACTTGGAAAAGAACAAAAACAACTAAATTGGTTGTTAAAAGAGATTTAAACAACTTGATTTCGCATAATTGTTCATAAATATTGAAATTATTGGTGTTTTTTTGTTATAATAGATCAACATTTGACCTTTTGACCTCAAAGGGGTTGAAAAGTAGAGAAACTCATTTTTTTCGGAATTTTGTGCTTAATACGAATAAATATATTTTTTAAATCCAGGATTATATTTTTAGTTGCAAAATGGATTTTTGTACAAAAATACCACTTTTTAACCGGAAATACCCCAATATCGTATTTTCATCATAAATAAGCTAATCTATAAGCTATAAACACTATTTTGATACCTAATTAAAGGTTATATAATGGTTTTCCTGAAAAAGAATGAAAACAACTAAATTGGTTGTTAAAAAGGATTTAAACAACTTGATTTTGTATAATCTTTCATAAATATTGAAATTATTGGTGTTTTTTTGTTATAATAGATCATCATTTGACCTTTTGACCTCAAAGGGGTCAACAAGGTGAGAAACTCATTTTGTTTGGAATTTTGTGCTAAATACGAATATTAATGTTTTAGAATCCAGGATTATATCATTAGTTGCAAAAATGGATTTTTGTACAAAAATACCACTTTTTAACCGGAAATAGCCCAATATCGTATCTTCATCATAAATATGGTAATGTACAAGCTATAGACACCATGCTGGTACCAAATCAACTAAATGTTGCGTAATGTTTAATGAAAATAGAAATTGGAAATTGACTTTTTTGTTATAATAATCAATGTTTGACCTTTTTCACCTGGGGGTCAACAAATTGAGAAAGTCTATTGTATTTGTAATTTTGTGCTGAATCTGAATATTACAATTTTAGAAGCCGTTATCATGAACTTACCTGTCAAAATTGATTTTGTTCAAAAAGACGGGAGTTTTAAATAAACTACCTGAACTACCACAATATCCCACTTCTGTCATAAATATTAGTCTAGTGGTTAGATATGGGTATCGTGCACCCCGGAATTCAACTTTTAATCAAGGTCTCTAGATCAGAAAGAATGTGTAGAAAACGATTAGATATGTTTAACAAATGTGAAAATATCCATGTGTCATTTTTATGCAAATTAGTGCCGCCATAACCGAAAAATGTATTGTTCACTATATCTTGGCCTATATTGCAGATAACTGAACAAAATATGAGGTGTCAAGACCCGTATTTTGAGGTTTTGAGATTTTGTCAAAGATCATAATGAAACTATTCTTTAAGTGACCACATGTGTCCGTAGCATACGAGTATGCACATTAGTGCCGCCATTACTGAAAATGCATTACTATGGTATATATCTGTCAATATTGCACATAATTGTACACGAAAGTGTCTAGACCTATATTTTGTGGGTCATATGATTATTTAATGACCACAAGTGATAGTGCAATCACAAGCAGTAATTTAACCCTAACACTCTTGAGTACTACAAATCACTACGATGCGGCGTGCTTGTGTCACCCGGCTCGGCAGTTTTTCGATGAAATAATGGCCCCAGGGTATATACAGGGCGGAATATACTCCGCCATGTATGGTTTACCCCCGTGGCCTAGCTGTAGATCGTCTGCCTCTAAACCCAGAGGACCGGGGTTCGAGACCCGGGGAGTTGGGCCACTTTTCTCCTCGCTATTTGGCCGCATACAAAAATTCTTTGGAAAAGGTGCCTCGGGGGTTAGGGTTAATGAACCTAGACTGTTATTTAATGAACCTAACTAATTAATGAACCTACACTGCACCACTTTCAAAACCTTCTTGGAAAACCACCAACTGTTACAGACACTGTCTTTGACATTATCCCAGTAGTGGAAGGCAGTCTCCTAATCAGCTGAGTCTGCTCTCAATCAAGCTAAACCAGGAGGGGCCATTGTACTGGACAACATTCCTCTTGAGCTTTAGAAGTCAAAACAATTCCGACCTCACCTATTGGAAATCTGCAACAGAGCATTGATTCACCATGAAATCCCTAGTCAGTGGTCAGTGAGTGCCATCATTCCTATCCCCCAAAAGGGAGATATCTCTCAACCAACCCACTATAGAGGGATTAACCTCTCCTGTATTGGGGCTAAGGTCTACAATTGTATGTTTCTAAACCGAATTAATACGCCCATTTGTGGACCCTCTTCTTCTATGTAATCAAAATGGCTTTAGAGAGAAGCGATCCACAATCTCCCAGATTCTAGCATTGAGAAGAATAATTGAAGGAATGAAAGAAAAGAAACCTTCAACTGGCTGTCGTGTTCATAGAATTCTCTAAGGCTTTTGACTCAGTAGACCGTGATCGCATGTTCGACATCCTCAGTGCCTATGGTATCCCTGATGATTCGTATCCCTGACACCATTGGCAAGGCCATACAATTAATGTATGACAACTCTTCAGCTATTGTCAAATCGACCGATGGGGAGACGGAACCTTTCAAGATTTTAGCTGGTGTTCTTCAAGGTGAAACTTTAGCACCTTTCATCTTCATCACATTTCTTGACTGCGTTATGCGCTGTGCCCTGACAGACATGATGAAACAGGTATTCTGCTGGAGCCTTTGAGGAGTAGACGCTATCCTGACATTCGTCTTCACGATCTAGATTTCGCAGACGATATAGCTCTCCTAGCAACATCAATCAGTAAAGCGGAATCACTGTTACAGACTGTCGAGGAAGCATCAAATACAATTGACCTACATTTGAATGAAGGAAAAACAAAAAGCTTCCTTATTAATATTGCTACCCCACCCAGTGTAAAGACCGTCAAAGGAGTAGAGCTGGAAAACTTCTCCAATTTAAAGTATCAAGTATCAAGTATCAATCTTTATTTCCATATAAAAAATACATCAAATCACATATAAAAAACACAATATGGAGTATTAAACTGGAAAACCAATGAGGCCCGTTTATGGTCTACCCCTTAAAAACAAGCAATACATAAACAAACATTTTATACTAAAATAAACAATAAGAATCCCAAAACATCATATACAAGACAGAACAAGGACGGGCTCAAATAGAAGAGATTACTCGTAATTTGGATAAGGTTTTGCTTTAACTGGGTTCGGAAAGGCTTTAAAGATTTGGATTGTTTCATGTTTTTGGGAAGTGAATTCCAGAGAATTGGACCATTGGTTCGAATAGCACGGTCGGGGAAAGTCTTTTTGTTATTATTAAAATACTTGGGGCCTATGTTCTATACACATCTCAGGAATTCAAATGCTGGAAAGCACAATCATGGGCTGCCTGCAATATAATGCAGAAGATCTGGAAGTCTGATCTTGAAAGAAAAGAAAAAAATCAGATTCATCAAAGCCTGAAGAGAAAGCGTTTTGTTGTACGGCTCTGAAACATGGACCATCAGCAGGAAATTGAAGACCGAATCAACGGATGTTATATTCAACTGTTATGTAGAATATTTAACATCAGTTGGAGGGATCATATCCCAAACAGCGATATTCCCCCTATTACATCAATATAACATCAATAATTAGTCAGCGCCATTTATGTTTCGCTGATCACTGAATGCGAACAACCAATCAGCCAACCAGTCTAATTTTCTGGACTCCTCCTGGTGGGAAAACTAACAGAGACAGAAGACCCCTTCAGTATCCTGATATACGTCAAAAACGATATGGGTTTAGATCCACCAGATATCCGCCAACTCATGAACGACAGGAAAGTCTGGGCCAAGTATGTTACGAATGCGTCCTCCATTTCGTTCACGGACGACCAATGATGATGATGATGATGATGATGATGATGACACTGTTATTTAATGAACCTAGACTGTTATTTAATGAACCCAGACTGTTATTCTAGTGAACCTAGACTGTTATTTAATGATTCTAGACTGTTATTTAATTTACCTAGACTGTTATTTAATTGGCCTAGACTGTTATTTAATTAACCTAGACGGTTATTTAATTCATAAGTGATAATTTAATGTTACAAAGCAATTATATACCATATATAAAGTAAGTACTTGACCCCGAGTAATCAATTAATAACCATAAGCAATCATCTAATGACCACAATTGATCATCTAATGACCACAAGGGATCATTTAAAGACCACAAGGGATCATTTAAAGACCACAAGGGATCATTAAAAGATCACAAGGGATCATTTAAAGACCACAAGTGATCATTTAAAGACCACAAGGGATCATTTAAATACCACAAGGATCATTTGATGACCCCAATGGATCATTCAATAACCCCAAAGGATCATTTATTGACCACAGGGGATCATCTAATGACCACAAGGGATCATCTAATGACCACAAGGGATCATCTAATGACCACAAGGATCCTTTAATGATCCTAAAAGATCAATTAATGACCACAAGGGATCATTTAAAGTCCACAATGATCCTTTAATGACCTCTAAGGGATCATTTAATGACCACAAGAGATCATTTAATGACCACAAGGGATCGTTTAATAACTACAAGCTTTAACATATTAATCTCAGGCAATCATTTAAAGACCCGCTAGGTTGTTTAATTGACCCTACGTGATCATTTAATGACCCTGGAGATCATTTATTTACCCCTTGTGATCATTAAGTGATCCCGTGGGTCAAGGGATCATTTAAAAATGATGGTATTCATTAAATGATCATTTGTGGTCAATAAATGATCCCTTGTGGTCATTAAATAATCCCTTATGGTCAATGAATGATCCCTTGTGGTCATTAAATAATCAGTTGTGGTCTTTAAAGTATCTCTTGTGGTCTTTAAAGTATCCCTTATGGTCATTAAATAATCCTTTGTTGTCTTTAAATGATCCCGTGTGGTCTTTAAATGATCTCTTGTGGTCTTTAAATGATCCCTTGTGGTCATTAAATGATCCCTTGTGGTTATTGATGATCACTTGTGGTCATTAGATGATCACTTGTGGTCATTAGATGATCACTTGTGGTCATTAGATGATCACTTGTGGTCATTAGATGATCACTTGTGGTCATTAGATGATCACTTGTGGTCATTAGATGATCATTTGTGGTCATTAGATGGTCACTTGCGGTCATTAAATGATCCCTTGCGGTCTTTAAATGATCCCTTGTGGTCTTTAAATGATCCCTTGTGGTAATTAAATGATCCCTTGTGGTTATTGATGATCACTTGTGGTCATTAGATGATCACTTGTGGTCATTAGATGATCACTTGTGGTCATTAGATGATCACTTGTGGTCATTAGATGATCACTTGTGGTCATTAGATGATCACTTGTGGTCATTAGATGATCACTTGTGGTCATTAGATGATCACTTGTGGTCATTAGATGATCACTTGTGGTTATTAGATGATCATTTGTGGTCATTAGATGGTCACTTGCGGTCATTAAATGATCCATTGCGGTCTTTAAATGATCCCTTGTGGTCTTTTAATGATCCCTTGTGGTCTTTAGATGATCCATTGTGGTCTTTAGATGATCACTTGTGGTCTTTAGATGATCACTTGTGGTCATTAGATGATCACTTGTGGTCATTACATGATCACTTGTGGTCATTACATGATTACTTATGGTCATTAATTGATTACTCGTGGTCAAATAGTTACTTAATATATATTATATAATTGCTTTGTAACATTACATTATCACTTATGGTCATTAAAATAACAGTCTGGGTTCATTAAATAACAGTCTAGGTTCATTAAATAACAGTCTAGGTTCATTAAATAACAGTCTAGGTTCATTAAATAACAGTCGTCTAGGTTCATTAAATAACAGTCTAGGTTCATTAAACATGTTAAATAACAGTCTAGGTTTATTAAATGATTTTATTTGATTGGGTACTCAAACATAATACAGATATAGAAACATCTAAAATATAAACATGTAATACATGCACATACTTTGATTGCACCAAACAATTAGAATAACATATAGACATATAAAATATGAGCACAAGTACCAAGGATAGCCCAAAAAGCTTTTGAACACATTACAATGACTGCTTGTGGCCATTGCACTATCACTTTGGTCATTAAATGATCATATGACCCACAAAATATAGGTCTAGACACCTTTAGTGTACAGTTATGTTCAATATTATATTGACAGATTTACTAGTATACCCAAGGAGTTATCATTACAAACTCCTTATTAAACTCCTTGGTATACCATAGTAATGCATTTTTGGTAATGGCGGCACTAATTTGCATACTCATACGCTACGGACACATGTGGTCACTTCAAGAATAATTTTATTATGATCTTTAACCCTCAAAACACGGGTCTAGACACCTCATTTGTTAAGTTATCTGCAATATTGGCCAAGATATAGTGAACAATAGATTTTTCGGTTATGGCGGCACTAATTTGTATACAAATGACACATGGGAGATGTTCACATTTTTTAAACATATCTAATCGTTTTCTACGCATTCTTTCTGATATAGAGACATTGATTAGAAGTTGATTTCCGGGTGTGCACGATACCCATATCTAACCACTAGACTAAATATTTATGACAGAAGTGGGATATTGTGGTAGTTCAGGTAGTTCATTTAAAACTCCGTCTTTTTGAACAAAATCAATTTTGACAGGTAAGTTCATGATAACGGCTTCTAAAATTGTAATATTCGGATTCAGCACAAAATTATAAATACAATAGACTTCCTCAATTTATTGACCCCTCCCAGGTGAAAAAGGTCAAACATTGATTATTATTATAAATATTTTAACCAGGTTCGCCGTCGGGGGTAGAAAAGAGACAATAATGGAAAAACGATCTCGCCCGGGAATCGAACCCAGGATCTGTTGATTGCTTGTCAACTGCCTCATACTTGTGGCAGGAGACTAGGAAACGAAATCGCTTAGGTTTGAATTTCAGATGCTTTACCATGCGAGGTCTTGTGGCCCAATGGACTAGGCAGTTGACAAGCAATCAACAGATCCTGGGTTCGATTCCCGGGCCAGATCGTTTTTCCATTATTGTCTCTTTTCTACCCCCGACGGCGAACCTGGTTAAAATATTTATAATTTGTTTAATACCCGTCGTATATGCCTATTATTTCTATTGATTATTATAACAAAAAAAGTCATACAATTTCTATTTTCATTAAACATTACGCAACATTTAGTTGTTTAACTAAGTTTAAACAATCAATTTGGTTGTTTTTTTGTTCGTTTTCGGGTAGAAACATATGTAACCTGTGATTTGGTACCAGCATGGTGTCTATAGCTTGTTCATTACCATATGTATGATGAAGATACGATATTGGGCTATTTCCGATTAAAAAGTGGTATTTTTGTACAAATATCCATTTTTGCAACTAATGATATAATCCTGGATTCTAAAACATAAATATTCGTATTTAGCACAAAATTCCAAACAAAATGAGTTTCTCACCTTGTTGACCCCTTTGAGGTCAAAAGGTCAAATGATGATCTATTATAACAAAAAACACCAATAATTTCAATATTTATGAACAATTATACAAAATCAAGTTGTTTAAATCCTTTTTAACAACCAATTAAGTTGTTTTTATTCTTTTTCAGGAAAACCATTATATAACCTTTAATTAGGTATCAAAATAGTGTTTATAGCTTATACATTAGCTTATTTATGATGAAAATACGATATTGGGGTATTTCCGGTTAAAAAGTGGTATTTTTGTACAAAAATCCATTTTTGCAACTAAAAATATAATCCTGGATTTAAAAAATCTATTTATTCGTATTAAGCACAAAATTCCGAAAAAAATGAGTTTCTCTACTTTTCAACCCCTTTGAGGTCAAAAGGTCAAATGTTGATCTATTATAACAAAAAAAACACCAATAATTTCAATATTTATGAACAATTATGCGAAATCAAGTTGTTTAAATCTCTTTTAACAACCAATTTAGTTGTTTTTGTTCTTTTCCAAGTAGACCATTATGTAACCTTTAATTAGGTATCAAAATAGTGTTTATAGCTTGTATATTAGCATATTTATGATGAAAATACGATATTGGGGTATTTCTGGTAAAAAAACGTGATTTTTGGTACAAAAATCGATTTTACACTGCCGAGACCGCGATTGCGGCTTGTAAGGTGTCAATATTCGGATCCAGCACAAAATTTCAGACAAGACTGACCCCATCAGATGCTTGACCTCACTCGGTCCATTAAAAGTCTCGTAGCTGATGGACTATAGCAGGGTAGGCAGTTTTAAGATATTATGTCATCTATATTGCACTTTATGAAAAGGAGCACATGCTGTCTCTTAGCGACTCTCTTGAACACTATTGTTAAAATCGGTCACGAATCTTCATTAGAATTGACAACGTCAACATATTCTCCTGGACACTACACTTCAAACACCTCATGAAAATTTGTGACGTAAATATAGCTTTAAACACCATTTCTTGTTTACATGGGAGTAACATAATTAAAATGCTTTGTGCTAATTTGAATAACAACATGAAATAATCGCACGGTTAGTGTGAAAATGAAACGCGTGCTGCAGAAATGTCAAATCACTGTGCCTTGTGGGCAAAACGGTTTCTGCAGTAAAAAGAACTTTATTTTTGTCAAAACAAATGTAATAACTAATATACTATGTTTATAATCTGTCAAACTTTAACTTGGGTTTGAACACAAGATGGCTTCTCTCTAATGTTGCAGAGTTTTTACTTAAGCCGTACATCACCTTATTTTGACAATCTTATCACATATCTCTTTATAGCAAAAGAAACAGCTCAGAAAAACCTGCAATTCTTCAGAGATCTGTTTAAGAATTACCTGAATATACACGACGAGATTATTATGGTTGATAGTCGTCGTTCTCACTCAAGTAAGGTGAAGATACTGAAAGAAACGCTAGATAAACTTGCAGAACCATTACGTGTAAGTAGTTTACGAACGTGTTGCGTGGAATTTGATGTCACACGGAAAATGTTGACCTTTCATGTTGTCAAAAATATTTTATTTCACATATTTGCTCTTCAATGAAGTACAGGGTCCATCAAAAGTTTCGAAATTATTTCAAAGCTTTGTATCTCCGGTAAAATAATGCGCACTTTAAATTTGAAAATATATTTAGATAGAGAACACTTGTAGAATTATTTTGATACCAAATTACAATTACAGCTATATGTATTACCATAACACAAAGATTTCGCGTCCTGTAAAACCTGTAAAACTGCACTTTCAAAACGCGTACTATAATGACCATCAAAGGAGTAGAGCTGGAAAATGTCTCCAATTTCAAATACTTGGGAGCCTACGTTCTGGACACATTCCAGGAATTCAAATGCAGGAAAGCACAAGCATGGGTTGCCTGCAATAAACTGCAGAATATCTGGAAATCTGATCTCGAAAGAACGACAAAAATCAGATTCTTCAAAGCCTGCGTAGAAAGCATTTTGTTGTACGGCTCCGAAACATGGACTATCAGCAGGAAAATTGAAGACAGAATCAATGGATGTTATACTCAACTGTTACGTAGAATATTTGACATCAGTTGGAGGGATCACATCCCAAACAGCGTGGTATATGGCGATATCCCCCCTATAACATCAATAATCAGGCAGCGCCGTTTATGTTTCGCTGGCCACTGCATGCGAACAACCAACCAGCCTATCTCCCGTCTAATTTTCTGGACCCCTCCTGGTGGGAAAGCTAACAGAGGCAGAAGACACCTTCAGTATCCTGATACCGTCAAGAATGATATGGGTTTAGATCCTCCAGAGATCCGCCAACTCATGAATGACAGGAAAGTCTGGGCCCAGTACGTTGTGATTGCTTCCTCCGTTTCGTCCACGGACGACCAATGATGATGATGATGATGACTATAATGATGTGTGCTAATGTTAAATTAGATGGAGCGAGGGAGGTATATGGGAAATAAGAAAGTTTTTTCCATTGCGATAAATAATATTTTGTATGGACTTTAGGACCCATGAACAATTTACATCAGTTAAAATAGACTAATAAACTCGATATGGCAACGTTTCTACTTAATCTGTATCTTGTACGGGAACCTCTTCAAGTCGCTTCGCAAAATAATAATAATAATAATAATAATGATGATAATGATAACGCTAATGACAACCATAAGGGGAAAAGTACATGAGATTAACTAACAATAACATTCATTTACATAAATTAATTAATTATGCAAAGTTATTCAAATATTCACAAAATTTGCATAATTTGTACGACGGGCTGTCTTTAGTTGAGAAATTACGTTGAGGGGAAACAGTATTTTCGACCTAACGTAATAATGAACGAATAACAAAAACCTCTTTCCCCCTAACGTACCTTTAAAGGTAATAATAATAATAATAATAATAATAATAATAATAATAATAATAATAATAATAATAATAATAATAATAATAATAATAATAATAATAAAACCATGCGTATTGACCGCATAACACAAATAATTCCCTATGCGCTATAACAAATAAAACAGAACGCAAATGTACACAACTAGTAGTAACAAAATACAAAACTAAAAGGAAATCAAGCATTAACATTAAATAGGTAAGTTTTTAGCGATTATTTGAACTGTTCAAGAGTTTTGGCTGATTTAACATGATGTGGTATTTGATTCCAAAGTTCAGCAGAAGCATGTGGAAAAGAACGGCGTCCATGATGTAGAAGGTGAAGAAACATGTGCAAGAAGATATTGTGAGCGAGAACGGAGATTGCGTGTGGGCTTGTATATTTTGATTGATATCTTGGAGATATATAGATGCTAGACCACGAGAACATTTAAAAGTTGATAGAAGAATCTTGAACATAATGCGTGATTTGATTGGTAACCAGTGTAAGTCACGAAGAACAGGAGAAATGTGACAGCGAATCTTGTAACAAGTCGAGCAGCTGCATTTTGTATGCGTTGAAGTTTTGAGATCTGCGTTCAGGGAGAGCAAATAGCAGACTGTTACAATTATCAAGTCGACATGTCACAAAAGCTTGGATTAGTCTTTCAGTGGTTGGCTGGTCAAGATATCGATGAATTTGACCTATCTTGTAAAGAGCATAAGAGGCAGCACGACAAATATTATTAACATGGACATCCATCGTGAGATCATTTTGAAGTATAATGCCAAGATTGCGGGCATTAGACGCTATTAAAAATAGGGTGAACAGTTGAACATGGAACGCTGTTCTCTACTCAAAGTCGGCGAAAAGATCGCGTCGGACTTTTAACTACTGCATGTCTAATGACGTCAATGTTGTTTGTTAATCTTCCAGTCTGTTTACGGCCACCTCAAACTGCTTCATGTACAGAACCTGTTTTTAAATAATTTATCAACCAAGTTAAAAAAGGTCGACTTTGCCTGTTCGATTTGGTTTCAGGGTAAACCAAACAATTCGAATACGTTTATTTATGCTGTAATACATCCTGAAAATTAGTATTGAGCTTATTAACACATGTCGTGCATTAAATGTAATGAGTGAATATAATTATACACCTGGAAAAAAGTATCGCACCACTGGTTGAAAAGTGCAAATGTGGCCTCGAATTTTGCCACCACGGTGTGATATTAAGGATAATTTGTTTGCGTAGCTGTCCAGCAAAATGTTATGCAATAAAAGGGCCACATTTTAGTTTGTGACGTAATCGATGTAATGTTTTTTCAAGGCCAAAGAAAAAATGCATGGCATGAAACAAGTTTGGGTATAACGCGATATTGAGAGGCCCGATGATTAATCTCTATAGTTGTAATCCTTGGTAACACATTCAAGGCTTTTTTCCAGGTGTATAATTTGTAAAAATCACGTGAATGGAGTATAGGGATGTGCAGTATCACTCTCCGACACGTGTTTACAGCTACGCATAGCTGGCTTCGTGCATAGACGGTGCGTCGTGAAAGTCTAACAATAGTATCGGGCCTCGAACAAGTTACAAATTTGGTTTCAAACAAATTCTACAAGTGTTCTCTATTCAAATATATTTTCATATTTGTAGTGCGAATTATTTTACCGGAGATATAAAGCTTGTAGAAGTGCAATCATCAATTGCATTGTTAAAGGTACAACATACTGACTATAATCATTTGACAAATCTAAAAACGTGTTGATGATCAAAACACGGGGAAACAGGCCAAATCATTGTAAACCAAACTGTTCAATTGCTTTTACAGATTTCATTACTGTATACGAATTTGATAACTCTCCGTTTGGCCCTAACAATATATATATAGGCCTGCTATAAATTTAAAGAAGAAAAAAAGACAATATTGAAAACGAAGAAAGAGTCTTGTCTAAGTATTCAATGAGATTTAAAGTAAAATCAAATTAGACCTCAAAATAGTTAGAGTGTTGAAATTTGACTTTGCTTTAGGTACTCCGATTCGTGTGTTTTTTTCACTCCCTTTTGAAAATAAGTTTGAAATTTAATAAAAGAAAACTAATTATGAGCAAATAAAAAAAACCTGCATGCATATATCTTTAAACGTCTTTAGGGTGAACAAACTCCAAAAATATGCGATGAAATTGCCAAATGCAAGCAGGATTGGTGTACAAGTGAGAACAATATCATGTTATTAGCGGACTTTATGAAGAAGGTCCGATCTGAAATTGATAAACTGGCTAGCGATGACTTGTTGAAGACAGCTTTGTGGTATATGCATCACACGGGAGAGGTAGGTTGTCAAAAATATGTAATAATTCATTTAAATTACAAGATCGCATTAAATCTGTAAAGTGTTCGTCTGTTGGAACTGGAACTGTTCTATTATTACACATTATTGTCCGTGTATAAATGGGTACACTTGCAATTACTACTATCACTGGTGGAAACATCATCTCATACTAGTTTACACTCTCTCAGTACTCCACCATTGTCACTGTATGCAGCGCCTTTACTTCTGTGCTATCCATTTTCTAATATGATTGCCCTGTTAACTGGAGACTGTTGATGGATGATTCGGCGTACTACCATCGTGCTTAATATACATCCACTACTCAGTCCTGAATAAAGCTGGCTCCAAGTGTTCAGGTTTGCAGGAGCAGGTGTGTCTTGAACCGAATCTAAAAAACTCACTTCCAAGCAATCTGCCTTGATTCGCCATACTTTACAGATTGACAGGCATCTGGTCTTTAGTGACTCCATTGACTAATGTTGTTTGAGATTTTCTGCGTTCCTCATTGATCATCTGTTACATTCTCCTCCTTGATGAAATCATACGCTAGTGTATTATTGAAAACTTGAAGATGCTTTGCTAATCGAGTTTTGAATCCATGTTGACCATTATTAAGCATACATGCTATGCCTACCTACATCCTTTACACATTTAATGAACTTGATATCCCCAATATTCATAAAATCTCTTAACGCAAGTAATATCATTTTGTTTTAAACTAGATACATCATGCAAAGCTAGCCAATGCAACGGTGGAGGACCATAAGGATATGATTATCCTTAATCCAAATTGGATTACAACTAGTGTGTTTGCTCCCATCTTTGCAAATCCAGACTTCAAATCTGATTACAAGGGATTAGAGCAGAAGGAAGAGTATTTTGAGGATGACTTGCGATGTCATTTTAAAGAGATTGATCCACAGTTGTTGATTCAACTGTTAGTTTACTTTGAATTAGGGTATAGGTAAGAAGTAGTATAACCTTATAATAATGATACCTTATTTACACCAGTAAATATATTGATTGACCTACTATCCCAACATAAATATTGGTATTTCGTAGGTTTTCATATAATAATGATCTTCAATATATCATTAATAAAACCAATTTATTATGAAAAACTCAATCCATGCAGGCGAAAACCACTTTTGGCGAAAACCCAATATTGTCAATATCAGAGAAAGCCAATAATACACAAACATGAACTGGTTTAAACACTTAAGGGGTGGGGATCTGGAGTCAAACGCTCCTATATAGGATATCAATTTTAACAACTTTCCCAAAACTGGACCCATAAGTGTCATAATTATACCCTATCGCGAACTTTCAAAATTGACGTACAATTTTGCTTCGGTTGCCATGGTAACCATACAGGGCCTATACCGTTGCGGGTTGATTATAACATGAGAATTCTACAAAAGCCTACAAAGCAAAGCAAACCTGAAAACTGGTCAGTTTTACCACCATATACTAGTGTATGCAAATTGTTAAACACCGTACATCATGAAGTATTCCGTTGATAAACATACACTTATGGACACATGCTGTAGCGATTGAGAAAGAACAATAACAGAATAGGCCGGGAGCCCAGAGAGTTGATAACTTCATCGAATCGAATGCTGTAGCATGCGCGTGGACATTGGGTTTTTGCCGTAGTGAATCGTAGTGTCTAGGATGATGGCAACAAGCAGTTTCGAATTATACTATGTACAAACCGATGGGGTGTTTTACTAGCTTTGCAACCCATGAAAAAAAAAAAAAACCGTATTGAATTGTTTTCAATATTACATGTGGTTCTACTAGAGTAATTGTTGAGGTTATGGTTTCTGAGGAAGGGTCGTTTGAAATTACTTCATTTAAGTTCCGACATGTTTAAGTTCGTTAACATGGTTTTCCTAAAGGTGGCTCCCCTGGAAAACCCGTGACCCCACCTTGGACACCAACGGATGAGCAATTCCTTGGTAATAAAGTGTTAACTGATAATTTAAGACAACTGTGTTTTTATTTTTTTGATAGGGTGTGTTTATTATTCAGGTGTGTTTATTATTCCTTCAAAAACACGTAAATATTTCTGAAATATGGGTATATACATCGAATATAAAGAAAATGTGAGGATTATTTATCTGATTGCTTTCTTGCATTTCTCATGTTACCTTGTTGTTATACGCTTTTTGTTATACTCATATACTCATTGTGATCCCATCCCCTTACCCACGATTAGCAAGCTTTTACATTAGGCTTGGTATCATTCCTTGACTATGTTGGTGGGTGGTGAAACTAGAAGCCCGGAATATCAATTTTGTGACAAGTGTTGTTGTGTTAAATTCAAACTTTGAGCTTCAACTTCAATTACAACTAGTGTTATTTCAGATTTTGTAAAATCCCTAGAGCTTATTTAGTTTTAAAAATTAGCCCAATGGGGCTAAAAGTCAACATGTGGCAAGACATGTGGCACGATTGTAGACTGCATTATTTTTGTGTCCCGACATGTACAAGTGATCCAGATTGTCCTAATCCGCAAGTACTAGCTTCATGGCAAGTCAACCTGTCAACAAATATATCGCACAATATACAGGTAACCGGAACGTAATGAGATCTTCCTTAATTTTCTTCATTATATTTTATAGAACCTCCGACCATACATTCATTATACCTGCCAAGCTACCCCTTGGAATCCCGGAGATCACCTGGGAGGATAATGACAAATACATCAACCTCTTCGGTATTCGAATCGAATGTCGAGATGAAACCGACATGTTCTCAGTCGACACGTTTCCATGCCTACAAGTGAGATGTATGAATCGTTACAGAGAAGAAAGGGGAAAACCGATCTTGTCAAGATTTGGGTTGAAATTGTTTGGTAAAGCTGAAGGCATGATCCAACTTACCGAGGATAAACGTGCCATCCACGTTGCTGTCCGTGTTCAGAAGGCGACAGAACGCTATGGTCTGGTGGAGCTGGAAGAACTGCAAACCTTGGTTGAGGGACAACTTTCCCAACGCTCTATAGGCACCGACGTCAAAGTGTCGTATCTCAGTCCTAATGATCTGAGGGAAAGCAGAGACTTGGTAGAGAACGTCTATTACTACAGTGAAGAAGAGCTGACTAAAGCTTCAGAGAATGATGACGGGCCTATGGTGCTTGTTAACCCAAGAAAAAATGTTCCTGATGTAATTGATACAGTAATGGCCTGTATAGGTGAGTTAATTGGGAATTAATATAAACAAAACACCCAGGAATGCAAGGTGGTGGTGCAGTAGAATTTAAAGGTAGCGGGCTGCGGTGACTACAGGCTGCGGAGCCCCAGTTAATTTGACTAATTTCCTTGAAAAGAAAAGTCCACCAATAATAACATTTGATAAACGTTCGAACATACCGTTTCGAATTTCAATTATAAATCCACGTTCAAAACGATGTTTACAAAGATTTGAAAATGGTTTTTTTCTTCATGTTGACAAATCCAAGTTGGTTGGTATACTAATAAATACATTTTTATACTAGATGCCCCTGAGAAATTTCTTGGTAAAAATGTATTTCATGGTAACAAAAGTATATATATTTTTTATTTGGACATACACTTTTGAAACAGTGGCATGAGTCTTCTCGACTGATGCGTCCTTAAAACATATTACACAATACTATCAGATGTATAAATATTTAAGGCAGAATATGTACAAAATGTTCATGATAATACAATGTAAATGCAACGTGCGGTCCAAGCACGTTTTAAACACATCAAATATTGGAGTCAAGGTAAATCATCACATACATTAAGAACATCATTTGAGAGACCTATATAGCATAAGACACATTTTAATAGTTAAATTACCAGATAAAGATTCTCCAAAACTCATCTAAATTATGGAGTGATAGTTGATATTCAAGTTTACGGAATTCATCAACTCTGATATACATAAAAAATGTCTAAGATCCTCAATATCTTCATCGCATAATGGGCAGTAAATATTTACATCACGTTTCCATGAATGAATACGGCCATTGAGTGATATGGTATTGGACCGAGCTTTGAATTTCATCGTTGCACCATAAAAATCTAATTTACATAATAAGTAAACTTCTAAAGAAGGCTTGCTTTTGAATAATACATAGTCCTTTAATAATAATTTTGTCATAGCTAAATGTAGCCACTTGCTGTTAAAATTATCCATACGGATGTTATTAAAATCATTGATCCAAAAGTGGCTATTATAGAGATGATCTTAAAATAAAAGGTTCAACAAAAGAAAGTATACCACTTTGTTTATGTCATTTTGAGTAATTGTTAATTTGTTGTTGACCAAACAGGCTAGTTAGGCATTTAGATGAATCTTGTAGGCATAATTTGATACCAAATTTGCCCCCCAACGACAAAGATAAACCATGATTAGCACCATTTAAAGGAAAATATCCCATTTTCAAAAGTCGCATTTCCAATACACAGCACGAGAAGATTTGGTTAATCTGTAACTGTAACATCCATAACATTCCTTTACATTCAAATCCTTCACCCATGCATCAGTTTACATTTGAATTAGCCCGCGCATTGAGGAATATGCGCGGTAATCAGTACGGGATAAATACGGCATATTTGAGTGTTAACAATTGGCCCTTTCTTCTCGTGCTGTGTATTGGAAATGCGACTTTTGAAAATGGAATATTTTCCTTTATATGGAGCTAATCATGGTTAAGGGGCAAATTTGGTATCAAATTATGCCTAAAAGATTCATCTCTATGCCTATATAGTCTGTTTGGACAAAAACAAATTGAAAGTTACTCAAATTGACATAAACAAAGTGGTATACTTTCTTTTGTTGAACCCTTTATATGGTACATATCACAATCTACCATAGCATTTTCAAAATAAACAAACCACTTTCATCTTAATTTGTTACAGTTGCTCTTATAATACTTATCAATATATAAAATTTAGAATGCATAGTGTTGAAAACTAAATTCGGCCATCTGTTGGTTTGCATTTGCCGAAGTCTCTTAAAATATTTAATACGGAGTTTATTTTGTATTAAAGCAATTGGTTGCCATCCTAAATCGCCTATCAAACATTCAAGTGGGGTATTCCTGGGAGCTTTCAGAATTGATCTTGCCATTTGGTATTGTAATGATTGGATCCGTTTGGTGTCATTAGCACTTCCTTCTTCTTCTTCTTCTTCGGCCTCCGTCAAATATGACGATTGGCTGCCATACGATCACATCTCCGGATCATCTTTCTCCAAGCTACTCTGTCTTGTGCCAGACGCTTGGCCTTTATAAGACTCATACCAGTCCATTCCTTGATGTTGCCAAACCATTGTTTCCTTTGACGACCTCTTTTCCTGCTGCCTTCCACTTTCCCTTCTTTGATGTGGAGTGCCAGCAAGTTACCACTGCCTCTAATGATGTGCCCGAAGTAGGCCAGCTTTCTTTTGATAAGCTCTCCTAGCAGTTGTCTCTTTACACCAAGTTCTTTCAGGATACTTATGTTGGTTCTTTTCTCCTTCCAGTTAACTCTTCTTTTTTTTCTTTTTTTTTTCTTTCTTTTTTTTCTTTTAAGTTTATTAATCGTTCTTTCTTCAGTTACAAATACTTCATGTTTACAAATCTCCACTCTTTTCTATCACAATCACATACATGTATATCAAATCAAACATGTTCAGTTTAAATTACAAACCTATTACATATTTTTACTATTCCTTGTATCTTCTATGATATGCAGCTTCAAAATATGATATAGTTTCAAGTTACACATCTCATTGTTACGCAGAGTCATCTGATCAATGTAAATTGATGCTATTTAAATGTCAATCAATTTTCTGAACCTCAATTCTGATTTGAAAAGAAATAACAGATTGGGATGATTCCCATATCTAAATTTACTAATTGACAATTTCGCTATCATAATTATACTAGTAATAAAATCTCTCTGTGTTTTTTCTGTACATTTCTGAAACCCAAAGAGTACATCAAAATGTGTTAGAACTACATGTTTTGATACTTTTAAAGATATAATGTCATTTGCTTCTAACCATATTGGTTGTATCTTCTTACAGAAAAAGAAGAAGTGTTCTACATAATCCTTTTCATTACATATATCACATACATCATTATTTTCTATTTTCATTTTATGCAGAAGAATTTGTGTGGGGTAGATATTACTAGTGATTTTCCAATTAAGTGATATCAATCTGCCCTCTCTTGTTGTAGATGGAATATTATTCCATATTTTATTCCAATTAAAAGAGAAGTTTGGATATTTTCTCTGCCAGAATAGTTGGCATATTGGAATCACAGACACTTTTTTCATCAGTTCTTTTTTAAAGGTTTTTACTGTTGTCTTATCAATGTTAACATCTCTATCAGTACATCTTAAATAAATACACTTATCTTCTGTATGAGGGTGTTTGACACATTTCCAATCTTTAGGAATTGCATTGATAAGAGCTAAATGTTCCATCAATAGCCTACCATTGTGTGGCATTTTATTTCTTAACTTTACTATATCTAACATTTTCCCATCTTTACCAAATAATTGATTGATCTTAATGATTCCTGATTTTATCCAGAGCTTAAAGTGAATCGTCTTTCCATTGTATCTAATGTGTTCATTGTTCCAAATTACTTGGTTGTTATGATTTTCTATATTCTTTATTTGTTTAAGCGTATTGCATTTGAACCATATTTGTATCAACATTTTATAAAACGACGGCAGTTTGTTTAAAATATCGATACATTGTTTACTTAAAGTTGTCAGAGAACAATTACAATTGAATATATCCATACCTATATCAAATTTTCCAATGTGAAAGAAAACTCTTAACATTCTTATCCAGATCCACATTTCAGCAGCCATTATGCGATTTTCATCTGCTTTGATTAGAGTCCATACCACCAGACCGTAATGGAGCACGCTCCATACCAATGCTTTTACAATCTTTGTTTTAAGGTTTGTTGTGAGGTTGCGATTCCGATTCTAGCTCTTATATCAGCTGTGCAACTGGCAGATGTGGTTTTCACAGAGCCTAGGTATTTGAAGCGACTGACTTGTTCAACATCCTCACCATCGATTGAGATATTATGCACAGGCTGTTCTTCTCCAGTTGTTAGAAGTTTTGTCTTTTTGACATTGAGCTTGAGATTTAGCTTCCTGCCTGCATCATTTACGGCTGATGTTAGCCTCTCGATGTCTTCTTCAGAGGTTTCAAAAAGTGCAGTGTCATCGGCATATCTGAGATTTGAAATTGGTGTACCGCCTACTTGTATCCCATGCTGGTTTACATCAGCGTCTCTAATGACTTTTTCTGTGTAGGACTTCCAGGAACCCATATAGCAGAGGCATAGTTGATGGAGGAAAGTATCAGATTTTTCCATAATAAATCTCCATGATAAATCCTTTGAAAATCGTCTTGACCATCAATATTGGATTTAACATACCCAATTAAACGATTGCCCCTCTTTATACCATCATTAATATGATTATGATCAGCTAAATTCCTAGAAAAAGTCACACCACCAAGATATTTTTAAGTGTTAACTTCAGAAATATAATCATCCCCTAATTGCCATATTGCCATAGTCTATGAACATTCATACGTTTACCCACTATCAATACATTTGACTTGTCGTTGTTAATGCTTAGTGTCCACCTTTGGGCAAACGTCGCTGCTAGTTCTAACATTTGCTGAAGCTCGTGCTCGTCCTTAGCTAATAATACTATATCATCAGCCCAAAAAGGCTACCAATACGGACATTAGAAAATTCCACACCTAGTTCATGTAATTTAAGTAATTTTGTGAATTCGTTGATATATATGTAGAAAAGAATTGGTGATAGGACACAGCCCTGTTTTACTCTTCTTCCACATTGAAGAAATCAGTTTCAATACAACCGAATTTAACTTTAGATTGCACATTCATATAGATAGTATCAATTAATTTCCACAACGTCCCCCTTAATACCAATATTTCATGCAGCGTGCAGAAGACCATATCGTCAGCCTGCTTCGATAATTACCTAACTCAATTTTTCTAGTTCTTAGAAAACAACAAAAGTATGAAAAGTGAGTTAGGCAATTATTGAAGCAGGCTGATGATATGTTGAATAGCAACATAGTGCAGGTGAATTCCAACAGGAGCAGTATCTGTTGGATAGAATTAGGTTGGGGATATACCTTTAAGTGAAATATGGCTTGTTATATGCCTAATACGAGTTAATATGACCCATTTTAAAGGGACATTAAGTGGTGTTGAAAAGTTTAAATGTTTAAAATGTTACTTCAGAATTCAAGATGAACATTAAAAATCGCCATTATTGTTGTTTCTACTAACAAAAAACACAGCAAAAGTAGATTAAAACAATATCATCGCTATTTATTGAAAAACGCCCTCTATGCAAATATGGTTCGCGTTATGTATCACGCGTACTGCAGGGGGATACTGTCGGACTTAAAATGCTCGTCCCGCGGGACGAGCTATTTTTGAATCGACGTTTTCTTGTACAAAGAGAGCTGATTTTTCTTAATCCTTATAGGTGTGAGTTCATACATGCACACAGAAAACACTATGTAAAAAAATTACACAAATTATGTAAAAAATACACAATCTGTGTAAAAATAGAACTCCATAATACTATGTGAACAGTTGTGTTAAGCTTTTGCATAGGAATTTACACAAGCTTGGGTATATATTACATGTTTTATGTAAACTCTTACATAATAATTATGGAGTTCTATATTTACATACTTTTTTACATAGTGTTTTCTGTGTGTGTAATACAATTATAAAAATAAACTAATCTCAGTTTTTATCATATTTGAGGGCGCTGCCTCCAACACATCTCTCAGTGTCCCTTTAAACAATTTTCATCATTAGTACAATCTGCCTAACTCACAATGCTGTAAATGCGGGAATTACAATTGAAGAGGTATTTTGCAAAAGGGCCTACATCCACTTTGGCGCTTATTGAGAAAAAGTCCAAAAACTGTTTCTAAATATTCAAGATGAGCAATTGAAAAACTGAATGGATTATGAAAGAGGTACACTACATACTAATTGAAATTGAAATAAATTTTAAATGTGCTAGTTTTATTTTATTTTTTAAATCATGTTTACATTTTTTTGAAAATTTGGATGTAGGCCCTTTTGCAACAAAACTCCATCTGTTTGTACATAAAGAAAAAATACCACACACAAAAAATCATTTATTTTAATCATTTAAAATAAATAAGTTTGATATTGAAATGTATAGGTCACAATCATATGTTTCAAGGAAATAAAGTCATTTTTTTCAAAAATACCTACATCTCATTGTAAACAGCCATTGAAGTTGTTGTTCTGTTGCAAAAGGGCCTGTATCCCGATTTAATCCTGGATACAGGCCCTTTTGCAACAAAACAACAATTTCAATGGCTGTTTTCAATGAGATGTAGGTCTTTTTGAAAAAAATGACTTTGTTTCCTTGAAACATATGATTTTTCCCTATACATTTCTATATCAAACTCATTTTTTGAAAAAATGCACCATAGCCCTTTTGCAAAATACCTCTTCAATTGTGCATTTATCAACACTTTTGATTGATCAATGACTTAGGTATTGTAACAGCATTTGCATAATGTAATGAAGTCATGATTTATGCAAAAAACTCAATTACGATGAAAAGTGAGCTAGGCAATTATCGAAGCAGGCTGACGATATCTCCATACATTATCAAATGCCTTTCAGAACGCCATATAAGTAGCTCTACCTTGATCTAGCCTACTACTAGCTGCAATATTCTTTAATGTAAATATGTGGTCTTCACATCGATATTTGTTTCTGAAACCACCCTGGACTTCTTAAAGTGCATTGGTTTTTTTATCAAGGAAGTCTGAGATGACATTTGCAACGACCCTATTAAAAATCTTAGAAATACAACATGTGAGAGTGATGCTCCCTATTATAATTAAGATCTTTACGATCCCCTTTCTTAAAAATTGGAATAATGACACCCGCATTCCGCTGCGATGGGGTTGCTTGTATTTTTCTTTTCCTGCCTATATGTGGGTCGGTCAGTGCCAACATCGTGTCTTGCGTTGCTTAATGTCCTTTGCTGTACTCGATATCTAATCTAGGCACCAAGATATTTAAACTCCAACTTGATACCATCCTTTATATAATCATAAGGATCCCTTGTGACTTTGGTTATACATGTATAACATGACATAAACCTTGTATTGCCAGCATACATTTTTAGACCGACCTTCGCTACTGATGTTTCAACTCTTTGCGGCTGATATTATGCTTGATGAAATTAGGGTTAGGGTTTAGGATGACATTTCTCTGGCAACAATGCAATGGTCAAAGTTTGTCACCACCACAGGCCCTATCCGCCTACTTCTACACCTGCTAAGATGAAAACCAAGCTCTTCTTTTTTTCCTTCATTGGCCATCCTCAGGGCAAAGCCCACCTCAATCAAAATAGTGGGGGGGGGGGGGGGGGGGGGCGAGTGTGTCTCCCTATAGAACTCCAGCCACGATTTCAAACTGTGAAGTCTTTTCATCAAGAGAGATCACCTTAGCCATGGTATTCTCATACAATCTTCCGATGACTTCGACCTGTTTTGGTACTCCATAAACTTGTGGAATGTTCAGTATTTTGCCACGATGGATAGTGTCAAAGGCCTTTGTACAACAAGACAAAGATAAGGACGAGCTCAAAAAACAGAAATATTCGTATTTTGGATGATGTTTTGTTTAAGTTGGTTTCGGAAATGGATCACAGATGTTGATTCTTTTATTAATTTTGGTAGTGAATTCCAAAGAATGGGACCACGCGTTCGAATAGCATGGTCGGAAAATGATTTCTTATTATTTGTCAAATTAGAATCATACAGGTCTCCTCTGTCCACACATTTCTTTCCATTTTTATTGCACTTTTGAGTCAAAATGTCACAACACATAATATTAATCTTTTCCCGCCGCCTGCTTATTTTTATTTGGGACGTTCTCCGGCGTTTGTTAATATTGGTTGTTATATTGTCTATTGTAAAACACCGTAGGTTGGTAAACTGCTTTATATTTTATTATATATAATATAAAATAAAATACACAAAATGTGGCTCCGAAATTGGATTCTCTGATCCATTTCCTTTACTTTTATCATTAAACTCCATGGCCATGTACAGCCGCTTCCTGGCCTGGTCTGCATCGACGCCTTTATTTGACGTGCACAGAAGAAAGGATGTTATACCAAGCCCAGGATTGTTGACATCCTGTCCAAACTTACAGCCTCTGCAGTTGCCCCCGACTTGGGACGGGCGGCGGTGGGTTAAGCGCTTTTGTCCCATGGGACCCTCCCTCTCCAACTGCATTACTGTCGGCACTTCTGGTCTTTGCACTAACTCCCATCTACCAAAGATTTTGTTACTTCTTGCTAGCCATAGAGTGTATGTAGCTCTCAAGGCTGTCTTAGACACCTCTGCTATGGTCTTTTTGATCTCTTTGTTGTTTAGCCCGAGGTACTTGAGGCACGACCTGAGAGTTTGATTGGTGAACCCTCTTGATCCGACTTCCACTGGAAAATATGTGGTCTCCCATCCTGCATTTTGACATTCTTGGATGAGATCCATATATTTACACTTTTTCCTGTGGTTAGCTTGTGCAAGATTTTACTCTGCGGGTACAGTTAATTCAATAACCACACACTTTTTTCCCTCTTTGGAGTATATGGTGATGTCTGGGCGTTTTGCCGTCATCACAATGACTGGTGGGAATATTGTAGGATTCTTATCCTCATCCCATGCCACTTCCCAGTCCTCACAGAATTAGATTTTGTCGTGCTTCTGGTTGCTTGTCCAATTTACATTCTTATAGGCAGTACCTTCTTCAGTTTTAAAGGCAATCCCTGACTTTTGACATTTGTCTGGTTCCTTGTCAGTAAATGCTCTCGCCCGGTAAATTGCAGGAGCGATGTTGTGAATAATCTGACGCAATACCATATCATGTCTCCAGTTGTACCTGCCTGATATCAGTGAATACTGGCAGCAGTTAAAAATGTGGATCACGGTGCAGTTGTTGTATTCACAAAGTGGGCATAGCCCCAGAGAATGTTTGCTCCAGTTTTTCAGGTTTGCAGGCGATGGTAGAGTGTCTTGCACTGCATTGAGGTAGAACTTCAGCAATTCCGGAGACCATGTGTATAATAGGGAGCTCCATCTGGTGTCCATCTGCATCGCAGTATCCCATCCCAACCATCTGCCTTGCTGTGCCATGCTGTAGAGTTTGACAAGCATCTGCTCTTCAGTAACTTCCTTGACTAGAGTAGTAAGGGCCTTTCGGTGCTCTTTCTTGTCCATCTCTACTAGTCTCTTATCTCCCTTGGTATAACCCACTCCATGCTTCATTCCCTGATGATGTCCTCTACATAATTTTTTGAAGAACAGATGTCGTTCTCTAACTTCCAACTCTTTAGCTCCATTCCAATTCTTCTTGTTGCCCAATCTCTCTAGCATGTGTCCATACATGAACTGTGATTCGCTGTCAACAGAGTACTTCAGGAGATGGTACTTAATCAGCTGCATACACTTGAGGTGTGTTGTCAGCGCCTTCAGTTGAAGTCCTTTGTTGTCTCTACTTCTATAAAGAATTGAAGTATTAGCACACCTTGCTAAGCCTGACCATTTTTTCAGGAATCTATTGGCTGTGCTCTGTAGGTTTTCAGCAAAGGTGATAGGAAAACAATATATTATGAATTCCCATGATATTCTGCTAACCACTTGATTCTCATATATCCACAGTTTCCCTATGTTGTTAACTTTGTCACGATCGGTCTTCTCCATCAGATTCTTGAACTTAGTAGTGACTTCTAGTAGTGACTTCAGCTCTAACCTCGGAATCGCTAAGGTCCTGGAAGATATCTTGACCAAGGAATCTCATCGATGCTTAGTGGATGAATGGAATCTCTTTCCCAGCGATTTTGAGCCTTGGGTCATACGGCAAGTATGGTTTGGTGGTCTTCCCTTGGGCATTCACCAACTGTGTCTTCTTCATAGCTATACTTTTACACTTCTTTGGTTTGGCTCTCATTGTTCTGGTCCATGTGAGGAATGACTCTGTTAGACGTAATAGTTCTTCACAGCCAGGAACATTTTTAGCAATGAGGGTGAGGTCATCTGCATATGCTTTCTGGACTTGCTTGATTTCTGTATTCTTCAGCTGGTATCCCAGGTGTTCTTTGGTCTTCAGTAGGTCTATAAGCAGGTTAAACACTATCAGAAATACTACTACTGACAGCGGGCAACATTGGAAAAGTCCAATTTGGTACATAAACCACTCTGAGGTCCACTGCTTGGTTTTGATTCTGACAAATAGCTCATCATAGTAGTTGTAGATCAACTCCCGAATGTTGACTGGAACATGATACCATTCTAGGGCAAATTGAATCAGGTTATGAGCAACTGATCCATATGCATTCGCCAGATCCAACCATGCTACCACTATATCTCTTGCATTTCTCTTGGCATCTAGTAGTGTTTCCATCAGAATTTGGGTATGCTCAACACATCCTGCTACTCCTGGTAGGAATCCTTTCTGTAGAGATTGGTCAATATATCCATTCCCAACCATATAGGTAATCAGTCTGTTGGCTAGAACTTGAAAGAACATCTTGCCACTGACGTTGGTCAAGGTGATGTTTCTAAACAGCTCCGGTTTGGTTCGGTCCTCCTCTTTCGGGATCAGCACAGCCTCTCCAACTCTCCAAGCTAACGGGATTTTCTTCTTTTCCATATTCTTCTGAAGATAGGATGCAGATGTGTTAGGACTTGAGGGCACTTCTTGTAAACCAAATATGGAACAGCATTAATGCCAGGTGAAGATGTATTTCTTTTGTAGCGCACAACATCTTCGAGTTCTGCCCGTGATGGAGGTTTGCAGTTGAGATTCTGCTTAGGGAGTTTTGGTTTTGGCATCCCTTTAAGAGGGTTATATCTATATTGGCGTTTATTGTCTCTATAGGTTGTCTTGAAGAACTTGTCAGCAACTTCCTTACTAAATTCTGGTTCTCCTTGCTTGGTTCGATTATCCAGCAGTTTTTTAGCGTACTTATGTGGGTTTTCTCTGAAGCGTTCTTGTGAGTTTGCATCTTCTTTCTTCTCTTTGTGCTTCAGGTCCAACTTTCGTAATTTGTTATGGAGTCTTATCATTTTCAGGAAGTTCTGCTTCATTTTGGCTATCTCTTGATCAGGTCTTGAATCTTTCAATGCCTGCTTGATCTCTCTCTTCAGATCTTTCTTAAGTCTTCTTAATCGTCTTTGTTGGCGTGTCTTGTGTGTCTTTTTTCGGTTAGATGTTTTGGGTGTTTGCTTCACTCCACATCTTTCTTTAATGAAATTGTAGTTGAATCTCTCTCTTCTCTCAGTTTCTATTGACGGATCTTTGTAGCTAGGTAGTGTTGACAATGCTTCCGACAGCTCATCATTTAACTCATTCCACGCCCCCGAATCACCTGCTTTAGGGAGGTTTAGTCTTGGAAGAGACTCTACCTTCTCACAAGCTTCTTTAATGTTCAGATGATCTTTCTTATTATGTAGTAAGCTCTTGCCCAACAGATTGGCACTGTGGTTATGAACCTGTCCAGTTTCTGATTGGCTCGACTTACGGAGTGCAGGCCTTGAAGCGTTGCTCCTTTGGTCTCTCTCCTGCGCCTTTCTACAGTGAACTTGGTGACTTGCTTTACTTCATTTTGAGGGCCATCCTTTGCCACAGGTGTCACACGTGAAGCAGCCATTTTGACTTGACCTTGGAGTCTCCCTTGGTCGTAGTCCATTGCGTAGGTCGTTACCATTTTGATTCAAAGCCGATGAGTTGTTCTTCCGCCCTCCCTCTCGGACAACTCTGAGGGTATTATTCTGTATAAGACTCGTAGCAATGTTATGAGCAGTTGGGCTGCTAACCCGTGTCTACTCCCGGCTATTTACCCGGCGTCAGCGGTCTTTCCCTGCAGTCGATAGTCTTTCCTACCGTCAGATGATACTTTCCTCACCAGCCAATGGTCTTTCCCACCGTCAGGAGAATAATCATAGTCATAGTTAAATAATGACAGCACTCACACAATTCAAATGTGACTTCCTTGAGTCACCCCCTAATATTGAACATCGTGATATACCAATGCATCAACTAGTCGCTGAAACGAACGCAGATACAAAAACACACGCGTGTAGTTGCTGCTATCTTTAGACGATATAACGGGGCGAGATTTTTGTACAAATATTTAATTACATTGTGTTCATTTATTCTATTGAAAATAATTATTAAATAAATTAAAAGTATTGTTTCATCGAAATTAGAACATATTCGGTGTCGTGATATTTTAATGTACCAATTAGCCGTTGCAAACACACAACTAAGGTGGCCTAAATGTACACATTCATGTTTCAGATAGCAATATTACGCATTTTACGTGATCTTTTAGCCAGCAACGGGTCTTCACTGTGTGTCATCGTTTTACTGCTGGATTTTTGAATAAAACAATTCAGATAAATTATTCAAAAAAAGCAAACATTATGCTAAAACCAGACGATGATGGTCACGCGATTTCAAATATTTTAACAATCATCGCCCGGTTAACGATGAAAATAATTTAAAAAATAGCATTTACAATGGAGTTGGTTAGCCAACTCCAACGGTTTTGGTCTTCTAATTATGCTGAATTATTCAAAATGATATTCTCGATTACTTGTTGTTCCAATACGACCATCGTCGTCTGCTAAAACTATGAGGTACAGACCTCCCCCCCCCCCCCCCCCCCCCCCCCCCCCCCCCCCGCCCCCGAAAAACACACCCGCACCTACTTATCAATTTTTACGGTCGGTCGCTGAGGGCAACAAACCAATATTTGTTGGCCTACTGCACTTCTAACGACGTCAATGTTGTTGGTTGATCTTCCAGTCTTTTAACAGCCACATTTTGGTTTTAGGAAAATCACATACATACATAGTCGAGTACCAACCCATGTGAGGACCCGTATAAAAACACGTATAAAAAGTGCATAGAAATTACAGACAATCTGAGGGCATTCTTTTCTTTTTTTACCATTGGGACTTTTGTATGGTATGTGTATTGACGTCTAAGGGAGGACAGGACCATACATACCTTAGGGGGGTGAGGACCCTCCTCTTGTACGTTTTTATGCATAAAAAAGGGAGGACGTCAAAACAGGTCCTCACATTGTTTTTTTGTCCTCACATTGCCGGCTAGTAGGGACAAAGGTCCTCGGATTAGACCCAAACGTGTGTCTGTACGGACCGACCGTGTAAACAAACAACCAAACAAACCCTACATACATACGAGATTTTATAAAGCACTATTTCATTTAGATCACGGCGCTGGCAGCAAACATCATAATCAACAAAAAATGTACAAATAAAAATAGTACTACATATTACAGAAAGAACATTAAATAGAAAACAAGTGAGTCTTCATGTGTTTCTTGAAAACTGGGGTAGATCATTCCATAGTTTAGGACCAGCAACAGTGAACGATTTATCTACGGCACAGTTTTGTGTATGCTGAACAAGTAAGAGAGATCAATCAGACCTGGTCGATCGACCAGGTCGACCAGGTTCACAGTGAACAATGCACTACTTAAAATAGATTTCATTAATACATTTATAAATATCTACACACAACTTGTAGCGGAAGCCAATATTAATAATACAAATATTATAATACATTAGAAAACACATAAACAATATATAGTGAATCACTTCAGCCAACATTTGGTTTCACCAAGTCCCTAAAATTAAAAAAACAAAAAAACAAACAATACATGAACATTTTGAGTCAAATGTACTGGTACCAATGAAAAGGAAATATCTTGGCATAGCAACTGCCAGTAAAATGTAATATGTTAATTTGTTGCATATCTTATAAAGATATTATAATACACTCAGACAAAATATTTCTAAGCTTCATTGAGACAAATTCTCCATTGTATTTTTGCATTTTGCAGCTATATACATTTTTATAGTTATTTGCCGTTTTTGCATGAAGTGGTTACTAATCGAAAGCGATTATTACCCGTTCTTTTTGGGTGATTTAACATTGTTGTAGTTTTAGTAAGTTTGAGTTCCACGCTTTTCAATTGCTGCGGCAGCTGTTCGATCATTGCGCTGCGCGCTGAATTTTCCCGTGCGTAATACTAGACGCGCCGCTTATTATCCGCGACGCAGACGCGAGAAACAAAAGACGCAAAACATTGTCTAAAAATGTAAACAACGGCCAATCTGACTATCATTTAAATTTCAGTTTTCTTCCAAATTCTTCACTTTGTGACAATACAAATTGAATCTGATAGTTTATTTCGATTGTTCATAATATACTCGCCTTTTAGGTCACACGCCCGTGCATTCTCTAAACAATTAGCTTTATATGGTGAAAAATGTCAATATTTTTACTAAATCGATGTTTTCTAGAAGTTCAAATTTGAAGGATTTGTTTTCTCCCGAATTTTCAGACAACATAACTATAAATATATCAAACTATCAGGTATTCTTTTACCACCATTGGGAGGACTTTCAGCGCTAGGATCTGTTTTCTCAATTGTTCGATTACGGATTTTAAACTCGAGATACGCATTCATTTCTAGTTTAATTTATGCAAAAAAACCATAATTTACACTTTTCCGATGTTTGTAGCATTATTTCAAAAAACTAAGCAGATTTTGGAAACAAAACCGATCATAGACAACATTGTCTTGTCAAAAATCTATATTAGAACATAAATGTAAATGTTGTTTTTTTACAACAACAAAATGGTTCATTTTCTCAATATTTAGTTTATTTGGTATCACATTGATCAATAAATGTTTTCTTTAATGTACTTTTATTCAATATTCTCAAACTTAGAATCAAAAGTTGATCATCAAAATAAAAGGGTTGACACTTAATGTTGACGTCATGTAGTTGTTGGGTATGTGTGGACAGAGGAGACCTGTATCTATTATACAAACCAATGACTCACCATTTTGACCTCTCACTCTATACACTAACATTAATACACATGACCTTTATACATAATTTGTAAAAAGTAATGTTACTGAAGATTATTTGTTTATTAAAAGGTATCCGTGCAAGACGTGAAGTACAAAATGTCTTGAACAGAGCAAGGATACTTCTTCGAGATCATTTACTACTTAACCCAGGTGTGTTAAGAGATCTTTCGTCCAAAGACGTGCTAACAGACGAGGAAAGGCAAGAGGTTGAACACGTAAATGTTAAACAGCACCAGGTGGATAAGTTGATTGATTTTCTGATGACGAAATCAACCAAGGTCTACCAGACATTCGTGGAGTTTCTTGAAACGCACGACCATCAGCTTTTCCTAGAGCTCAAAACTTTAGAGAATGAGTGTTTTAAAGGTAGGTGCATACACCAGAGTAAATTTTGTAATGTTAAAGAAATCATGGTGAAGTTCAAAAAAGATTTTTTTCTTCTGATTTGACTAGGTGATTTTGAAAATGTTTGATTCAATTTTATGAAACATTACTGTGTAGGTGTCGACTTTTCTCGATTTATCGGGTTTTGGTAAAAAAAACTGATCAATACTTCCGACAAAAATGAATGTATCAATAATTATATACAGCGTGTATCAAAAAGAACGCAGCACTCTTTGTCGAGAGCTGTACGGTTACAGTAAAAAACAAATCACTCTAAAACTTATTATCACTCTAAAAATATTCTGTTAGGTCTACGTATTGGCTATCACGTTATCGATTATTTATTCGCTGCGATATTAAAGGTATAAGTAAGTATAAGTATAAGGGCAAAACACGAATTGGATTTTGCCTGTCCGATTAGTGTTATGGATTAACAGTTTAATAACTATGTAACCTTAATGTCTGGAATTGTTTATCTTAATTTCCCTTGTTTGAGTAAAGTGGTACATAAAATCATTGAATCGTGTAATCTGATAATCATTCGACCATTTGATTACTTCAATCAAAAAAGGATCGCTTCCAGGGCATGTTATTGGTTCCAAGATGGAACCCCCGCTCATAGGTCCCGGGCAGTTCACGACATTTATTTATTGGACATGCTAGGGAGTGGCCAGCTCGCTCTCCAGATCTTACACCGTTAGACTTTTTTCTTTTGGGGTTATGTTAAGTCCCAAGCTTTCCAGACACCACTAACTACTCTCCAAGATCTTAGGAACCGCATCACAAACGCTATTCAGGGAATCAGGCGCACTCGGATGAGACGTCGAGCAGTGCTTCACATGCAGGAATGTGCTTGTCGATGCATCTTAAAACATGGACAGCATTTTGAGGGTCGAGCAGCACCATAATGGCCCATTCACAACAGACTAACCATGACTGAGTCATACAAGACAATTACTCCCTTCACTGGACTATTCCATTTGTTTATCTTTTGAATAATGTGCCATACTGTTTTATTTATGACATTAACGAGAGAAAAAGAGAGAGGATTTTCAAACAGAATTTGTAATCTGGATTTTTAAGTTGTGTCATCAACTAAGTGATTGCCAGATGTAATTAATATTGTATTGATAATGTAATAGCCAGACATTTGATACCTTTAACATGACATTTTCTTCTCAGAATGATGAGTTTGATTCAAATTATTTAAGTAAAATGAGTTATTAAAGTGTCTTGCTAATATTATTCACCTGACAAGAAAATCAGGCATACAGGATAAACGATGTAGTCCCGTCTACATGTCTATGACACGTTGATATATTTCAGCAACTGATTGTTGTGTTAGTAATATCTCTTAGTTTATTTATTTATTTATTTATTTGAACATACGCTTTTAAACCAGCGGCACCCGTCTACCCGACGGTGCGTTCATATACAGAAAATCACAAGATTAATACACAATTATATACACAAATTACAAAGTTTTACCATGAGATAGATACATATTATATACAGACACAAAGTCAATCATACAAAATTGATCTGAAATTATGTCAGGCACACGTGGAAAATGGCACTATACATGTATATACATGAACAAATATATTAAATTCAATCGTCATTGTTTGCGCATTTCGTCTCTAATCGTGCCTTCCATGCACGCTTGGAGAAGGACTTACAAAATTTGTCAACTACATGATAAAAGTCGTTAACATTGCTTATATTACAAAATGTGGTGTATGTTCTACCTAGCATTAATTTATATTTTACATCAAGATCGCTAGAGATAAATAGCACCCATACATCAATACCATTTAAGTCAATTAGAGCCTTTTCTAGATTGTTATATTCATTAGTTCTTATAGCATTAAGTGACATGCAAGTGAAAAGAAAGTGTTTTGTATCCTCAATACCATTATTACATAATTGACAGGTGCCATTATTATCAGGGGTCCATTTACTCACTTTGTACTCTAATGGTAGTGTATTTGAACGAATCTTGAATTTAAGACAAGCCCCATAAAAATCAATGTTATCTAACAAGTATGTCTCCATGCCTGGAGTGCACTTAATACTCAAATAATCTGTAAGAGAGGATTTGGATTTGACATCTTCTTCCCATTCAATGTTAGATATATTATTGATCGCGCGTTTAACTGAATTGGCCCAATGGGGATTCAATGGAGCTCTACCAGACTTCGCTGAATCAATGATGTCAATTAGGTCACACTTGTGCAAAATATTATGAATACAATATAAGAATTTGTATCGAAGTTTAATTGGCTCAATATCCAAACTTAGCATTGTGTTAATAAGTAATTTTGGCCAGCGATGTTGCTCCATGTCAATGATACGTGCGAAATATTTTGCTCTAAAGCCATCTTATGAATTCTGTATCCTCATGAATTCTGTATATTATATTTCAGGTTGCGTCTCATCCCCGTCACCCCACTTTTTTACCTTTTAAACATGTTTTGCACTTGTCTACGTTTATCGTTGATATCTCAGCGAATCAATAATCGTATCGCTGTAATTTGACTATGTGATAGCCAATAAGTAGACCTAACAGAATATATAATATTCAGAGTGATTTGTGATTTGCCGTAATCGTAGAGCTCGCGACATAAAGTGTTGCGGGTTTTTTTTTATACACCCTGCACACATCAGTATTAATGACAATAATCAATAGATTATTCCCATTATTTGGATATCTAGGAAATAAATGAGAACGGTCTTGAATTACGCGGTTTGTTATTTAAATGTTGGTACTAAGGTAACTACATATCAATTCTTGATTTCATAAACAACCTGTCAGCAGAGGACGCATCACATTGTAATGTTGTATGGAGTGGGTTACCTTTGGCCGGTAATAAATTAGCACGTTTTCCATGCTGTTTATGTTACATCATCGCGAAATGTATAAGCTTTGTAATTTCCAAAGAGTAGATACAGCATTTAATTGATCAGACATTTATTTGACCAAGTATTACAATCCTCTTGGGAAGTCTGAGATCTCACAGAAGGAAGAAGCATGCATCTAGAGTAAAATCAAGTGACAATACAAGCGATAATACAATTACACTTAACATAAGTTATAAAAAAAAACCTGAGTACTGAACACTTGCCAAGGTATGAAATAGAAATTAATCTTAGGTTTTGAATGATGGACATAGGTATACAAACTAATGTGCATTAGGACTATGACAATAAAATAATATAATTCACAGCTGTCTTGTCTTGGCATGCTCATTTAATCTCTGTGGCTTGGCATATTATTTGCATGGGAATACACATGACAAAGTTGTCTAAAATGATTATGAATATACTCCCGTCAATGCTATATAAAACCGGCATTGCTGGGAGTTAATGCTAGCTAGAGCTATGTACAGGAACATATGAACAGCGGTGCCTCAAGTGTGTACGGATGACTAGCCAAGTCTAATACTGACAACTAAGGATGTTGAGGCATCTGTTTCATTCGAAATAACGTGGTACGCGTGTGGGCCGCAACTTTTTCAATGATTTAGTAACAACTGTGGTATTTGAATGTGGAAACGAAACCTACTTTGAGGTTTCTTAAATCAAAGTGGGAAGCATGCTTTGAGTTTTCTTACATCTAAGTAAGAAACATGCTTTGAGATTTCTTACATCTAAGTAGGACACATGTTTTGAGGTTTCTTACATCTAAGTGGGAAACATAAATAATAATTATAATAAAGGTCTAAATGTTATTGTCATCGCAGCCAACTGGCTGAATTGTAACAACATTACAAATCAAATATATTAATAAACAATGCAACGTCCAGGCAGCAGCTAAATCAGCGCCAAGTTGCGACATTAACCAAAATGAACAAACATACATAACCCCTATATATAGTAACCCACAATAGGCAATGTAGACTAAGTGCCTTGCCCAAGGACACAAACACATTGGCACCAGCGGGCTAGAACTCACGACCTTGTGATTATGAGACCGGCAACTACTAAGGTTGGGATAACCTTTTTTTCAGAGGCAGTTTTCTGGTATTTTGGAGACATTATACATTTATAAATACTTAATATTCTTAAACTAAATTATCTTGGGCATGTATGTTATGGTGAAGATAACATTGATATTGTGAGGCTCTGATTAAAAATTAAGAAGATGGTGCAACTATGGATGTATTATTCCCTACTTTCACAAGCCTAAAGGTATATCGTTGAGAATGTGGCAGGTGTAACAACACTAATTGTATCGTTGTATTACAGAGCATGTAGAACAGGAACATCTGGATGCAACATATATTCCACACTATAAAACAGAATCAGCTGAATCCCAAGAGCATGCGCAGGCGTCAAGCAACATATAATCCACACCAGAACACATATTCAGCTGAGCATTGGTCAAGCGTAACCTTGATAAATCAGACTGTGATGTCGTCACATTGCTCTGAAATCAGGTCACAATGCAATAAGTTCCAGCAGTAACTGTCACTGGTTCCAGGGAGCTAATGATCTATTATGATTAGCATCCAGCACCAACAATGTAACAAACATTGAGTAACCGCCAAGGACGGACTGCAAGAAAATTGGAAAGAACGTCTGCTTGATGCTCTTCAGGAAAATGATAACCTTGTAAAATATGTACATGATCGTTACGATATTTTTAATGCAAGTTTGTTGAAGTTGTATACGAAGGTTGTATAAATAGGCTTTTGTTTTTGTATATAAAGAGCAAATGTGAACAATAGCCCAACATACATTAACATTGTTAATGAACTGAGTGATTACAAATCAAACGGGCAACTCTCAACAGAGAGCTCTGATGGGCCAATAAATTGGTTCACTGCAACTCAGAAAATAATCAAAAATACAAGTAAACACAATTGGGCGAGTAAAAAAGCCAATGAAAGTGGCGTGGGACAGGAATAGGATAAACACCCAAACATAGAGAGTAACATCAAAAAATAAGACGAAAATAATATCTGGAGGGAAGTAAACACTACGCTGAATGAAGGGGTCGTGATGACCTCGAAAGCTACGGAGCTCAAACACAATGGTTCGAAAAAGGTATCTAAATTATTCCTAAAATCATGATCGAACCCAATATCAGTCTACATGCTTCTGTTAAACAAGTTATTTAAAAAAACATATCTGCTCTATTTTGTATGGATATAAAAAATACAGAGTTTGTCAAAAGGTGTCCCATGAGTTAAAAAAATAATTAGAATTATATTGCATGTCTTCTTGTTTAAGGAAAACACCAGCGGTAACCCCTATTAGTTGTCGAATACACGTTATCCATTGAATTTCACCATCTAACTACCGAGATATGATAAATTCAGTAACAAGAGTGCGATTCCGACTATAGCCAATTTTGAACAAGAAAATGATGTTCAACTTTAAAATTCCCTGCCTTTGTGATTCCTATGATGATTACAGACTTATGTCAATGCATTGTTTTAAATATTGTCTGAAATTCAAATAATGTATGGTATGTCATCGATAATATGGATGAAAATATGTTTCTGGTCAAATTCAACTCGCTATACTTTTAGTAAGTAGATTAGTATTGATGTTATCGATTATGTTCCATTACACACTGAATGACGATTCCAATAAAAGAGCTCTCTTCACGTAAACAGTGGCCATATCTGAATTTGAATATACCAGAGTAGAGTTGCCATACTTTGATAACGGAAGCTCTACAATAGATAGAAAACATATCATGGTACATAACATATTGCTGAACATAATTTTGTTTTATTATTTCGCGAATTTTTAAAATATTTTCATGGCCAAAAAAATAAATCATGTTTCACATGGGCCCCTTTTTTATACACCCTGTGCACTTTGACCTTTATTGGTAGAATTGTGATCCGCTATAAAGATGCGAAATCAGAACACGTTTGCCTTGATTTGATCAATGTATCAATTCACAGCACGTGCGTTGTATGCACGTTGCGGGCAAGTTGTCCTGCATGGAGTTGAGCTGATACTCTGAAATAACTTATGTTTGGTATTATCTCTGGAAATTATTACTGATGCAAATAATATATGTGTCAATATGTTTTATTTGACTCTTGAGTTAATGCATGGCGAGAGCACTCACAATATTACTATTTAAACATGTATACATATTATATGAAATTACAATAATTATCTCAGAGCATTGATTGTATGTGTCTAATATGTAGTGCATTGTATGTATTGGCGTGTTACGACATTATAATAGAATAGTGATTATACAATATAGGTTTAATAGTGTATTGCATATATTGAGGTGTTACGACAGTATAGTGTCGAATAGTGATTATACAATGCAGGTTTAATAGTGTATTGAATATATTGTGGTGTTACGACATTATAATGTAGGATAGTGATTAAACAGTATAGGTTTAATTGTGTATTGTAAATATTGTGGTGTTACGACATTATAATGTAGGATAGTGATTATACAATATAGGTTTAATAGTGTATTGTATTATAGTGTGGACTTGTGGTGTTACTAACGACATTATAATGTCAAATATTATACAGTATAGGTGTACAGTAATTGAAGAGCTTTGTTGCAAAAGGGCTATGGTGCATTTTTATCAAAAATGAGTTTGATATAGAAATGTATAGAGTTTCAAGGAAACAAAGTCATTTTTTTCAAAAAGACCTACGTCTCTTTGTAAACAGACATTGAAATTGTTGTTTTGTTGCAAAAGGGCCTGTGTCCAGAAATAAAACGGGATACAGGCCTTTTTGCAACAAAACAACAACTCTATATCATTTTGTTGAAAATTAAGCTTATGATCTCAACACAATAGTTTGATATACCTCAAATTTTCGACCGATCCCATCGATTTTCATCTGGAGACAGGCAACTCAGATTTGGGTCAGTGACCTTTCGGACACGTTTTCCCAAAAATCGGGTCGAACACTCTTGGAAGCTTGTATCGGCCCCCGTTCCCACGACGGTTGTTAGTCCATTTACGCGTTGTAGCATTTAGAGGACCAACGGATGACAACATTGACGCATTCGCACATGACTCAAAGTGTCATTCAACCGCCCTAGATTCATCCGTCGTGCAAATCGAAAGCTCCCTAATAATCACCCGAAGACAGGTTCTAGAAATTGGACGACAGACGGATTGCTAAGTCGACGCATGCGCACATGACTCGAGGTGTCATCTTAAGCGTCCGTCGTCCAAATCGTAAGCTCCCTATTAGATGCAACAAGCCCGACCCATACTCCTGCATAGGTAGTTTGTGTTGTTTTATCCAAATAAAATAAGGTGCAGTAAGTCCGATGAAAATCAGAACATGACTTAACTTTGACCCTTGTTTAGGTCATTGACCCATAGTGAACCATTTCTGACCTTTGACTCGAAGATCATGATTGATATCTACTGAAGTTGTTGGTTGCAGGATTCCGACCTACATAACCTCAAGAATGTTGATATGAAATTGTCCATACAAATGCAATCACCAATGATCGTGCTAGTGTGTGCACATGTGTGAATTAGTTCCAATTTGAATCTTATTTTAACACTAACAGCATCAATAGTATAAACGACGTACCAGAATATGCGTTCATTGGTGCACGAAGTAACTTTGTGATTAAAAGTGTTGTAGTTGTCTTCAATTGAAAGAAGGCACCAACTTAATATACCGATGCGAAAATGTAATTGAAGCCACTAAGCTGTCACTGAATTCTGCATACTTAGCTATTTTAAACACTTGTAAAATAAGAACAAATTATCTGACAGCCTGAAATCGCACAAGCGTCACGAACATTTTATAATGTTAGATTATTAGACAAATTTGCCTTTGTTTATTTCAAACCATTTTCAGTGTAATAAGTCTGATTTCTGTATATTATATATTTGTATTAATTATCGGGTGTGAGATGGTGAGTCAAAATAGTCAGGTCCCGTTTTCAAAACTCAGGAAATATTCTTCTTGACAAGAATTGGTCAATGTCGTCGTTGTTTATAAGAGTAGACATACTTTTTCATACTTTGTGATATTTTCAAGACAATGCCATATTCCCTGTCAGAATTATAACATATTTACGAAAAAGTGTGAAATCCAAAATGTTTCAAGTTGGTGGATCCAAACTGTATAACTGCTGAAATTGAATAATAAAAAAATAAATTGATAGATAGACCAAAACACTTCCATAGTCATTACATTTCTTATGGATGTCCTGTTTGCAACATTTTGACGGAATCCTTTAAACACTTGGAAACCGTAAACAGAAGCACGTTTGACTTGCAGAATACTTCTTGTCTTTATGTAAAGAGATGAAATAAATATGCTGAATGGTATATCCACGAACCATGTCGATCTAGTTTTTTGAAATATAATGATGAATGTCAATTGCATCTTGCAAAAAATTCCTTTGTTACTCGCACCTGTTTGGATATGTTTCTGAACTAGACCTATTCAAAAGCAAAACCGCAAATACAATAGAAAATATTTTTCTATTATAAATGCTGCGAATATCAACACGCCTTTGATTGACTTATGACGCGTTATACATAGGGGTCCCTTAAAAAAAGTTTGATTTAAGTTCAGATAACATATTTAATTTCAAATAATTTGGGGAAATGCCCATATCTCCCTTTCGATTAATCAATTTGAAAATAAATAAAATGTAGGCTATAGCTAATAATGTCATCTTGCTAGGCAACCTATTAAATATATTCATTTTTACATTTTATCTGGTTGTTAAATTTGGACCTGAATATTCTGATCCCTGTATATATTTCAGCATATGCCCTTTTGTAGTTTTTAAGGTTTTTCTGTACAGTGCCCTGAGGCTGTTTACATCGCAAGGGTTAAATAAGTCCATGTATTATTATGTATTATTATGATCTAAAATTCTAATGAAAGGTAACAAATATTCCACTGTTGTTTAAATGAACAAACCTAACATCACTGATTTATAGATTATAACAGTAATGATATTTATGCATTGATGGGTACTAATTACGAGGGGCAGTCAATAAATAATGAAAGTGATCATGGTATGGGATGCATTAGTGATTCTATTGAGAAGATAATGTGATCAATACAAAGTATGAACCTTTGTCTTTCAAACAATACACTTTTAGACTGTTAGATACCTTTGGTTATGTAACGTCATTAACATAGACACAATAGGTTTAAGACACTGACTGAAATCTGTCAATTATTTGGCTGGATATGTAATATGTTGAATATGGGTTGATTGATACATTTGCGTATATCTCGGCAATGCAAGCAAAAAGACCAGATAACACTTGGCACATAGTTAGAATACACACTTAACTCTGTTTGACACTCTTTTTTAGATCTGAATTCCTTAATACAAACAAGAAGGGACCATCTCAAATACGCTTTTATTTAGCAAAATCCGCAATAATATACCTTAGAAAACAAAAAAGGATAAAGAACAATGGAGGGATTATAATTTAATAAATTGTTGTGGGATGTAAAGCAATAATAGTGGGGATTTCAAAAGGAGCTGTTCATAAAATTTCCTCAAACCATTGAAATTATATGACGATTACTTCACAATACATATCTAGTAGCTCTAAAGATAACAGTAATAAGAAACGTTGTGGCAGCCATCTTTGATTGGTACATTCATGTATATCTTCATTTTGACTATCACAATATTTTTACACATTGATTTAAGCATTTTTCATTGTTTCTGATTAGAATTTGAAGGCACAGTAAGTATTTATCTGGTAAATTTCATGATTTTAGCCATTTTGGGCCCGTTTCAAAATTATCTGCCGTCTGCGCATGCGCATTTTTCTATGCATGTTTCATGCGAATAAGTTCAGATAATTAGTTAACTATCATATGGAATCTTCCAAACTGGTTAATTGCTTGAATTTTTCCTAAATTGTTTGATTTTCCGCAATATTAGTGATTCACTGAGTGGGCATTTTTAAATGAAAATTAGCTATTTGAAATACTAATATTTGTATACCTTTTATTCAATTGCTTCTCCTTACTTTTTCCTCTTATACTACACATTCCAAATTACACAGGTATTAAAGTTATTGTCCTTTGTATCATATTTATGCGAAAAAAATCAGGATTTACCTGCTTCTGATGTCATGTTATTCAATCTTCTTACCACGTGTTTCATAAAAACAATTCAAATTTCCCTGATTTAGCAGTGTCCCAAGTGTACTTACTTTGAGACAATGCTATGACGTCATAGTTCACACTTAAAAATCCAAAACTGTGTTGTTTGAATGACAAAAGTTTATTCTTTGTATTGATCACATTATCACCTCAATAGAATCACTCATGCATCTCATACCATGATCACTTTCATTATTTATTGACTGCCCCTCGTATTTTGGGACGGCCTGTACATAACGTTATAAACAAGTCATTGGCCTATATACTGCGCTATTCTACGTACACAATATATACACCTAGCACCTGACCAGGTGCTTTGAGGTTGACTAATTCAAAATATATAATCGGTACCAAAAATATGAGATATACATTAAATGAGCAAATTTCTTCTCCGCAGTTTGATACCTCATTCAACAAAATCGAATGGATACTTTTAAAGTTTTGGCGATTTTAATGACCGCGCATGCAACAGAAAGGTTGCACTAGGTATAGGAATCATTGATTTGTGTGTGATTACTGTCATAACTGTGCTATCTGAACGAGACAGATGAATGAATTTAGTGATAACCGCAATGTGCGGGACAAAGGGTGTATCTGGCTGTGAAGAATACAAGTCTTAGCTGATAAGCTGTGAGTTTTTCAGTGCGTAAATCCATAGACGGGTAAAACATTGATTTTTACCGTCTATGGTAAATCACACACAAATCAATGATTTCCTATACCTAGTGAAACTTTACTGTTGCATGCGCGGTCATTGAAATCGACTTAACTTTAAAAGTATCCATTCGATTTTGTTGAATGAGGTATCAAACTGCGGAGAAGAAATTAGCTCATGTAATGTATATCTCAGATTTTTGGTACCGATCATATATTTTGAATTAGCCAACCTCAAAGCACCTGGTCAGGGACTTTATGTGCTAGGTGTATGTTATAACGTGATTTACAATGGCGTGATTATCAATGTTAATACTTGACACATTTATGTAATTGCAGCTTCATTTTTAACCTAATATTATAATCATGCAATGTGTGATAAGTGTTACATGTGTTAACTACCAGATGAATGTTATTTGGTCGTTTTAACTGCCTTTGTTAAAACAAATATTGAATTATAATTGAATTTGAGTTATAACGAGTAATCTAGGAAATCGTTTAGAAATCGGGTTGGGCAAACTTTTAGCATAGAAATCAATAATGTATGCTAACATTAAATGGTTAGGATAACATGGCATGTGGTCAATGGGTGCTGGGTACGCCGCTTCTTGGGTGGAACTACGATCCCAAAGTTCGACTTTTAAAAGTGGTTGCTTTAAGAAATTCGAACCGTGAAATACAATTTGTTATACAAACTAGTTCTATTTCAGTGCTTGTGTAATCAAAATATAATATGTCTAAAAAGTTACGATATACAGGTTGTCCCAAAAAAATTGTGTGTGTAAACAGTTCGTTTGAAAGAAACTCATTCATTCTCTTAACCTCTTGTCTGCTATAATCTTTGGTTCCTTTCTATTTTAAACTGTTGTTGTATCATAATATGGTTGTTCAAATCATGGATTTATAATCCTTCATTTTAATTAAATTTGAAAAGTAAAAATGGATCGTCCCGCATGAGCGACCCCAATATTTGTTTCTATATGAGCTAGTTTTGAAGCTAAACTTGAGGGACACTTAAATAGGTAAAGACGTGGTCATTAGTAATTAGCAGTGGCTTAGACTATTTTTTCCATATTATTGATGCAATTTTTTTACAAACCTTGGTAACAATAATATAGTCTCTTACTGTCTAACTTTACCAAATCTATTCTCCAATGTGAACATTAAATCTAAGCCTTTGCTATAATTCACCAAATACCACATCATCAGTTATTTAGAAATCCCTAAACACTTGTCAAATAAAACAATGCATGGGGTCACGCCAGTGTGACGAACTTACCCTTCAAATTAAATTAAGTTAAGAATAAGTAATGATTTGAACAACCATGAATAATAAAAGTTACAACAGAAAGAAACACAAAAGTATATTAGTAGACAATAAATTATTAGAATACACGAGTTTTTTTTTCAAACAAGAGGTAATAACACACACTTTTTTATTTTTAGCACTTTGTCAAAAAGGTGAAATATACCATGTCTGAAATGATGGAATGTATCTTGAGTTTGATAAGTCCGATATTCATGATCTACATGAGGGTACAGTATGAAAACGGATCTAATCCAATTTATTTCGATGATGAACTTCGGGCATCGATGGGTACTAATCATGGGACAGCCTGTACTATCCCTAGAGCAGATTTCAGTTTGATATTATTATAACTAGTCATAGGGCTATGAACATCCAAAACAAGTTATAATGAGCTCCTAGTCTGTGAAAGTTTTACACTTGAATAGTCTATTGAATATGTTGTATTTATCAAGTATAACAGAAACGCTTTGACATTATTATACTACACCTAGCACAAAAAGTCCCTGATGTTTGGCTCATCCAAAATCAATAATCGGTACCAAAAATCTGAGATATACATTAAATGGGCAAATTTCCTTTCCGTAGTTTGATACCTCATTTATAATAATTCAATAACCATAAGTAACGACAACAAAGTTGCACTAGAATTGGTTTCCTATGGGATATCTTTGATTTGTATTGTTCACTGTGTGCTATCTCAACCAGTAAGGTATGGGGACGAACGGGTAGCAGGCATCGACAGGGAGTTGGTACACACATTGGCAATGCGTAATCACACACTAAGCAAGGCCATATCCCATAGAAACCAAATTTTAGAGTAAGAATTGTTTTGGTAGTGTTGGTCGATTAAACAATCATAACATAATATCCACTCTTTTTTATGAATCAGGTATTAAACTACGGAAAAGAAATTTGCTCATGAAATGTATAGCTCAGATTTTTCGATTATTGATTTCGGATAAGTCAACATCAAAGCACCTGGTCAGGGACTGTTTGTGGTAAGTGTATCTTATCAGTATACGGTTCAAGCCACACAACAAAGAAAGGACCAATATCTAATAATACTGTCACACATGGCCTATAATTGTTGTACTGTGTGACCAGTATATGGGTGTTTCCATAAATACAGGTACCAGTGGTACATTTGCATTGTTTATATTCAAATGGTTCAATATCCTGTTATACGAATGTACTTGGTTTATTTTTATTTTAAAATCTGATTAAGTACATAACGCATTTGTTCTTATTTTGGTGAAAATTCGGCAAAATGTCCTACAATTTTGGCAAAAAAGTGTGGCATCAAAAGATAAAATATTAACAATATGGTGTTTTGTTTAGAGTAATTGTGTTATCTGTAGGCTAAATGATCAATATCAAACTATTTTTGAAGTGTTAAACACATTTTTCATAAGCAAATTACTGAGAAGTAATAATTGAATACATGGCAATTTTACCGTCACCGTGTAACATTTGGTGTCTCAAAAACCGTTACCGTTACACGGTGAAGGCATTTTTTTTAAAATGTAACAGTGACAATAATCTCCATCTTATTTCCCTTTTGTTGATTTTACAAGCCTCTCTGATAGGTTAACGGATAATAGAGAAGTTAAACTGAAATTGCAACAAACATAGAAAATATAGTTGTTTCTAAGTTTGAATATTACGTTTGGTGTCTCCAAATAGTGTTACACTGTGAGAACTTTGGGGTAACACCGTAGTTATGTGTCAGCACCCTTTATGAATATATTGTGGATAAACTGGCTCTTGGTATAGGCTCCTAGCATACATGAAACAAAAGTTTTCAGTTTATCAATATAATTTGAATTACAAGGAAATTAAGGTTTGGTGTCTCCGTTACACGGGGACGCATGAAATATCAATTCCACCACCCCAAAAATAGGTAATCTCATCTTTTCACTGTTAATGATGTTAATAGAGTAAAGCAATGGCAAATGCCTTTAGAAAAAACAAAATAAAAGTGATCAGACAGTTTCTGCAGTTGCCAGGCATAATTGAAAATGTTGGTGTATTTTGGTGTCTCAATTATACGGGGAGACGAGTATTTCAAAGAAATACTGATGTTATAATGGTGAAAATGTATCTCTGTACGCTTCAATGACCTGATCTGATCCATTTTCATGAAATAGAATATTGGAACATATTATGAAAGTGATTATTCAGTTAATATAGACACATTTTGAATATTCAGACCTAATTTGTGTATGTCACACATTGGCCTCCTTATTTATGGAAACACCCATATGCATGAAGCTACTCCTCCACAGGTTGCAACGTTGACGTTAATTCTAAATATGCATAACAATATATATCGGTCGTTAACTTGAATCAAAGGTGCTCATGATCTGGCAATAATCTCATATGATGCCATCCTCGTCCCCTATTCATATCCAAAAATAGAATACAGTCATTACCATGTAGTAAATTGCAATAAGGTTGGGAAGGAGACTAAGTCGTCGCGTGTTATCTCTATGGAGTTTAAGTTTCATTACACTATGAATGTATTTGTATCCCGTCTGTCTTTAATGAATAAGCTGAACTGTCGGTAAACAATAATTAATTGTTTCATATTATATATTATTATGAGGCTAACAGTATGCACCACGATGATAGTATGGACCTAAATGAATGCCTTGAAGAAAATAAAACCAACATCGCAGCTTGAGTATGTGTATCTACAGACACCCTGTGCATTGCTTCTGTGTGCGTGTTGTGGATGCATTAATATTTCACACCACTAATTTGTTCGCCTATAGGTTTACATGCTAAAGGAGTGTTATAAAATGCCAATTTTCTCGATTATAAAGTGACTGGATTTTTTTCTTCTCAATTTGACATTTTCCTTAAATTTCATGATATCTTTGGTCATTACAATTATATATGATATTCCCGAAAGTTCCGAGAAATTAACCCCAGAGTTGGACAACTGGTGTAGCGCCGTCATTTATCAGAATTTTTTTTGCCAGAACATTTACAATCAAAATGCATCCAAAAAACCTACAAAATGCATTGAAAATATTTCTTTTTGCACTGTGGTAGCAGGTGATAGTCCTCAAATCAAGATTACATTTTAATCATCTGGGAGCAATAAGTACCATTTCTGTTTAATTCTATAAACATTGGGCCACAGGATGCCCAGCTGACAAAAACTAATGAATTACTGGTGTGGAATCTGAATGAATAAGCATGTCCGTGTTTGTTGTTGTAATGAAACCTACTTACCACAGTATTGAAACATATATACGCACCCGGCAGCACCCCTCCAAAACACACCCCCTCCTCCCTAATATATTTGCTAATACATTTTGCAAACAAATATCGGGGATTTCCTCCTCATCTTTGATATTCAACTCAACTTGCTCATCTTCACACTGCTGTCTATGTCTTATAATGAACCAATGTGTAATTTCTACTAATTAACTCAAATTAAATATTTTCGTCTAAGCCTTTTTTTCTCGAATTTCCCGGCTAGGGAATGGCGCCGTGTGTGCAGTGCTGTCTGTAAAGTTCCAAGTAGGCAACAGGGTTTTCGGTTAGGCGCATTGCACAATGGTGGTTGGTCAGTCTAAAGTTTAAAAAAATAGTAGTGCGTTGGAATAAAAGTACAATTTTACCATACCCTATAGAACGAGTTAGCTCTATTTGTAGAAAAATTGATAACAATAATACATTTGTGCCAATGACACAGATTTGACCAAAAAGTGAGTTTTGGAAAATAGCTCTGAGAACGCCATGAATATTTTCAAAAAATAATTGACGACATTTCGTAAAGAAACAATAATGGATAAAAGCAATGGTAGATAATTAAGTTTCATCTTATAAGCTAACAAATATATTATTTATAAACTAACAACTTAGTGTAGGAGACATTTTGCAAATTTCAATCTTGAAGATATTCTCTATACTTAGCGTGGTCCGAGATAAATGTGTACAAATATGGCTTTTTCCTCGTACCAACACTGATTGGAATGACCTGTCACCATCTGTGTACAACACCAAAACCGTTAATTGCTTTATACAATTGTATTCATATCATTTAATTCCTGGTGTTTTTTTTTTGCCGTGTTGATTCAACCTGCGCCATTATTCATCTCAGCCAGATATTGCATGAAAGCAACTTTGCTGAGTATTTCTGTAGATGTATATGTAGAAAGATAGATTAAGGTTTTGCTGTTGGGTTATTTTGCTCGAATAAGACGATCCCCAAAGTTTTGCAATGGGATAGATTACAAAGTTCTTGGAACATTTTTGTCCCATCGCTACGCACATTGTTTGCAAATAAACTATATAATCTTACAAAGCAGAGCTGTCATTGAATATTATTTAAATGAAGTCCTGGAATACGGTGACATACGTTATCGAGTAATCATGCCTAAATAATACACATTTGCATTTACCTGTAATGTGAAAACGTTCGCAATTGAGTGACAGGAAAACTTACGTTACATGTAGGAAGGATATTATCTTTAAAGGATGCGCAGGAACGGGAACACTTACGTTAATATGACAGTTATATTTAAAGGGAAGGCATGAACTGTAAAATTAAGGAACAGGGAAACTTACGTCGAAAGTAAATGATCTTTAAATGGAGCGCATAAACGGGGTAAATTACGTTATGACGAAAATGATCTATTGTCATCATCATCGGTCGTCATTGGACGGAACAGTGGAAGCAGCTGACACTGATACCATGCAGCTTCATTTTATTCATGAGCTGTGGAATATCACTTAGGGTCAATACCAAAGTCTTTTGTAGCGCTGTCAGGATAAGTAGTGTTTTTCCTGTCACGGCTAGAATGAACATATTTAGGAGTCCAGAGCATCAAGTTGGAGATCCTAAGGCTGGTCCTCAGTGTGATCTCCTCTTTCTTAGAGTGACTTAGATGGGAGGTAAGTCACCATATACCAATCTGGATTTTAAGTAGCTGTGTATAGCATTCATCAGTTCTATCCTCACACCGTTAAGGTGTCTGAGGCATTATAGAAGAATTTCTACACATTCCCTGAAAAAACTTGATGTTGATGTTTCTATCAAAGTTTTGCCTTTCACATTGTGTCAAGTTTGTTGTATGCAGCCCATGTATGAGCTGTCCACGAGCTTTCCGGCAATTTCAGTCATGTAATGAATGGTAGTGATGATCCTAGATACTTGAAGTTGCACTAGATATTGTTTTTATGGGTATCATTGATTTGTTTGTGATTACTGCCATAACTGTGTGCTATGTGTGATCTGAACCAGCCACCTAGGTATCTGGATGAGTCAGTCTGGAGTGATTGAGGTATAAAGGATGACTAGCTGTGAAGATTAAACGTCTTTTGCTGATTAGCTGTGAGTCTTAACACACACATTTTCACTGCGTATTCACACACAAATCAATGATATCCCATTGAAAACTATTTATTATGCAACTTTGCTGTTGTTATGGCGCGGTCATTGAAATCGCCATAAGTATCAATTATATTTTTTTGAATGAGATATCAAACTGCGGAGAAGAAATTTGCTCATTTAATGTATATCTCAGTTTTTTTTTGTATCGATGTTCTATTTTGAATTAGCCAACATCAAACCACCTGGCCAGGTTTTTGTTTGTGCTAGGTGTATGTAGGAAACCATGGCTTACTAGCGCCACAGCGGAACAGGGAAATATTGGGTTTCATCTGGGGCCGCTGTGGCGCGAGGAAGCGGTATGTACCGACATTCACTTTTTAACTCAAAATATTCCTGTTCCGCTGTTCCACTGTGGTGGCCCCGATGCCACCCAATTTATCTCCTGTTTCACTGTGGCACCGGTAAGCCATGTTTTCCTACTGCTATAAAGCAGTTTGTATTCCACATATATTTCCTTTTTCACCTTGTACATTTCCTGTTCCGATATCCCACTGTGGCGGCCCCGACGACACCCAATTGTTTCCCTGTTTCCCTGTGGCGCCAGTAAGCCACGAAGTTTTGTGTCGTCTTACACCAAAGATAAACCACAATCAATGTGTTGATCAATTCAATTACGAATGCATGAAACTAGATTTTTGATTTTAACACATGCTTTATTAATAGGTATTATTGATGATTGATTAGAAAACAAACCTCACCAGTCTTGTTTGTCATCCAAGTGCAATCAAAACAATCAAAACCCATACTATTTTCATTTTTCATTCTTTTTATGGGAATGAGAGGTCACCTTGCTTTAGCAAACTGGTCAAGGTCTATTCCAGAAGAATGATCTTGGAATTGCTTGCTCCAATGTCACCAATATCATCTGTGATGCTATAGACATATTCATAACAAGTAAGACGGTTACCAAGAGAGCAAGGTTTGAATAGGGTTATGTAACCCTAATTCTAACCCTAACCCTAACCCTAAGTAGTGACCATGCAATGATGTTTCAAAGCTTAACATGTATATTCTTCTTACTTACATTTCAACTATAATTAATTAAATCATCCAAGTTCGACATGTTCATATAAGTGTTGCATGTTAAACTATGTTTGAGTAAACAAATCATCAAATCAATCAAGCGCATTACACATCATTTGGTGTCTTCATATTTATATATGTGTTAAAATTAAATTTATATATTTTTTCTTATGTTTGCTTGATTTTGATTTTGATTTTGATTTCACAAGGAATTGTTTAGATTCTTTGGGGGTGTAGGGTAGTTACTTTTGGACGTGTGGCAGATACTTGTACGCTCGTATATTATAGTTATGGTCATTATTATCAATACAACCATAATAATTCGCATCATATATCATATAATGAGACTGAGGTAATTGGGAGAGGTTGAGTAGATCATTTTGGAGGTCTAGGGTAGGTACTGTTGGATATGTAGGGTAGATGTTTCGGGACGTATGCTAGATGCTTTGGGAGGCGTAGGGCATACGATTTGGGAGGTATAGGGTAACACATTTGGGAGGTGTAGGGCAGATACTGTTTGAGGTGTAGGTAAATATTTTGGGAAGTGTTTTAAGATTCTTTGGGTGTAAGGTAGATACTTTGGGAGGTGTGAGACTACACACTTTAAAAGATGTAGGGAAGATACTCCTGAAGGTGTACGGCCGATACCTATTTCCCTAACCAATAAGACGTAGCTGTGAAATAAATACGCTTGTTTATAATAGATCATCATCTATAGTATAATGAAACCAAGACCAATAAATCATCGTGACCTTTGGATACCGGACGTTAAGGAATGCACATGCTTAGTTGGTATCATCATGATTTGCCTTACAAAATCTAGAATGTATTCTCTAGTAACCTCTGCGCTCTATTTTTTTAAAAGAAAGTTGTTTAATTGAAACCAATGGCATTTTCATCTCTTGTGATCCTGATCTAACATTTTACCGTGAGGGGATACTGACCTTTTTCTTGCCTCATAACCTGCACCATTTATTAATCATTTGCAAATGAATAGCGACACCCAACATGTTTTTTATATATAGATTTTGAGATTGTTTACGGTTATTTTGAAGGGAACAGAACGAAGAACCCGACCGACCGATAATTGACAATTCACACGTTTTGTAAACACAGTTGTACCTTGCTTGTTCATAGAGCGACGATTTCCAGCATCCATGATACATTGCGTAACCGTATGAATCCCATCGAGATGGCCAAACGTTTAGAAAATGTACTATCTAGAGATGACATTGATGACATATTGAGGTGTGCGGATGAGAAAACCTACAATTACGCAAAAGCAGTTGATCTTCTTCTTTACAAGTTGATGCACTGTAAGGATCGTCATTGGTATGATGCGTTCAAGAATGCATTAGATTACGAAGACTCAGAATTGCTACCTGTATTATTGGCAGAGGCCCAGAGCAACGTCTTGGAGCAACCTGAATTATTACAGATTAAAGGCGATTTTAACATACGTGAGATTGAATATGAAGGTATGTGACATCATATCATACTTGTACAGTGTTGTACAGATTAGAGGCATTCATCAAGACAGTACTTTTGGAAACCTGGATTTTGTATTAACGACTATAAAGATGACGTGTTTAGTCAATTGGAAACTATTAATAATATGACACCACGTGCGTTCGTTTTGTCTAGTGAAAAAAAGTAAAAGTGTTAAAGGTAATGATGTGTCTCCACAAAATCTGTTTACACAATGCGTTTCTCCTAGAAAGAAGCATTGACAACGACTTTTATTTTAATAATTGTGTAGATTATGTTTTTAATCTAAAAAGATGTGTTATTTACCATGTACCCAAGCTTTAAATTGATGTGTTATTACCATGACCCCCAAGCTTTAAGCCACACAAAAACAACTGTTTCCGAATGTTACACATAGCGAATTTGATTGTATTACAGAGTACGAAGAAGATCAGGGGAATCTGTTTAGCATGTTTTCAGAACATGCAACCCTTGATCCACAACAGAAAGACGCAGATCAGATGAACAGAGAATAAACTGGATCGCAGGTATATTTGTTTATACTATGGCCACTCATATTAAGGTGGGTCCCTGGACCCACTCGTGAGGAGTTTTGCCCACCGGTTCAACAAATCCTAGATACACCCTGTGTGTATACAAGGTTTTCCATTGCCATTTTCTGAAGAGTATCAGTCAACCATAGTGTACTTTCCAATATGTGTAACATTCTGAACACTAGACGTCACTCATTAGAAGGAATCAAAATCTACTTCATGATCAATATGACGCCATCTTTGTACGATTCCTTAAGCGATCGATATCATCGAGGTGAATTTAAATGCATGTGCATGGGCGAGAAGATTTATCTTGCGATCCTGTTTATTCTTTGTTCATCTGTTCGGCGTCTTTTTGTTGTGGATCAAGGGTTGCATGTTCTGAAAACAGGCCAAACAGATTCCCCTGATCTTCTTCGTACTCTGTAATACAATCAAATTCGCTTTGCGTAACATTCGGAAACAGGTTTTTATGTGGTTAAAAGCTTGGGGTTTATGGTAATAACACATCAATTTAAAGCTTGGGTGCATGGTAAATAACACATCTTTTTAGAGTGAAAACATTGTGTTTAGTAGATGATCAGTGTTGCTTGAATCAAAACTTTTAAGTTATATCAGTGTCCTACTGTGCAGGAGTTTGTACAGCAGAGTTCTGCCACATAAATCATCATTAATACTAGTACTTTCGATGAGTGCTATTAATTCCTTACAGCACTCAGCAGCAACGCTGCCTCGTGCTATAAGTCATACTAAAAGTCGTTGTCAATGCTTCGAGGAGAAACGTCAATCATCTAAATCATTAAAAGGAATCAATCATGTTGGTCTGATTCCTTTAGCGTCTGATTCCTTTAGCGGTGAATTTGAATGTGCATGGGCTACTCTACGTGTAACCTTAGACGACTATCCTTACACGTATTTGTTTATAATATGGCTACTCATACCATATAGCCCTAGCGGGGTCTAGTGTGCAGAGCCCCGAAAGATCTTGAATCTGAGCTATTTTGGAGGCATTTGAACGCGTCTCCTCGACCTTTATTTTTGCGCAGAGCTTGTTTACATATGATAATATTTAAATATTTACGCAGGATACGCCCTTGTAAAATATATACAAGTTGTCTAGGATTAATTGGTAGGGCAATTTTTTTTTTAATATTAAAATCCTTCACGTAAGTCGCCTTCACGTTGTCTGTAAGCACAGGCAAAGTATAAGAGAATTGAGAACTATTTTGTGATACATCGATGAACATTTATTTTGTGTTAAATTGTGACCTGTTCTACCAAAACCAGACACAATTGGGCAAGATATCAAAATTGAGTTAGTAATCGCCATTTGTTTTCTACACTGCGTCGCCCATATTTCTGTATATGATAAAAACAATAAAAAAAACTTTAACAAAAATGTTATAAACACTCTGAAGATGAATGATTTACAAGAAACTCAAATTCCCCAAAAATCACCCCCAATTAGGTTTTGGGCTTTTTCTCAGTTTGGAGCTCTGCTCAATTCCGTCTGGTGTCGGTAGAACACGTTACAATTGTTGGTGCCAAAATCTATGTTTTGTATTATATTGTCAGAATGCGTTACCTTTTTGGCCGTTCTCAATTTTGGATTTGCGCCCTCTGTCGTAAAACTTCAGACAGCAAAATGGTGGATTTTAACTGAGGACACTTCAACTTTTTCAACCATCGGAACTATCGTAATTCGCTAATTTAACAGTTTTATATATCATTAGAAGACTTCAAAGTATCAACGAGATTGTATTAAATAGTTCTCTACCAGAAAATAAGGCGTTGTGCATTAGTAAGTTTTTCTCTAAGGAGTGTTTTTCGACTAGTTTCTTCGATGCGTTTCCAAGTCAAACCCAGTTGTAATCCAAAAAGTAAGGAATTGCTGTCTCACCTCAGTCCTCAGAAATATAACAAGAAATCGACCCTACAACAATTGTTTAAGTTCATGAGGAACCAACCCACGAATATAAGGAAGAAAGAACGCCAATCTGTGACGTACATATACTAGAAATACTTAAATATGTCGTATTATTAGTAAACGACACACTTTATTGTTCAACTATAACCAAAGCACTTCATTTCCTGGTGTGTTTTTTGGTCATCACATTGACTTGGCATAGCTATGATCCAGACAACGTTATGTATATCTTACTTTACTCATAGAAGACCCACTGACACTACTGTAGGTGTCCTTGTTTGTATATTGAATATAATGACAACGATATAATCGGAATTTTTTACTCATGCAGATGTAAAATAGTAAAGCTGTACATTTTTATGTCATTTGTATCTGTATCAGAATGGAAGCATGTCTCAACATACAGGGTGTCTCAAAAAAGTGCCCCATGTGAAGCATGATTTTTTTTTGAGCATGAAAAATATAAACTTTGTTTGCGAAATACTGTACTAGTAGTCACGTTCAGCAATCTTTAATGTGCCATAAGAGTTTCATAAAAGTTTGCATCCATTTTGGAGCTTTCGTTATCAATTTATAACCGATCTACTCGAGCATGTTCAAATTCACCTTTGGCCAGTTTTCGTCATTCAGTGTGTAATTGAACATAATCAAATCAATAATAAAAGTTGAATTTGAACAAAAAACATATTTTCATCCATATTATCCATGATATACCATAAATATTTGAAATGTATACGGTATTTTAAACAATACATTGACATATCCTAAAGTCATCATCGGAATCATAAAGTCAGTATTTTTCAGTTGAAAGCCATTATCTTGTTCAAAAGTGGTTAAAGTGGGATTCGCACTCTTGTTACTGAATTGATCATATCTCAGTAGTTAAGTGGATAAATTCAATGGGATGAAGTGTATTTGATAGAGGACTAATAGGGCTTACATAACTTGGGATGTATTTTTAATAATTGTCTAACTCATGGTACCTTTTTTGAGACACCCTGTAATTCTACGTAGTCCGATGTCGGAGAGGGGTCCCGAGTGCATGTAATATACCATCGGTTACCCTTAACAGCAATGAACCAGACTATCAGACGTACCAATAAAGATCAGGGTGGAAAATATTGGTACCCTGGCAGTTGTTCCGTTAGAGGGCGTTTTCAAAATGCCGCCAAAACCATCATATTACCTATAAATGCACAAAATGGCTTCCTGTTGGGGCTGATGGTTGGTATTTGTTTATATGGCTTATAAAAAGGGTATGAGCCTGTGATAACATCAAAAATGGCTGACATAACATTCAGTATTAATTCCACTATATTGCCTAGAAAGGCTAAAATAAGGATTCCCGTTGAGGCAGAATTGATCACTTTTGAATAAAGATTGGTTGGGACCTTTTTGTATCATGACTTCACAGAATATTACAAGCCAGTCTATGCCCACTAGTTTAATAGACCTCCAAACGGCTAACATATTATGTTATTTGATACTAAGTCTATTAGCTCTACGTTACTTACAGGTAATAAACATTTTTTTCCTGTGTGAATGATACGTTAAGAGGCTAGACAAAACAAATTCAGACCTAGTAACAATTTCCCTGATGGCCGTGAAAGAAGCCAAAGCACTTAAACTGATTGTGATTACTTTAGAAACCAAGCAAAAGTAACAGAATTGTGTTTAATTTTCAGTGACCATAATTTACCATATTGACGTTATGTTGAGATTATTTTCTATTTTCGTATTTGCTTTCATATTACATTTAGCCATTTGGTTTGTGTGGCCATTTTAGCACCATATTAACGTTATGTTTATTTTTATTATTTATTTTCGTATTTACTTTCATATTTATACATTTGACCATATAAACCTTTTTGAAACAAAGAGTTAACGATGTTGCATACATGTATAAGAATTGCTATGGCATACAGAAGGTTACCATTTATCTACTTAAATGTGAGCAATTAATCTTTAGTTGTCTTTTATCATTTCACCTAAGGTAATAAATAGTATAGTTGATAAGTATGACAACATACGCTGACTGCTCATGATACGTAGGGTTCGGCAGAATCCGTGAAATTTCACGGCGTAATTCACGGATTTCATACTTGATCACGGATTTGGGAAACTGTACCATAATATGATAAAAAATGGGCTAACTGGAATCGTCTATTTGTTTGAATAGGAATGACAAATATGATTGTGTATATAGTTGGATTTTGACTTTGATTTTGTTTCGTTTTGTTTCTTTTCCGTTTTGATTATTTAATATATTGATATGGAGTTGTTCACACCTTGCTTTGACTGTGTTTTCAGGTACACTTGCAAACGTGTGCGATGCACACACTATGTATATATATAAACATATAAAATAATGTATAATATGTATATGCTGTAAAGAGAAGTGATGAGATGTTGTCAATAAAAAAAAATCACCTCTTGCTTGGGGGAAGGAAAAAAAAAAAAAAAAAATCGCGGAAAAGCTATTTCAGCTGCGGTAATTGTCCAACAAGCCGATGTTTACAGTTTCATTTGATGATAAGAATCACAAATTATCCGAATTGAGGCATTTTAGAGAACTACACTTTACCTCACTTCCAACTTTTGCATATACCAAGAATAGGGAAAAAAGGTGGCGGAGTGTGTGTTTTGCATAGGAAGGGTTTCAAGATCTGTCACAATGTCACATCCAGCTATAGGTCATTCGAGCATATGGACCTTACACTAAACTCTGGCTCATATTCTGTTCGGTTAATTACTGTTTACCGGCCACCACCATCTACGAGCAATAAATTCACAGCCAAGGACTTCAGATCTGATTTCTCCACCTTTCTAGAATCACTGACATTTGCAAACAAAAACTTACTTCTTGTCGGTGACTTCAACTTTCACGTGGATGTCCCTAATGATCGTGAGGCTTCCAAGTTTCTTGAAGTTCTTGATTCGTTTGGGTTGAAACAACATGTTCACGAGCCAACTCACATACACGGCCACACGCTTGATCTTGTCATCACGCGCGATATTAATCTTGTGTCTAAAATCGCCACTCACCGTCATCTTCCCTCTGATCACTATGCTGTGACTTGCAATGTCAACATCACTCGCCCTCCTGCATCGAAACGGACTCTCACTGTTCGTGATATCCAAAAGATTGATATCTGCAAATTTAAGAATGATATTGTGAACTCTCCACTGTTCACGAAGCCAGAGATCGATCTCGAGAAGCGGACTGAACAATATAACTCTGTCCTAACAGGGCTTCTCGATCGTCATGCACCTCTTGTGACTCGTTCCATCACCTTACGTCCCAATGCCCTTTGGTTCAACGACAGTCATCGTGAATCAAAAAGACTTAAGCGTAAATGTGAACGCAGGTGGAGAAAGTCTGGTTTGGAGGTGGATAGAATTGCTTTCCGTGACCAGTGTAGAGCGTACAGAAGTGATCTTGAGAAAGCCAAGACTAATTACCATCGTACGCGAATATCACAGTGTGATAATAAAAGACTGTTTCGCATCATAGATCAGATGACAACCGTTAAGCACGAGGCTGCAATGCCACCTCATACATCCGACGTTGAGCTTGCAAATCGATTTGCTTCGTTCTTTGATGCTAAAATAACTCGCCTTAGACAAGAACTTGATGCTACCCAACCATCTCCCCTGTCTGTTGACATTGAGGACAGCTGTAACTCTTCGATGTCTGAATTCTCTGCTGTGTCTCAGGAAAATGTCCGTGAAGTGCTTAAAACATCAGCCTCCAAGTCGTCTGATCTCGATCCCCTTCCTGCAAAGCTTTTCAAACAGTGCCAAGAAGTACTGCTTCCTGTAATAACTGAGATCATCAACAGATCCATAGCAACTGGCGTAGTGCCATCTGCACTGAAGTCCTCGCGCATCATCCCTCTACTGAAGAAAGCTAAATTAGATCCTGAGAACATGCAGAACTATCGACCAATATCTAATTTGCCTCTTTTAGCAAAGGTTCTAGAACGGATTGTCACAAAGCAGTTACAAAATTACCTTGACGATCAGGATCTTAGTGCTAGTATGCAGTCAGCCTACCGTCGCTACCACAGCACAGAGACGGCCCTTCTCCGAGTGAACAATGATCTTTTGCGTGCTGTTGACCAACATCAGGAAGCTGTTCTTGTGTTATTAGATTTGTCATCCGCTTTTGACACCATTGACCACAAGACTCTTATCCAACGATTAAGGACTAGATACGGGTTATCTGACACTGCGCTGTCATGGTTTGCTTCATATTTGTCGGGGCGTGTCCAGGCTGTCTCTATTTGCAGAACGCTCTCTGACACTCATCCACTTCGCTACGGTGTTCCTCAGGGCTCCGTTATTGGACCAATTTTGTTCACCTTATACAGTGCGGCTTTGCAGGATATCATCAAGGCACATGAGCTAGACTGTGTTATGTATGCTGATGACACCCAGTTGTATGTGCTTTTCCATCCTTCTGACAAAACCATCGCTCTTCAGAAACTGCAACGATGTGTTGATGACATTAAAACCTGGTCGGTTTTGAACAAATTAAAGTTCAATGATAGCAAGACAGAAGCCTTGTGCTTTGCTTCCCGTTTTGTGCCCTCGGATCCTGTGCCGACAGTTACTATCGGATCATCATCTGTAATTCCTTCTGCAGTTGCCCGTAATCTTGGTGTCGCCTTTGACAATGATCTCAGATTGACACAGCAAGTCAATAGCATCTGTCATTCCGCAGCATTGGCCATTTATAGAATTGGTCAAATTCGGAAATATCTTGATATGAAAACCACAGAAAGACTCATCCACGCATTTGTGACGTCACGCCTTGACTACTGTAACTGTCTTCTTTATGCCTTACCACAATATCTGATTGGTAAGCTTCAGCGTGTACAGAATTCTGCGGCTAGGCTTACTGCAATGAAACGCAACCACGTCAGTGACATATTAAGGGACCTTCACTGGTTGCCAATCACCGAACGCATTGAATACAAGATACTGCTTATAACTTACAAATGCCTTCATGGTCTGGCCCCTTCTTACCTGACAGAACTCTTGAAGAAACACGATCCTCCTCGGACTCTTAGGTCTTCATCCATGGACCTGCTGGATCCACCATGTGTAATTCATACCCGTACGTATGGCGAGCGTGCGTTTTCGGCAGCTGCCCCGAAACTGTGGAATTCGCTTCCCACCAAGGTTCGATCTGCTTCCACTGTCGAACAGTTTAAGTGCAAGCTGAAGCACTACCTTTTCACTCGTGTGTAATTTTGGCAATTCTGTATCTATATTGACTTTTGCGCTTCAATTGTGTTTGCCTTTTACTCATGTATATATTTTGTTAATTTGTTATGGTATTTTATGATTGTACAGATTGTGCGTATTCTTAATTTTTAAATTTAAATTTTAAATTTTTATGTTTTAAGTTTTTAAATTTTAAGTTTTAAATTTTTTAATTTTTAAATTTAAATTTTTAAATTTTTAATTTTAAATTTTAAATTTTTAAATTTTAAATTTGAATTTTTAATTGATTGATTTTATCTTTGTGCGGCGCATTGTGTTTCCTTGCGGTTTGAAATGCGTCTTTTAAATGCCTGTTTATTATTATTATTATATTATTGATTTTTTTATATCGCCCTTTCCTTCTTATTGTTATTGTTTTTTACCTCGTATGTTTATTCCAATCTAACACTTATTTATTTACTAATGTCCCTTGAGTAATAAATATTTGTAGTTGAGTGCCTAAAAATATGATCGCGCGGATTTCACGTGTCATTTCCCACGGTTTGATCTCGGTTTTGCTTGAAATCACACTAATCGCGGGAATCACGGATTTTACACAAACTGCCCACGGATTTTGCCTTAAAAAATCACGGATTCTGCCGAACCCTAATGATAAGGGTTTAATATGGTTAGCAACTGTGCCAGGGTATCTATTCCCGTTATCTACCCTCACTTTTCTGGTATATCTGATGGTATAGGTCATTGCGGTGAAGGGTAAGGACTAAGGAAGCACTGTGCAACAATGCCGTAACAGACTCATCCCTTAGAACGACTTATACCTTAGAAAAAAATGTAGTTACTAAAACATGCTTATATCGACATTTCCAGCGAACAAAATGAAATGTAATTTTGTAAATTGCATGTACTATGAATCGTTGTTTGGTCTTCACATTACTTCACACCAGAACACCTAGTCTGGCTGCTGGAGAAGCTGTATACAAAAGCTTGTAGATTTATACGTTTAGCAGAAGGCCACACAGATCAGTTCCCCTTTTAGCAAGGAGTCCGTCAGGGTTGCATTGTATCACCCCTACTCTTTAATGCCTATGGTGAAACCATCATGCGACAAGTAGAGGACAGGCTGGAAGACAGACCATTGGACATTGGACATTAATTAAATGTGATGAATGTTGAAGGTTGCTTGTAATTATTTATTAATATTATTATTATTTAAAGAATATATTACATGCTTGCACTTTTTAAATATTGGAAAATTGGACATCGCTTTTATTATTGCTGAGGTGCATATATTTGTGAAATATCTACTCGAACCAATTGGGGTGGGGTATATCCTTGTTACTCAAACTTAATTGTAAACGTAAGGAAGTAAACAAAGTTTTGACTAACAATCTGCAATCAATGTATAAAGACGTTTTGAGAGCATGGTATGTTCTGCTGGAATAATAACATGAACATATTATATGCGGAAATACCAATGGTAGGTATATACGAGGCCAAATACTGTATTATACGAAATGGATTAATGCCAGCATTATGTATCTCCATGACATTGCAACTGAAGACAGGTTTATTCATTTGACTGAACTATCAAGAAAAATAAAATTTCCAAAACATATATTTAAGCTACACAAATGTACCTTAATAATTATTCATTCTAGATAGTTAGCATTGACAGCTAACCCAGTGTGGTGAAAAGGTTTGAACTCAGGTTATATGTTTCTAGATAGTTAGCATTGACAGCTTACCCAGTGTGGTGAAAAGGTTTGAACTCAGGTTATATGTTTCTAGATAGTTAGCATTGACAGCTAACCCAGTGTGGTGAAAAGGTTTGAACTCAGGTTATATGTTTCTAGATAGTTAGCATTGACAGCTAACCCAGTGTGGTGAAAAGGTTTGAACTCAGGTTATATGTTTCTAGATAGTTAGCATTGACAGCTAACCCAGTGTGGTGAAACGGTTTGAACTCAGGTTATATGTTTCTAGATAGTTAGCATTGACAGCTAACCCAGTGTGGTGAAAAGGTTTGAACTCAGGTTATATGTTTCTAGATAGTTAGCATTGACAGCTAACCCAGTGTGGTGAAAAGGTTTGAACTCAGGTTATATGTTTCTAGATAGTTAGCATTGACAGCTAACCCAGTGTGGTGAAAAGGTTTGAACTCAGGTTATATGTTTCTAGATAGTTAGCATTGACAGCTAACCCAGTGTGGTGAAAAGGTTTGAACTCAGGTTATATGTTTCTAGATAGTTAGCATTGACAGCTAACCCAGTGTGGTGAAAAGGTTTGAACTCAGGTTATATGTTTCTAGATAGTTAGCATTGACAGCTAACCCAGTGTGGTGAAACGGTTTGAACTCAGGTTATATGTTTCTAGATAGTTAGCATTGACAGCTAACCCAGTGTGGTGAAAAGGTTTGAACTCAGGTTATATGTTTCTAGATAGTTAGCATTGACAGCTAACCCAGTGTGGTGAAACGGTTTGAACTCAGGTTATATGTTTCTAGATAGTTAGCATTGACAGCTAACCCAGTGTGGTGAAAAGGTTTGAACTCAGGTTATATGTTTCTAGATAGTTAGCATTGACAGCTAACCCAGTGTGGTGAAAAGGTTTGAACTCAGGTTATATGTTTCTAGATAGTTAGCATTGACAGCTAACCCAGTGTGGTGAAAAGGTTTGAACTCAGGTTATATGTTTCTAGATAGTTAGCATTGACAGCTAACCCAGTGTGGTGAAAAGGTTTGAACTCAGGTTATATGTTTCTAGATAGTTAGCATTGACAGCTTACCCAGTGTGGTGAAAAGGTTTGAACTCAGGTTATATGTTTCTAGATAGTTAGCATTGACAGCTAACCCAGTGTGGTGAAAAGGTTTGAACTCAGGTTATATGTTTCTAGATAGTTAGCATTGACAGCTAACCCAGTGTGGTGAAAAGGTTTGAACTCAGGTTATATGTTTCTAGATAGTTAGCATTGACAGCTAACCCAGTGTGGTGAAAAGGTTTGAACTCAGGTTATATGTTTCTAGATAGTTAGCATTGACAGCTAACCCAGTGTGGTGAAAAGGTTTGAACTCAGGTTATATTTGTTTTAGTAGCGCCGCAGGAATTTTTTTATATGTCAATTAAATTTAGCATAAATAAAGCATAGTTTTGATCAGTAATTGTTTGCATCAAATCGTTATAATATCGGCCCAATAGCATTGTCAAAATACTCATAAACAAACACATAATTGAAACGAAATTATAACGTTTATACGAGCGTAGAACGTTATTTAACAACCTATTTACTGTATTATACGAAATGGATTAATGCCAGCATTATGTATCTCCATGACATTGCAACTGAAGACAGGTTTATTCATTTGACTGAACTATCAAGAAAAATAAAATTTCCAAAACATATATTTAAGCTACACAAATGTACCTTAATAATTATTCATTCTAGATAGTTAGCATTGACAGCTAACCCAGTGTGGTGAAAAGGTTTGAACTCAGGTTATATGTTTCTAGATAGTTAGCATTGACAGCTAACCCAGTGTGGTGAAAAGGTTTGAACTCAGGTTATATGTTTCTAGATAGTTAGCATTGACAGCTAACCCAGTGTGGTGAAAAGGTTTGAACTCAGGTTATATGTTTCTAGATAGTTAGCATTGACAGCTAACCCAGTGTGGTGAAAAGGTTTGAACTCAGGTTATATTTGTTTTAGTAGCGCCGCAGGAATTTTTTTATATGTCAATTAAATTTAGCATAAATAAAGCATAGTTTTGATCAGTAATTGTTTGCATCAAATCGTTATAATATCGGCCCAATAGCATTGTCAAAATACTCATAAACAAACACATAATTGAAACGAAATTATAACGTTTATACGAGCGTAGAACGTTATTTAACAACCTATTTACTGTATTATACGAAATGGATTAATGCCAGCATTATGTATCTCCATGACATTGCAACTGAAGACAGGTTTATTCATTTGACTGAACTATCAAGAAAAATAAAATTTCCAAAACATATATTTAAGCTACACAAATGTACCTTAATAATTATTCATTCTAGATAGTTAGCATTGACAGCTAACCCAGTGTGGTGAAAAGGTTTGAACTCAGGTTATATGTTTCTAGATAGTTAGCATTGACAGCTTACCCAGTGTGGTGAAAAGGTTTGAACTCAGGTTATATGTTTCTAGATAGTTAGCATTGACAGCTAACCCAGTGTGGTGAAAAGGTTTGAACTCAGGTTATATGTTTCTAGATAGTTAGCATTGACAGCTAACCCAGTGTGGTGAAAAGGTTTGAACTCAGGTTATATGTTTCTAGATAGTTAGCATTGACAGCTAACCCAGTGTGGTGAAAAGGTTTGAACTCAGGTTATATGTTTCTAGATAGTTAGCATTGACAGCTAACCCAGTGTGGTGAAAAGGTTTGAACTCAGGTTATATGTTTCTAGATAGTTAGCATTGACAGCTAACCCAGTGTGGTGAAAAGGTTTGAACTCAGGTTATATTTGTTTTAGTAGCGCCGCAGGAATTTTTTTATATGTCAATTAAATTTAGCATAAATAAAGCATAGTTTTGATCAGTAATTGTTTGCATCAAATCGTTATAATATCGGCCCAATAGCATTGTCAAAATACTCATAAACAAACACATAATTGAAACGAAATTATAACGTTTATACGAGCGTAGAACGTTATTTAACAACCTATTTAAACCATTGGACCATATTTCCTTTTTGGACACGTTTTAAAGCCGACTTTAAAACTTATCCGTGTAAAAGTAATTTTCGTGACATAATCACAAACAGCACATATTGGAACACATTCATAGCGTTCATAAAACATTATATGGGCTATTCCACAAAAATGGGATAATTTGTTTTTAATCATTCTTTGATTCGGGAAATCTTACTGCAAGTATATATCACAAATGATGCGCAACGTGCATTTTACTGAACTGATATTGAGCAGGCTGCCGGGGCAGGCTGTTTGCCTAGAGCAACATGAATTTGATGTCGGTAACATTTTCCCATTCTTGGATGTAAGACCTCGTAAATATTACCCGCAAATTACACCATTAGGGTTTCAAAGGGCTAGGAGTGCATCCAGCCTGAGAGCGAGTGTGTTACTTACTTGGGAATTATTTTGACCTAGCTTATAAACTTCAACTAATTTCAACATTTGCATCACGTTCATGTTTTCATGAAAAGTTCATTGGATCGCAACATTGAAACGATAAGCGTTTAACTTTCGGGTAATAATTGTGAGGTCTTACTTCAAGAATGGGGAAAATGTCCTTATGATATGAGCCTATGATATAAAGAGCCAGCTAATGCCAGGCTATGCGAGATTGTATATGTACTGCAACCGGGGGGTATGGGATTGCTTTTGAATAAAATATTGCTCAAAAGTACACCCCAAATCGCACCAAATGGGTTCGAAAATTGAAAACAAAGTCCAATTCTGATGGACTCCCCCCCCCCCCCCCCCCCTTAGACTCTTCCATGTTCGAGCTTTTAAACCATGTATACTTAAATCAACAATATATGTGTGGTGGTATGGGGAAAACCCGTCGGAAGTCGCAAGTGTTAATATTGAGATATCTGGGTCATACCAACATATTCCTAACAATTTTCCAACGTTGGTCCCAAGATAGAGATTATACCTTGAACTTTAGTCTCCAGAAGTTTTTTATGCAAAATTCCAGATGCGAAGTTTATTTTAGTACTTTTCTGAACCTTGTTTATCAAATTTTATGTGTAAAATGCTATGTTTACGTAAAATGACATTGTTACCATGGTAACCACTTGTGAATTCCAACAATTCATTGTAAAGATTTTGAAAGTGAAGAACTTCGCAAAAAACTAGGTTCATATCATAACTCCTTTTCATATGGCAAGCTATTTTGTGTGATATAACAATGTAGTTTTATTATTATTAGAGCATTTAAACGATTTTGTGTACACCTTTGAATTGTCAGTTTAAATGTTGAGTGTTGCGTTTAAACTTGCCGACTTTAAAATACTATAACTGTAGTTCTAGATGGAATTTCTGAAAAATGTAAACAGTCCTATACTGAGTAGAGTAAAAACCAAGTTGCTAGAAAATGACCATGTGAAGGGTTTTCCCATGCCACCACACATCAGTATGCTCAACTTCTTTCGTGTGTTGATAAAAAAACCAAAATATTTATTGGAAATTAATGAAGAGGTGGCTTTTCGATACATTTTTGGTCAAAAGTATACACCAGATCGAACCAAATGAATTCGAAAATTGAACATTTATCTATATACTTCTATGTGGCCCCCTCGGACACCCCCTGTCCGAGCATAGCTCGGTTAGTGGTGCTGCGCACCGCTTAGATGGTACCATCTCAATTAACCTTATAGTTTTCAACGCAAATGGCCGCCCCACTTTTTGGTTCCTTGCTACGCCTCTGACTACTGTTCCAAACCTTTTATCTGACATGAGCGCTTGCGTTCATACAAATGTTTAATTCGGTCTGTCGAGCCTGTTGGGTAAAAAAAGATAAACAAAGGTTACTTTAAAGGACCTAAACAAACGGTATGACTTTCTTTTGATGAGCACTTTATATAGCAAGAGCTTTTCTCGGGGTATTAACTCAACACTTATAATATGTCTACATGGCTAGGATGCTTTGGGTTACTTTTACTCTACAGGAGGACTTGAAGACATGACATACGATACTATAGCCTTATAGACATGACAGACGATAATATATACAATACTTGTAGACTATAATACAGAACAGACAATACTTGATTTTGATTTGATTTGATTTGATTTGATTTTGATTTGATTTGATTTGATTTGATTTGATTTATTTCGGTATCTCCACATATATATAACAATGACAATGATAATAAATATAGAGAATCTTAAGATACACTTAAAATTACAAAACCACACAAAACTGGGGGAGATACAAACCGGATAACCCTTTAAGCCCGGAGGCTTATTTCCGAAGGGGTCCTAAGGAAAACAAAAATACAACACGTACATCAACAGACACTGTATACATATTTAAAATTGATACAAAATATTAAAATATTTAAAACTATTAACAATGGATTTGGTTAAGATGATGCGTTTTTACATTTTTTTTAAAAATTGCCTTAGAAGGAATAGATTTGATTGCACATGGTAAGCTAGCCCAATCCTTAATGGCATTATAATAAAAAAGAGCCAGAAATGATGGTGGTGGATTTGGGAACTCGGACATTTTGCACACTGGTTCTAGTACTGTGTTGATGCACACTTGAAATTCTGGTAAAATGAGACCTAATATATTCTGGACCAACTTCATTAAAAATATCAAAAACATGGTTTAACCTGAGTTGTTTGGCTCTGTTGTGGATATTCAGAAAAGTAAGAGTTTTAAAATCATTTACACATACATGGTACCTGGAATCTTTATTTAGAATGAATCTTATAACCTTGTATTGAGCAACTTGCAGGCTTTTGCTCATCTGCGTTGGGATACCACCATACCAAGATGAAATAGAGTAATCGAACAAACATAGAACAAGAGCAGTACACAATATTTTTTTGATATTTTGATCCAGAAACTTAGCCTGTCTGTATAAAATCTTTAGTCTCGAATTAACTTTGTTGATGATACTAATAAGAGCCATTTCTTTACCATTCAAAAATTGATCGATGGTCAGACCTAAGTATTTCACAGAAGGGGTAGCATGAATTGTTTGCCCCTCACACTCGATGGTAAACTCTTGTCAGTTCCTCAACTTACGTTTTGTGCCAAAAAGAATGAGTTCCGTTTTACCCATGTGGAGAGAGAGCTTATTGTCAATGAGCCATTTGTTACAACTACTAAGATATTTGCTGAGTTAATGCCCAATTTTAACAGGATCTTTGTCAGAAACAATTAAGGCACTGTCATCTGCATACTGAAGTAACGGACAATCAACACAGCTGGGCATATCGGTAATATAACAAAGGAATACATTGGGGCCCAAAATGCTTCCTTGTGGAACACCACATGTCAGATTCATGAAATGAGAGTCAGCGCCATTAACATTGACAATCTGAGATCTACAACTCAGATAAGACTCAAACCATTTTGTGGAGCTCGCACCCATAGCTATAAGCTTCTTACATAAGATAGAATGGTAGACACTGTCAAATGCTTTTTGGAAGTCAAGCAGCACAATACCAGTATACATACCAGCACTTAATTGATTTTTGATGAGATCTTGAAGGTAGATTAGACAAGTATCTGTAGAGTAATAACCTCTAAAACCTGAATGGAACTGATACAAGATGTTATTTTCAGTGAGATACTTGTTTAGTTGAACAAATCACTTTCTCCAAGATTTTAGAGGCCACAGACGGAATGCTAACAGGTCTGTAATTGGCAACTTCCACTCAATTCTTCTTTTTGTATAATGGTTTGACCTTAGCAACTTTCGTTTTACATGGGAACACTTCAGTCCTGATAGAGAGATTTATAATCGATGTGATAGGAGTCTTTATTATCGCAGCTGCCTCTTTAAGGAAACGGGCTGGACTCTTGGTGATATTGAGATTGTTTAACTCATCTTGAACAAAATCCTCCCCAACCTCTTGGAGCTTAAAGGATCCAGGCTTAATGTGTCTGTAGTAACTCTTGAACCTGTCCGAATTAACATCATAAAGACCACTTGGCTTAGGCAGCTTATCAACGAGTTTAGCAGCGACTCCGGTAAAGAATGTGTTAAATTGATTAGCAACCTCTTTGTTCACAAAACATTTCTTACCATCAACATCCAATACTATATTTGTAGAGTCTTATGTTGGTAACCAAGCTCTTTGAGATTTTGCCATAGCTTTTTGGGATCGTTCTTATTTTCTTCAATCTTATGCAACATAATACTGCTGTTTAGCATATTGTATATATCTTTGAACCTTATTCCTTAACTTACAGTACTCTGTATGATATTCAGGCAAATGTCTGTTTTTATTAAATTTTGAAAGCAAAAAGTTAGCGAGAATCTCCTTTGTTATCCATGGTACAGAGCGTTGTTTGATCCGAACTTCTATGAGAGGAGCTACAGAGTCTAAAGTGTTCAGGAATAAGCTGCAAAAAATGGACCATGCTTTGTCTACGTCATTGCACGACATCACTCCAGACCAGTCAATTTCTGACAACTTATCTATGAAAGATTCCTTGCTGTAGTTTTTTAATGCTCTTATTTTGACACCTTTGTGTTTGTTGAAAGTTTGTTTGTTTGACTTTTTTGTACAGTAGATAAAAAAGTGATCACTTAACCCAATAGTGATCACACCATATTGACTGATCATGTTGTCAACATTGCAAGTGATGTGATCAAGAGCAGATTTGGTGGTAGGAGTGACTCTAGTCGGGGTATGAGTAAGTTGCTTATACCCAAACAAATGAAGCATGTTAGCATATTTGGTATACATTTTGTCTTTACGTAAAGCACACATATTCGTATCACCCAAAATAATCACTTCTGAGTCAACAGGCAATTTGTAAGAACGATCTCAAGATTGGTAGTGAAATCAGAATGATATTCAGGCCTATAGCAGGAACCAACAATAAAATATTTGCATCTAGGGAGCAAAATCTCAGTCCAAATAGCGTCCATTTTTGGAATGTCCAAATCAGGCCTGTAATTAAATGCCAAATCAGAATGAATGTAGATGCAGGTACCACCACCGTTTCTGTTACGATCCTTACAGATAACAGAGTAATTAGGAATGTTGATTTTATTATCAGTGACTGAATCGTCAAACCATGTTTCACAGACAGAGATTATTTTTGCTTTAGTTTTGGATGCGATCAATATTAACTCACTCATTTTATTAGGAAGAGAACGGGCATTGAGATTGATAATATGAATACCCTTATTGCTAAAGTTCTTAAAGATATTTTCAGATTCAGTATCTTTGTTTATTTCACAGTCATTATTTTCCTTTTCCCTGGAGGTGGCTGCTGTGTCTTGAATCGCGTTACCATGTTCAGTTTTTTGGGTGTACCTGTACATGTCCTTATCTTGGATCCTAAGCCTCTGTGAGTTGGATGCATACTTGAAGAAGACCAACATTATTACAAGACTTGAGACGATTCACACACACAGGCCATTTCCGTAGTTTCTTAGTACTTCATGTTATTGATCGATAGCACTCAGAGAAAATGAATAACAAGATGATATGATAGAGCGGAGCCCTGATTTCCCCTGTGCACGGTCTAATATAGTGGACATTGCTGTCAGGGTCCAAGGCTATAATACGCAACACTATACGCAATGCGACAGTACGCAACACTATACGCAATGCGACAATACGCAACACTATACGCAATGCGACAATACGCGGGCGTCGTGGCGACGGAACCACGCGGGAGAAAGCAAAACAAAACAAACAGAAAAGGCAGAAGATAGGAGGCTGGAAAACGGGACGGAAGGGCGGATATGCCCTGAAGGCCAGGAAGGCCAGGCCGGAAACTCAAAAGAAAGATACGGCTCTGCGTGAATCTTCTGGTATCTTTGGCTAGACTATAATAGCTCATTCCTGTTGGATGAGGTCGGAGAACGTAGAAAGATACGGCACTGCGAGGATCTGCGGTTGTCTATGGCAGGAAGACAATAAGTCTAGCTCATTCCTGTTTAAAATGAGATTGGAGAACATAAAAGATACGACACTGCGAACTTCTGTAGTCTATGGCCAGTACGGAACTTTACTGCTGAAGAACTGACTTCGGTATTTTGCCGCCGATAGTGAAGACCTTCAATAAGACTCGAGCCCGCGACAACTGATCTTCTGGTGGAACATTTTATACGATAAGTGCACTTAGTCAACCAAATCAGTGATCACTGAGCGCGTGAAATGTGTTGCGTTGTTTATTTCATGATTTATGTTTTATTTATATTAAATTGTTGTTTACAAAGTCTGGGTATTACAGTGAATTGTTTAGTTATAAAGTCCGAGCTAACTCGGGTCGTGACAATTGCCACATCACGCCTACTCTCATTACCCAATCATATTTCAGATTATTACGTAAACCTGCAATCTGTGCCCTTCCCTCCTGAACCTAGATGACTACGGGAATATGGGTGACGATCCATCTATACAGGGTTGCACAGAAGTTCAATACATCATATCAACATATAATAATGGCGGTACGTTACACAGAAGTTCAATACATCATATAATAATGGCAGTAACATTACAATATCTACTAGCGATAGTTACATTAAAACATAAACTACATTACAATATTTATATCTGTATATTAATATGGTGACATTCAATAACATTACTATATAATTATTAGTGAAATTAATGGCAGTGGCCTCACAATGGCATTGTACGTCCCACACATATAAGTTAACAAGACAGCTAGAGCCAGTGCTACACACACACAGACCCCACACTCAATCTGTTAACATACATGTATAAGGTATTGAACGCCAAATTTAATGCATGGTTAAATCCGTGAACTTGATATTCCTTCTACTTAATAGTCATGCAAATATAATAGAATGTTGCCCAGCGATCTGTGCTACAGCCATTTTCATTCCTTCTAGGCCAACCTTAAACTTTTGGTCTATTGAAACTTTTCGTCCGGCGGATTTAATGGCAACTCCGTATTCAATGGACCGTGGAAATGGGTGCAGGTGGCGATTTTATTCAGAAATCGTCCATTTTCTATGACGACTTGACGGTGGCGATTGTGTTGTGCAAAAACTACAACTTAACAAGTTCAAATCGGTCGGTCTTTTTCGAAAAGAGAGTAATACAAGGTATATTGGATCCAACTTGAACTATACGAATAGAGAGTAATAACAGTGTCTAAATAAAGCATGACGGTTTAATCAGGAATCTAACGCGATGACCATGTTTATGATTGGATTTAATAAGTTGGTAAGTATCAAGATAATCATTCCTGTGTAGTATAAATTGCGTTAACGGTTTAGATATATCAATGGTGTTGGCTTTAATAAATAGGTTTACAACATGATGACGTAGGAACACTACATGTATAATATATTTATGTGAAGTCTACAAATAATAAGGGCCCTGAAACATTTCGAACTAAATACTGAAAATACACGCATGCAGTTCGTCCAATAATATTAGTATGATTGGACATAGGATTTTGATTGGTTACGATACGATAATAAGTTACATTGGATAATTTTCCGATGTAATAACTATACATGCCATGGTGTTAATCATTTATGTAGTAGTCATGGTAGTCACTGGAGTTGTCCTTACAACTGAGACGTATGGTAATTGCGCTTTTGCAAAGTTGGATCATACCCAAAGAACGGACGCCCTCCATTTGTTCAAATTATGGGGTTTTTTCACAGACACATTAAAATTGCTATTTGGTACTCACCTAGATCTTGAACATTGAAAGCAAAGTTAGCCATCAACAGGGTGAGTGGGACAAAATAATCGAGTTATATTTCAAAATGTTCCACCGACATGTAACCTAATATATTCCAATGATTTTGTTGTTCTGAAAAGTATTAACGGTTCAACGATTTTTCTATACTATAGTTACTAAGTGATGCTTGACTATCGGTGCTATGATACAAAAATGACATTTGAACCTTGAAATCAAAACATCTATAGACATAGGACTTGAGTGAATGCGGTATGTGTTACGAATAGGAGAGTAATGAGGGAACAAAAGTATACCCATGTCCAATATCTCGATTTGTTAGCAAGACAGTAATGTTTCTTGAGAGCTTTACACCAATGTACACTTTTAAGTTATAATTAGTAACAACAAAGTCCAATATTTCCCAACTTTCAACCAGAAAATAATGTTTCTTGAGAGTTTGAAACAAGTACTAGTGCAGTAAGTGCTGTATCATTTTGTTATCCGAATGACCATTCTGTCTCAAGTATAAGTACAAATATAATTCAAATAAATTCACTTAAAAATTGATTTACTATATATAGTTACTTAGTATTTTCCATCTGAATTATTAGCCCAATTGGTAGAGCGCCGGTCTAGAGTTCCTGAGATCACAGGTTCAAATCATTGATGGGTGGAGTTCAGATGAGTTCATTCAGGTTGTTTAGTATCAATAACGTTTGTAATGTTTACATTTGTTTATACAGGAACGACTACACGATGTGTAACTAACACAATGGATGACAGTGACAGGTATGTATTACGGTATTAAGGAAACTCGTGAAATATGTTGCTGCGCATAATCCCGTCGTATTTCTAATCCACAAATAGCGACCGGAAGTACCCACCCGTAGCAATATGGCTTAATTTGACATGAAATTACTAAAGCCAAATTCACTTCACGTCATTTTGAAGAATCGGGCACCAATTTGATCCACGGTACTCTAATAGTCATAGTATAATGTCTGTTGGAACTTTAAATGTGCTTACAATAATGTGACGGTATATAGTCCGGTCAAGCGAATTACGAGGGTTTGTTTTCAAGTACCTTTACAGGTGAGGTGTTACTCACCGATCCTCTGTCACTCCTTTCAACGATATAGACAACAGGATTGCGCTTTCACTGCTCTTTCCTCGAACTTTCCTCTACTAGTTTTTGGAGCCGTAAGTAATGAAAGTGATCGTGGTATGAGCAGGGGCGGAAATTTCTTGTTAGGTGTGGGAGGGATGATAAGTGTGGCCCCCAAAAAATGAAATTGAGCTGGTACCATATATGCGGTGAGAAGCACCGCACTCCGAGCTATGCTCGGACAGGGGGTGTCTGAGGGTGGATGTGCCCCCCTCAGAAGTAGAAAAAAATTCAATTATCAAACTCATTTGGTGCGATCTGGTGTATACTTTTGACCAATATTGTATTGAAAAGCCATCGCTTCATTTTCACTATTTTTTTTTTTATCAATGCACGAAAGAAGTTGAGCATTTTTTATACTGATATATTCTTGATTTTAGTATAAATGGTTTAAAAGCTCCAATAGGGGGGAGTCTGAGGGGGGATGTGCCCCCCTGAGAAGTAGAAATGTTTTCAATTTCAAACTCATTTGGTGTGATCTGGTGTATACTTTTGACCAATATTGTATTGAAAAGCCATCGCTTCATTTTCACTAAATATTTTGTTTTTTATCAATGCACTACTAAAGAAGTTGAGCATTTTTTTATATTGATATATATTCTTGATTTTAGTATAGATGGTTTAAAAGCTCCAACAGAGGGGAGTCTGAGGCGGGATGTACCCCCTCAGAAGTAGAAACATTTTCAATTTTGAAACTCATTTGGTGCGATCTGGTGTATACTTTTGACCAATATTGTATTGAAAAGCCATCGCTTCATTTTCACTGAATAAGGAGAAATCTCCCAATTGTTGTGAGGTTGTATAAATAACTTAATAAGTGGTGAGTTGTGGATGTCATATACCTAGATTGTTCTTCAGTATCCCCCCCCCCCCCCTCCCCTTCATGCACACAAATCAACTTTATTGGTTTCCTGTACTATTTTTAGTTTTTAGAATAGCACATCTGTTTGCTGTTAAGATAACACCTTTTTTTCTTCTTAATATGCTAGTAGTAAACACTGTAATGTTCAATATAATGAAGCAATTTTGTTTTAGCTTTCTTAGTTAATTAGCAACAAAAAATAGAAACGAGCGTTACGGACGTTACCTTGAAAGGAAGTGCCTTTTTGACTATGGTACATATCCTTAAATCTCTGTTCAGTTCCCTGTTATATTTTTTCTGTCAACTATAGTGAGCAAGCCCTGACTCCATTATATGTTAACATGAAAAGCAAGTTTGAAATTAATACTCCCGTATCGTCCAACGCTGTTGATTTAGTGTTACGAACGTTACATTTTGAAGCGTTACGGACGTTACAGGTATTAAAATCAGTAATAAAACAAAGATTTAAGATATCAAAATGGGACCTTTTTTCCCCAATTTGTTATAACATCCATGTGTTTTTCTTGTGTTACTTTGATGTTAGTTGGTTAAAGTTGTGAAATAATGGAAGGGGTAGTCTGAAAACATCTATTTATGTTTTATGGCATATTTACTACAGAGTAAGCTTGTTTGTGTTTTAGGTATCTATATTAAAGGTTATTAACACTTCCCACTCTAACACTATTTGATATGGTTAAATACAAAAACCCTTTAAAGTATATCTCTACCACTGAGAATGGAAAAAATGTAATTTTTCTGATGAAAAACACTTGTTTTTCGTTACGTGTGGTCCAGTGGAGTAGTTGCCGGTCTCATAATCATAAGGTCGTGAGTTCTAGCCCGCTGGTGCCAATGTGTTTGTGTACTTAGTCTACATTGTGGCGCTCTCACTTGGGGCTGACACAACAATTTCTGTGCTCTGCAACTGTTTCATCTTTGTGTTGGATTTTAAACTTTTTATGTCTTCTTGTATATACCATCTGATAGACTTTAACATCAGGAATCTACTGGAATAATTATTTACTGCTGATTTGTTATCATTTTCCTGTTTTAAAGTGATTTCTACTTGATTTTTCAAATTGGATATATGTCTGCTGTCTGTATACTAGGCTAGTGTGAAGAAGGTCATTCATTAGCAACATGGTTCTCTGTGCATAGTTTTAACCATGACACTATAATAAGCAGTTGGCAGCACTGACATAAAACATAGTAAACAGTGTTGCCAGATAAGATGCCTTTTCAAATCATCCTGACTGCAATTCATTGACAATGGAGTACCAGACAACATTATTGCTTGTTTTGTTACACTCACAAGTGTATCATCATGTTTATAATGTGCCAAGTACATTGAATTCACCTATGAACTCTTCTCACGCTTACAAATATGGACATTTTGTAAGATCAAGTTCTTCATACTACAGTAATAGTTCTGCTACTTTTAATTACCGTCTACTGTTAGCTGGTGACGTCCAAACAAACCCTGGGCCTACTACTGTACCTATTGTACAAAATGCCTACACAAACATTCCTACTGTGACCAATGATTATAATGTCAATGTCAAGTCTATTTCGACAAACATAACTTATTCTCGCCATCAACTCATTGTGCTTAACAATAAATACACACTTTCTTCTCCAGTTTGGTCAACCATAAATTCCCTTGGTATAAGGAAACGATCAAGGGGTCGCAAAGCTGGAAAACAAAAGCAAGCTCGAGTAAGCTACTGTTACAAGCATGTCACAGTACAAACTCTCATACCTGAATGTCCATATCAATCATCTGTGCGTGGTGTATCCAATCTGAACCGGATTTCAGTTCCTTTGAAATCTACTTTTCGCGAAATAAAAGCACCAAAAGCGTGTATTGGAACTTGGAATGCTGGTGCAATCAGACCAAAAACTACTTCTATAACCGACTTAATCTTTGAACAGAAACTCGATATCCTGGCTATAACTGAATCCTGGTTGAATGGAGACGGTCGTGATGACCCAGCGCTTGCAGATTTGAAATATACTTTGCCTCATTTTGACATCTACAATAGTCCACGATTGCACCGTAGAGGTGGAGGTGTTTTACTTCTTGCACATAGTGGTTTGAATGTGAAACATAATGACACTCACCAATTCTCTTCATTTGAGTACATGGATTCTACTATTTACTCTGGATCATCCTCCGTAAGACTTTTTACCATCTACCGGCCTCCTCCTTCGACAGTGAATAAGCTGACTCCGAAAATGTTCTTTAAGGATTTCTCCACTCTCCTTGAATCAGTTTCCATTTACTCAGGAAATATACTTATGGTTGGAGATTTTAATGTACACGTTGATATTCCAGATGATCGTAATGCCTCTGTTTTCTTGGATCTACTCGACTCCGCTGACCTAGGACAGCACGTAAAAGAACATACGCTGGACCTCGTGATCTCCCGAAAATCTGCATATCTTGTCTCTGATTTGTCAGTAAAGAGGGGTCTTCCTTCCGACCATTATGCTGTTAAGTGTTACATTAACATCTCACGGCCACCACCTGCAAAGATCACCATTCGGTCACGTAATCTGCGCAAGGTCAATATTGATCATCTCAAAAGTGACATTCAAGCCTCTGTACTGTCAACAAATCCATGTCATGACTTGACTCAATCTGTTGATCAATATGCCACAGTTCTTTGTGACTTACTTGATAAGCATGCACCTGAGAAAGAAAGATCTGTGACTTTTCGCCAAAATGCCAAATGGTTTTGTGATGCGTTACATCATGAAAAACGTGAAAGACGCCGGTGTGAAAGAAGGTGGTTGAAGTCCAGACTGGAGGTCGATAGGCAGATATACGCGGTGCAGTGTGACAAGTATCGCCACATGTTGGAGCAAGCAAAATGTGACTATCATAGGACTCAGATTGCTGGATGCAATGATCGTCAACTCTTCAAACTTGTTGACCGTCTGTCAAAACCATCTACAGCTCCTGTTTTACCTGATCATGAGTGCAGAAAAGCTCTAGCAAATGATTTTTCAGCATTCTTCCATGGTAAAGTTAGAAAGCTGCGCGACACGCTTGATAACATGAAATGTATTGCTGTTTCCTCCATTGAGATTTCTGAATCGACCAACAGTTCTTTCGCTGCTTTCGGTCATGTTTCCACTGATGATGTACACAAAATCATCACAAAATCTGCAAACAAGTCATGTGCTTTGGATCCTTTTCCAACTGATCTTCTCAAGAAATGCCTTGATCCTCTACTTCCGCATATCACACGAATCATCAATTCGTCGTTAAACTCTGGATGTATGCCAGAAATGATGAAAGTTGCGCAAGTTGTTCCCTTGATCAAGAAACCAAAGCTTGATCGAAATGAACTGAAGAACTATAGACCGATCTCAAACCTCAAATTCATCTCTAAAACTATTGAGCGAGCAGCTTCAGCTCAACTTGCCACTTATCTGCAGGACAATGACCTTCATGGACATAAGCAGTCTGCGTACCGAAAGTTCCATAGTACGGAGACTGCGCTGCTACGAGTTCAAAATGACCTTCTATTCGCAGTTGACAAGCATCAAGAAGCTGTGCTTATTCTATTAGATTACTCCGCGGCATTTGACACCATCGACCATCAGATCCTCATCAAACGTTTGCGTGATCGCTACGGAATTACCGGTACCGCCCTTGAGTGGTTTTCCTCTTACCTAAGTGGACGTGTCCAGTCAGTCAACATTAAAGGGGTTTTGTCTGATGATATTTTTCTGACAGAGGGAGTCCCACAGGGTTCTGTATTGGGACCACAGCTCTTCACCATGTACACTGCCCCTTTGGGTGACATCATTGAAGCTCATGGTATAAACTATATGACTTACGGTGATGATACCCAGCTCTACTTAGTACTTAATCGTTCTGACAGATCAACAGCTATTCGCAAACTGGAGCAATGTGTTAATGATGTCAAAGCCTGGTCGATACACAATAAACTAATGCTGAATGACTCTAAGACAGAAGTTATATTTGTAAGTTCCAAATTTGTGAAAACTTTGACCTTCCCTAAAATTAAAATCGGTGAATCTGACATAGAAATTGCCAGTGCAGCTAGAAATCTTGGTGTTATTTTTGATAAGTCCCTGGAAATGAAAGGTCATGTCTCGAACATTGTTCGCGCGGCCTCTTTTGCCATTTACAAGATCGGAAAGCTCATCAAATATCTTGATCGCGAGTCAACTGAGCGACTTGTCCACGCCTTTTGTGTCATCAAGACTTGACAGCTGCAATAGCCTATTGTATGGTCTACCTGAATACCAAATTGCAAAGTTACAACGAGTGCAAAATTCTGCTGCCCGACTTGTGTCACGGTGCTCAAGGCGTGACCATATGAAGCCGATTCTTCGTGAGCTTCACTGGCTCCCTGTTCAGCAACGCTTACAATACAAGATAGCTTTGCTCACATTCAAGGCATTAAATAATATGGCACCAGCATATATCACAGAACTCTTAACTAAATACACTCCCGGGAGAACCCTTCGCTCTTCTACTCAAAATCTTCTTCACATCCCGGCTACAGGAAACACAAAATTTTACAGTAACAGAACCTTTGCGATCATAGCACCAAAGATTTGGAACAGTTTACCATCATATATTCGTTCAATGTCATCTCTTGGCCAATTTAAAAAGTGTCTCAAGACTCATATCTTTAAGTCCATACATAGTGTCTGATTGTTTATAGTATATTGTCAACTATTGTGCAGTTCCTGTATGTCTCTCATATTTTGTTTTTGTTTGTATTTTATGTATTGTACTTTGTATTAAAGCGCTTTGGGAACTTGTTGTAAGGCGCTATATAAGAATTTTGTATTATTATTATTATTACATTGCCTATTGGGGGTTACTAGGGGTTATGTATGTTTGTTCATGTTGGTTTATGTCGCAACTTGGCGCTGATCTAGCTGCATTGTTGCATTGTTTATTATTAATGTATTTGATTTGTAATGTTGTTACAATTCAGCCAGTTGGCTGCGATGACAATAAAATTTAGACCTAAAAAACCTTTAGAGTTTAAAAAGTGGGGTGACGGGGATGAGACGAAACCTGAAATCTAATATCCAGAATTCATGAGATACTAAGAGATATTACTAACACAACAATCAGTTGTTGAAAGATATCAACGTGTCATAGACGGGACTAGCTACTGTAACAACTATCAATATTGTTCAGTTATAGAAGCATTGAGTATATGTCATGTTGGGGTTGAGTAAGGGACTATAAGGATGGGTGAAGAGGAATGGTGTTGTATCCCGTGGAATATGGCTTATTCCGTATTATAGAATAAACAGTATGGACAATGTGCTCGTGATTTATGAAAGTTTGGTTTATTCCGTATCGGAATTATAATATAAATGTATCAATCAATCATTTATTTCCATATAACAACATTTACAAAACATCAACAATATTCAAACAAAGCAAACAGATAACAAACAAAATCACGGGGATGAGACTCAACTTGAATCTAATATCAAACAAGCGAGGCCGAAGGCATGGGGCCGGCTTAACAGAAGAACCGAACGGTTTAGCGGGTCCAATTTATATAGGCCCCGCAGTGCTACCTTGGCCGGCGAGATCCCGTGGGGGAGTAGCTCACCGGCCAGCAGTGAAAAATGGGGTGCAGGGGTAATTGGAAAGCTAGAAGATATCCATCACTTTTAGGTGATAGGTTGATGCATTTGGGTCATCACTAGGGTGGATGTGAAAATTGAAAGTGGTGCAATTTTTTAATATGACCAAAAATGAGTGAAAATAGCACGTTTTTATGATTTTAACTAAAACCCCGTTTTCTACTAAAGGGGTTGTCGTTGAAATTCAGTTTGTAATGCTAGAATGTAGCTTACTGTATAGTGAATAAAACGACACCTCATTGAACTTGAATATGTTAAATTTTTAGGGCAGAAAGTGACCAGAACAGACCAAAAAGGTCTAAAATAAGGAAAATTATGAAATAATTGGTTACACTTTTGATTATTTCTTGAGGTTGAAAATAGCTGGAGGAATGGTATTGTTTTTAAAAAGTGCATACGTCGAGAGCAAATGTAGTTTAGTTACTAAATTACATAAATCTGATTGTTTAGTGAGAGATTGGTCCCGAAGACTAAAAATTGATAGAAATCGCAAAAATTAGCAAAAATTACAAAATGCTATTTACTTATCTAATTTAAGGTGTTTACCTGGTATTTTTTTGCTTTCAGATGTATCTAAACCTGAATTGTAATACATATCTTATTTTGTTAAAAGTGTATGTCTAGTTTGGTCAAATATAGTCAATTTTACCAAAAATGTACGAAAATACATACTTTTTTAAATAAATAAATAAAGTAAAATAATGTAAATACATTAAAAGTTTAAGATGCAATATAATTTTCATCAATTATCAGGCCCCTCAATACTCAACACCACTGTTAACCTCCCCCCCCCCCCCCCCCCCAAAAAAAAAGACATTGCGAAATTGTATATGTTGGACTTATATTATTAGAGCACACGTTACAAATACATAAACCTAGCCAAATCGATGACAACATCGTACTTTAATACTTTGATATGACTGCATAGTGTTATTGAATACGTACAATTCTTATGTTTCAAATTAAGGACATGAACCCATAATGACTATACACACATTGTCAGTACATGTTATCGCCATGCAAATGCAATATATTTAACCATTTTTTTAGATCAAACAAACAGGTATTGGGTGTTTACTTGCAATACCACTTTAAGACATCATGCTGCAAACATTCAATTGGAAGGCCTCAAATAGGAAATGGGCATGATAAGATCAAGTTCTTGAAGCAGTTTATACATAAGACTCAACACTGTAGGTCAGTGCGCAAGAAGATCACTCACAACCATTCTTGAATTACTAACATGTAGATCAGCTAAAGTGAAAGACACGTGTTGATCTACTCAATATTATCACTCGCCTTATCACTAGTGAGATTCAGTAATATCGAGGACTCTAAGAAATGCTGACCGAAAGTCAACGTAATGAAAGAACGACTATAAACAGGCAGACTGGATAAATAGGTACATATGTAATTACATGATATGAGCAAGATATATACCACCGGTATGTTTAAGGATAATGAGATATAGGGTGAGAAAAGAATGACTTTTAAATGTATTTTCAGGAATCAGTAGATCTTTTATAAACACGAAGCTTGACTTGACGAAGGATTAGATGGCTTACAAAACCGGTATTGGAGTAATGCTTGAAGAAAAGTGTTCACTCTCTATCACTGTCTGTATCTGATGCTAGATAAACTACTCGGTTGTCGCAACTCTCCTCATCACATCTGCAAGCGTCAGTGCAGGGTAGCTCTTTCTTTTTACATGCACACATCCTGGTCATACATCCTGTCTTGCACCCACATTTTTCAAACGTCAGCACGGCTTCTGGTGCGGGTTGTAACAACATCATTTGTGGAACGAGATGGGCATTGTCGTCTAACATCCACCCGTTGTTAATAGGAGATATGTCCATATACTGCGTGGTATATATCCAGAAAAATGACTAATACTAATAATTTGCCCGTTTTAGGTGTTGCTGGAATGAATCTGATGTAGGGGGGCAGTTTCTCATTTGCACTATTATTCTTAGCAAACATTTTGTATCGCATGGCGTCGAGTGATGGTAGAATCTTGCCTGAATACATGAGCATCACAAGGGATACATAAGCTGCTGTTGTTGCCGGGTCTATTTGTGAAGCATCTGATCCTAGTCCTTTCAGACCATCGGCAAGTTCAGGGTGAGCAGCAGCAGTCTCGATCTAGCCATCGGGTCTTTCTCTTTCCAAAAAATAACGATGTTGAGTCACATCCACTAAATACATGAAGGATTAGTAACATCGTGCACATGTCTGATTGAAGGTTGGATGCCACCTTGTGCATAGGAATAAATCTCTTCTTCTGTTTTGTACCGGTTTTGAAAAAGAATTCCTGCAATCCTAGGACTTTGCAGTAAAACGGGCACATTACAGCTACGTCGGAATCGATACTACACACACAACAAGTCGAGTTACCCCTGTTGTTTCCTTTCCATAGGCGACATTCAGAAACATACGTGAATCAGCTTCTTCGTGATCGCTTCCGAGCTGTGGTATATCGGTATGTTGACCTGGCATTACTTTCACAGCTCGGTTGATGTCATGGAAGCCGCCTGAAAATATAAGTACATCTCATATCCTGGTAATAGCTGTTCTTCACACTTACCAATCCAATTGTTTAGCAGAAAATCTGCTATGTTGGCTTTGTTTTTCGGGTTTGAAAGCATCTTGGTACGTTGAATTGGAAGCGGTGTTACGGATGTAATCTTCCTAAGTCATCTGTACTGCTCCTCTCCGTGCCCTTTCGCCAGACTTAATCGATTCGGTATTGGTATATAGTTGTCACCAACAAACGTATAGCGATAATGTAATCCAATAATTGTTGTGAGCAGCTTGTCTGCCAGTTCTCCAAATGTCTTGCATTCCGTCGTGTCTGTGCACACCATCCGTAATAACATCATGAGATCCACAACTCCTAGGGTTGGCCCACTTGATGGTGGAAGGTTGCGTATCGCTAGATCTTTCTCCAGCCATGCAAGGGTGTCACTTTTCGTCGTATTCCTCATACATGTAGATCCATCGAGATTGAATAATGATAGTGGTACTGGTGCTAACTCATAACACATCAGGCCTCGAATATCCAAATTTCGAGATTGTCCAATGACAGCAAGTTGGCTAAAGATGTGTCGGTCAATGTTTAATCCAAGCGTCTTCTGATTCTCCTTCGATGTAATTTAAGACTCGCGGATGATTTTAGAAATATTTTCTTGATGGGATCAAAGAGGTGTTTATCTGCCTGTTGGAGTCTTATGCTGACAAAGTCGGTCATCTGCTTTGTACCTTCCACTCTCATTTCAATATTGATCGAATTTACTTGATAAATAAACAGATTTGGGGTCTTTGCCATCCTTTATTCGGAACATAACTAAAAAGTACCATTTTCAGTTGTTTCGGGTAAATTTTAGAAATTACCTGCCTTATTATATCACAATGTTGCATATAGATGCTTATCGACTATTTGCAATGTCATTTGAACAATAACAATAAACTTTGACTGGGATGTGTGGCGAAAATACAGATTTGTCAAATTTTGACCCATTTATTGACATTTCGAGCATTTTTAATAAAAATGCTCTCCTACAGTAGTTTGCATTTACTTATCGTTTTATGATTAATGCCGTTATGAGTATGATATATATGGGCAGTTTTTAAGCTATCTTCAATTTTTCTAACTTTTTAAATTTTCAAATCAAGCCTATAAATGTAAAAAAAATGTTACGATTTTTCTCATAATTTGCTAATTTTTAAACAATTCTGGTCATTTTACAGGTCAAAGGTAATTTTGTTGGGAGATTTTGATCAATATAACCATTACCTGTATTATGAAGCTCATTTTCAGTCAAAAATAACAACCTTCATATTTTTTTTAATTTACAATATAGCAATTTTTAGAAAAACTAACAAAAATAGGAATTTTTTAACCATTTTCGCCATTAGTTAAAAATTGCACCACTTTCAATTTTCACATCCACCCTAGCGATGACCCCTAAGCATCAACCTATCACATAAAAGTGAAAGTTTTCTTCTAGCCTTCCAATTACCCCTGCGCCTTAACTAGCAGGCTTTTCGAAGTTGGCCGGTGAGCTAGAGGGGGAAATGGATTTGAGAGTTAGTTATAAGACATGACTGGTGGGAACATTGTGTTTTAATGGATTTGGGGTGAATACATTAGATGTGGTTGGGGGATGAAACCAAACTAATTTCAGGAACACGCGGTCTCTTAATAAAGAGATAATAATATCTAACATAACTATTAGTTGTTGGTAGATATAAACGTGTCGTAATAGAGAGTTCATTCTACAGATTAAAGTACAAAAGAAAGTATACCACTTTGTTTATATCATTTTGAGTAACATTCAATTTTGTTTTGACCAAACAGGCTAAATAGGCATTTATATGAATATTTTAGGCATAATTTGATACCATATTTTCCCCCTACATGTAACATTTACAACAAAGATAAACCATGATTAGCACCACCATTTAAAGAAAATTGGTCACTTTTCAGAAGTCACATATTCAACGCATGCAAGCCGCGAGAAAATGCTGTGCGTGGCACTTTGAATGGCCGGGAATGAAATGGATATTGATCACACAGTGGGGATGCGTTGGGTTGTGCCTGAGCGAGCGGGTTATTTGATTATGAACAGGTAACAAGTGGTCTTTTCTTCCCGCGTAGTGTATTAAAAATGTGACTTTTGAAAAGTGACTAATTTTCTTTAAATGGTGCTAACCATGGTTTATCTTTGTTGTTAGGGGCACATTTGGTATAAAATTATGACCAAATGATTCATCTAAATGCCTATCTAGCCTGTTTGGTCAAAACAAATGTAATGTTACTCAAAATGATATAAAAAAGTAGTATACTTTCTTTTGATGAACCTTTATACAACGCTTACTAGGGGACAATAACTGCATGGTTCAAGATCGACAAATTGTCGCTCTTGCTCAAGACGGACGTGCATGGAAGAAACTTGAGGTCGCCTGCTCTGCAGCCGAAGGATGATGATGATGAAGGGATGCATGATTGATTATATTGCGGGATAGTGTGATCAATACAGAGTATGAACCTTAGCCTTTAAACTAATTACCAGGGCTTATTCATATGGAACCTCCTGAAAATGTGCACATGCGCAGACAGCATAAGTTATGAAACACACACGACTAGATAACTTATGATCCTAGTAAATTAACTATCACTGGTTCAATTGTGTATCATATGAAATGCATTACACAATGATTATAAATACACAATGTTGAGGAACCTTACATGTTGTGTATCATCAAAATGCATTACACAGTTATAAATAAACAATGTTGAGGAACCAACCTTTCATGTTGTGTATCATAAAAATGCATTACACAGTTATAAACCAACATTGGTTAATGAATTTTGAGTATCATTATGCATTTCATACAGTAGTTACAAATAAACACTGGTTGATGCAACTCTGGTTGTGTATCATTAAAATGCATTACACAATTAAAAACAACGTACATAATTGAAAACACAAATCATATTTTGTTTCTTATCAAAATCGATATTGCATTAAATAAACCAATCTTTGTTTCTTCCAATGTACAAAAACAACATAATTGAAAACACAAATCAAGTTTTGTTTCATATCAAAATTGTTATCACATTTAATACAAAATCTCTGCTTCATTGAGTACAAAATATTATACAATAAGAATTTACTTACACATGAATCCTTTGTAAATAAACTTTACATTATTCTCTCTGGCAGTGGCATATCAACACAAACTCCAGACTAAATCACCATAGATTTATTTAGTTGCATTCTATCTCATCTGTAACATTGTATCACTTTAAATCAATCTGCATTATTAATTTCCCGCAGTGTAGTAACAGAATGAGGAATCACCAAAACCTTATAGGTCTTAACCTATTGATGGTCAGAAGATGACTGCACCAAATATCATGTCATAAGAGTAAAAAATGATATCATAGCCATATTGCGATTGGCTGAAACTCAAATATAAATAAGCTGTGATTGGATAAACTAGAGTTACTTAAAAGCAAATTGGTAGAGTTAACACATCACAATAATGTTGACTGTTTAGCGTGCATGGTTGGTTATGGGATCACCCTTGAAGTCCTTAAAATAGATAAGTATAGGACACTACACATGTTTAACCTTTATATGCGACAGCCTATCCGAATTGCTATAATGTTAAACTACAACACTGTACACACTTGCACGCTCAAGGTCTGGGTTTGATTCCTGGCGCATGCAGACTGAAGCCCCCCCCCCCCCCCCCCCCCCCCCCCCCCACCTCATGTGACTCTTTTCATCCTGATCATAAAAACCGGGACAAAAACACGCCCGAGAGTTAAAGATATAATTGGAGCTAAATGTTTGCTCACACCGTCCCTTTATATTATACATGTCCCTGTAACATTCCCATTTATACAAAAGACATCCCATGATAGGCATGATGACGGCCAGTTGTGGCCTGCGCGGATAGATGGGTCCGCGATGGGATGTTGAGGCATTGACATCATACCACCGCAATTCGCAATCACTTTAACAATAACATGAACACATGACGTGTTCCTGGATGAAGGTCTACAGTTTACGCTCCCAGTTCCATTATTAACCCTAACCCGCCATCTGATCCTTTTTACCTCCTGATCATATGCATAACTCATACAAAATACGCCCGGGAGTTACAGTTAATTGGAGTCCTTGTTCTCTCTTTGTTAGCCACCGGACGGCTTGCGATGATTTGTTTCGTTCATCAGTTTAACCCACTTTATTTATTCCGTTTTAATACGAAATAAATCAAAATTCACTGAATAAAATGACTTTTTTACATTTTTAAACAAATGAACTGATTTTGGTTAAATAAGTGTTGTACGAAAAAAGAAAAAAGAAAAAATCGCGGACGGCTTCCTTTGTACCCGCCCATGAAAAGACCAAGTTTGCGCCACGAACGCGTTGTTAGCCACCGGATTGCTTCTGGCCATAAACTAATTACCCAGTTTGCGCCACGAACGCGTATGCACCTTACGGTCTACGTCATTACGCGTGCGCCGATCGCGTGCGCCATGTTAGTGTTTTGTTTATACGCGAGTGCGATCTTTGTCTTGCTGTAGATAAAGGTGATGAAGCAGTCTTGATATTACTTGACTACTCAGCTGCTTTTGACACTATAAATCACACTATTTTTCTTGACCGGCTCAC
>CM069447.1:76946243-77077804 GCA_035610835.1 Ophiura sarsii | reverse complement strand
CAACACTTATTTAACCAAAATCAGTTCATTTGTTTAAAAATGTAAAAAAGTCATTTTATTCAGTGAATTTTGATTTATTTCGTATTAAAACGGAATAAATAAATTTGGTTAAACTGATGAACGAAACAAATAATCGCAAGCCGTCCGGTGGCTAACAAAGAGAGAAAAAAGACTCCAATTAACTCATTAAGGTGCGATATTACATTTAGCTGCATTAGAAACCTAATAGCCACCAATAGCCTCAGCTATTGCGGATACTAGCTAATGGTACTTGTAGCTGATATTGGATGATATTAGGTAATAAAGGGGGATATTAGATATTAGCTATAGGTAATAAGATATAAGCTACTACAATTAACCCGTTAATGCCGTAGCTATTATCAGCTATAGCTAGCTAATATGGTATATTAGTATAGTACTCAAATACATCTAATATCAGCTATTATATATTAGCTATAGCTATAAGATATTAGCTATTACAATGTGCTTATTGTATTAGCTAATATCAGCTACAAACCTACCTATAGCTGATACTAGCTATTACAACATTCTATTATCACAATCATATAAGCTATTGCCTTCTAATATAAGCTGATATCGGCTAACTAGAGCGCTAGCTAATATAAGCTACTACCCGCTAATGCGATATGATAGTTCGATTTCTTCTTTATTGTAAACATAGATATACCAGCTATTAGCTATTAGAACAATCTAATATACGCTATTGGAAGCTAATATAAGCTATTGGTAGCTAATATCAGCTATTGATAGCTAATATCGGGTTATGCGCTAATAGTTAGATTTTATTTTATTATAAACCTAGCTATAGCTGATATAAGCTATTACAACAATCTATTATAAGCTACGGGTAGCTAATATAAGCTATTGGTAGCCAATATAAGCTATTGGTAGCCAATATAAGCTATCGATACCTAATATTGGCTAATAGGATAATGGTACATAGATTCTTACTTTATTCTAAATCTAGCTATAGATGATATTAGCTATTACAACCTTCTATTATAACAATCATATAAGCTATTGCTATCTAGTATAAGCTGATATCGGCTAACTAGAGCGCTAGCTAATATAAGCTACTACCCGCTAATGCGATATGAAAGTTCGATTTCTTTTTTATTGTAAACATAGATATACCAGCTATTAGCTATTACAACAATCTAATATACGCTATTGGAAGCTAATATAAGCTATTGGTAGCTAATATCAGCTATTGATAGCTAATATCGGGTTATGCGCTAATAGTTAGATTTTTATTTTATTATAAACCTAGCTATAGCTGATATAAGCTATTACAACAATCTATTATAAGCTACGGGTAGCTAATATAAGCTATTGGTAGCCAATATAAGCTATTGGTAGCCAATATAAGCTATCGATACCTAATATTGGCTAATAGGATAATGGTACATAGATTCTTACTTTATTCTAAATCTAGCTATAGCTGATATTAGCTATTACAACCTTCTATTATAACAATCATATAAGCTATTGCTATCTAATATAAGCTGATATCGGCTAACTAGAGCGCTAGCTAATATAAGCTACTACCCGCTAATGCGATATGAAAGTTCGATTTCTTCTTTATTGTAAACATAGATATACCAGCTATTAGCTATTACAACAATCTAATATACGCTATTGGAAGCTAATATAAGCTATTGGTAGCTAATATCAGCTATTGATAGCTAATATCGGGTTATGCGCTAATAGTTAGATTTTATTTTATTATAAACCTAGCTATAGCTGATATAAGCTATTACAAAAATCTATTATAAGCTACGGGTAGCTAATATAAGCTATTGGTAGCCAATATAAGCTATTGGTAGCCAATATAAGCTATCGATACCTTATATTGGCTAATAGGATAATGGTACATAGATTCTTACTTTATTCTAAATCTAGCTATAGCTGATATTAGCTATTACAACCTTCTATTATAACAATCATATAAGCTATTGCTATCTAATATAAGCTGATATCGGCTAACTAGAGCGCTAGCTAATATAAGCTACTACCCGCTAATGCGATATGATAGTTCGATTTCTTCTTTATTGTAAACATAGATATACCAGCTATTAGCTATTACAACAATCTAATATACGCTATTGGAAGCTAATATAAGCTATTGGTAGCTAATATCAGCTATTGGTAGCTAATATCAGCTATTGATAGCTAATATCTGGTTATGCGCTAATAGTTAGATTTTTATTTTATTATAAACCTAGCTATAGCTGATATAAGCTATTACAACAATCTATTATAAGCTACGGGTAGCTAATACAAGCTATTGGTAGCCAATATAAGCTATATCGATACCTACTATTGGCTAATAGGATAATGGTACATAGATTCTTACTTTATTCTAAATCTAGCTATAGCTGATATTAGCTATTACAACCTTCTATTATAACAATCATATAAGCTATTGCTATCTAACATAAGCTGATATCGGCTTAATAGAGCGCTAGCTAATATAGCTAATATTCGCTAATATGGTAGTTCGATTTCTTCTTTATTCTAGACATAGATATACCAGCTATTAGCTATTACAACAATCTAATAATACGCTATTGGTAGCTTATATAAGCTATTGGTAGCTAATGTCAGCTATTGATAGCTAATATCGGGTTATGCGCTAATGGTAGTTATATTTTTACTTTATTATAAACCTAGCTATAGCTGATATTAGCTATTACAACAATATATTATAAGATAAAACATTAACTTGATCGTTTCCCAAACACATCAAGGGTCGTTCTTAAAAAAGCCAATAAATTGTAAAAATGTAAACACCTTTTAACGCTTTCCACGCGGCTATTATTTTTACCATACACAAAAGAGATTTTTCAGAAACCTTTCATAATTGTCAAAGTCTATCTCAAAGATTACTGACCAAACACAAGGCATGTTTGTACTTATTTCAATGCATTTCTCACGGTGATTCCAAATATGGTAATGAAATACAACAATTTTGACCTTTTTGAAACATTTTGTGAAATTTTGGAATGTCGTCTGCAGCTGCCTGTCGCGTGGAAAGTGTTAAGGTGGTTACATTTGATATAACTTTGGTGTAGGAAGCCAATGACGTTTAAACCGGTATTAAAAGCATGTTAAGAGTGTAAACATCACATTGTTGGTGTTTTTAACTTGGTGTTAGAAGCCATAGAAATTTAAACCCTTATTAAGCTTTAAAACATCAAATCGATCCCGGAACACACGATTGGTCGTTCTTTAAAACGTGTAGGTGTAGAAAGCCAATAAAAGTTAAAATTCTTAATATGCATGATAACACTTTCTACGCGGCCATAATTTACCATAATTATTATCGAACAACAGATTTTTCGGAAACCTTTCGTAACAGTTTTCAATGAGGAAAAAATATAAAATAAAGATAGCCCATTAGCAGATAGGTGTAGCTGATATAAGCTAAGGGGTTGTGATAGCTGATAGCCGCAATAGCTAAGTTTTCAATGAGGGAAAAAATATATAATAAAGATAGGCCTAGCCCATTAGCAGATAGGGGTAGCTAATATAGTGATAGCTGATAGCTCAATAGCTACGTTTTCGAGTGAAAAAAATATAAAATAAAGATATCCCATTAGCAGATAGGGGTAGCTAACATAAGCTAACGGGTTGTGATAGCTGATAGCTCAATAGCTAAGTTTTCGAGAAAAAAATAAAAAATAAAAAAAGCCTATTAGCAGATAGGGGTAGCTAATATAAGCTAACGGGTTGAGATAGCTGATAGCTCAATAGCTACGTTTTAGAGGGGAAAATATAAAATAAAGATAGCCCATTAGCAGATAGGGGTAGCTAATATAAGCTAACGGGTTGTGATAGCTGATAGCTCAATCGCTAAGTTTTCGAGGGAAAAAAATAAAAAAATAAAGATAGCCCATTAGCAGATAGGGATAGCTAATATAAGCTAACGGGTTGTGATAGCTGATAGCTCAATAGCTACAGTTTTCGAGGGACAAAATATAAAATAAAGATAGCCCATTAGCAGATAGGGGTAGCTAATATAAGCTAACGGGTTGTGATAGCTGATAGCTCAATAGCTACGTTTTCCAGGGGGAAAAAATATAAAATAAAGATAGCCCATTAGCAGATAGGGGTAGCTATATAAGCTAACGGGTTGTGATAGCTGATAGCTCAATAGCTACGTTTTCCAGGGGGAAAAATATAAAATCAAGATAGCCCATTAGCAGATAGGGGTAGCTAATATAAGCTAACGGGTTGTGATAGCTGATAGCTCAATAGCTACGTTTTCCAGGGAAAAAATAAAATAAAATCAAGATAGCCCATTAGCAGATAGGGTAGCTAATATAAGCTAACGCGTTGTGATAGCTGATAGCTCAATAGCTACGATTTCCAGGGGAAAAAAATATAAAATCAAGATAGCCCATTAGCAGATAGGGGTAGCTAATATAAGCTAACGGGTTGTGATAGCTGATAGCTCAATAGCTACGATTTCCAGGGGGGGAAAATATAAAATCAAGATAGCCCATTAGCAGATAGGGGTAGCTAATATAAGCTAACGGGTTGTGATAGCTGATAGCTCAATAGCTACGATTTCCAGGGGAAAAAAATATAAAATAAAGATAGCCCATTAGCAGATAGGGGTAGCTAATATAAGCTAACGGGTTGTGATAGCTGATAGCTCAATAGCTACGTTTTCCAGGGGAAAAAAAATATAAAATCAAGATAGCCCATTAGCAGATAGGGGTAGCTAATATAAGCTAACGCGTTGTGATAGCTGATAGCTCAATAGCTACGATTTCCAGGGAAAAAAATATATAAAATCAAGATAGCCCATTAGCAGATAGGGGTAGCTTATATAAGCTAACGCGTTGTGATAGCTGATAGCTCAATAGCTACGATTTCCAGGGGAAAAAAAATATAAAATCAAGATAATAGCCCATTAGCAGATAGGGGTAGCTAATATAAGCTAACGGGTTGTGATAGCTGATAGCTCAATAGCTACCATTTCCAGGGGAAAAAATATAAAATCAAGATAGCCCATTAGCAGATAGGGGTAGCTAATATAAGCTAACGGGTTGTGATAGCTGATAGCTCAATAGTTACGATTTCCAGGGGAAAAATATATAGAATCAAGATAGCCCATTAGCAGATAGGGGTAGCTAATATAAGCTAACGCGTTGTGATAGCTGATAGCTCAATAGCTACGATTTCCAGGGAAAAAAATATAAAATCAAGATAGCCCATTAGCAGAGAGGGGTAGCTAATATCAGCTAACGGGTTGTGATAGCTGATAGCTCAATAGCTACGATTTCCAGGGGAAAAAATAAAATAAAATCAAGATAGCCCATTAGCAGATAGGGGTAGCTAATATAAGCTAATGGGTTGTGATAGCTGATAGCTCAATAGCTACGTTTTCCAGGGGAAAAAAAATAAAATAAAGATAGCCCATTAGCAGATAGGGATAGCTAATATAAGCTAACGGGTTGTGATAGCTGATAGCTCAATAGCTACAGTTTTCGAGGGACAAAATATAAAATAAAGATAGCCCATTAGCAGATAGGGGTAGCTAATATAAGCTAACGGGTTGTGATAGCTGATAGCTCAATAGCTACGTTTTCCAGGGGAAAAAAATATAAAATAAAGATAGCCCATTAGCAGATAGGGGTAGCTAATATAAGCTAACGGGTTGTGATAGCTGATAGCTCAATAGCTACGTTTTCCAGGGGGAAAAAATATAAAATCAAGATAGCCCATTAGCAGATAGGGGTAGCTAATATAAGCTAACGGGTTGTGATAGCTGATAGCTCAATAGCTACGTTTTCCAGGGAAAAAATAAAATAAAATCAAGATAGCCCATTAGCAGATAGGGTAGCTAATATAAGCTAACGCGTTGTGATAGCTGATAGCTCAATAGCTACGATTTCCAGGGAAAAAAAATATAAAATCAAGATAGCCCATTAGCAGATAGGGGTAGCTAATATAAGCTAACGGGTTGTGATAGCTGATAGCTCAATAGCTACGATTTCCAGGGGGGAAAAATATAAAATCAAGATAGCCCATTAGCAGATAGGGGTAGCTAATATAAGCTAACGGGTTGTGATAGCTGATAGCTCAATAGCTACGATTTCCAGGGGAAAAAAATATAAAATAAAGATAGCCCATTAGCAGATAGGGGTAGCTAATATAAGCTAACGGGTTGTGATAGCTGATAGCTCAATAGCTACGTTTTCCAGGGAAAAAAAATATAAAATCAAGATAGCCCATTAGCAGATAGGGGTAGCTAATATAAGCTAACGCGTTGTGATAGCTGATAGCTCAATAGCTACGATTTCCAGGGGAAAAAAAATATAAAATCAAGATAGCCCATTAGCAGATAGGGGTAGCTTATATAAGCTAACGCGTTGTGATAGCTGATAGCTCAATAGCTACGATTTCCAGGGGAAAAAAAATATAAAATCAAGATAATAGCCCATTAGCAGATAGGGGTAGCTAATATAAGCTAACGGGTTGTGATAGCTGATAGCTCAATAGTTACGATTTCCAGGGGGAAAATATATAGAATCAAGATAGCCCATTAGCAGATAGGGGTAGCTAATATAAGCTAACGCGTTGTGATAGCTGATAGCTCAATAGCTACGATTTCCAGGGAAAAAATATAAAATCAAGATAGCCCATTAGCAGAGAGGGGTAGCTAATATCAGCTAACGGGTTGTGATAGCTGATAGCTCAATAGCTACGATTTCCAGGGAAAAAATAAAATAAAATCAAGATAGCCCATTAGCAGATAGGGGTAGCTAATATAAGCTAACGGGTTGTGATAGCTGATAGCTCAATAGCTACCATTTCCAGGGGAAAAAATAAAATAAAATCAAGATAGCCCATTAGCAGATAGGGGTAGCTAATATAAGCTAATGGGTTGTGATAGCTGATAGCTCAATAGCTACGATTTCGAGGGAAAAATATAAAATCAAGATAGCCCATTAGCAGATAGAGGTAGCTAATATAAGCTAACGGGTTGTGATAGCTGATAGCTCAATAGCTACGTTTTCCAGGGGAAAAAAAATAAAATAAAGATAGCCCATTAGCAGATAGGGGTAGCTAATATAAGCTAACGGGTTGTGATAGCTGATAGCTCAATAGCTACGTTTTCCAGGGGGAAAAATATAAAATCAAGATAGCCCATTAGCAGATAGGGGTAGCTAATATAAGCTAACGGGTTGTGAAAGCTGATAGCTCAATAGCTACGTTTTCCAGGGAAAAAATAAAATAAAATCAAGATAGCCCATTAGCAGATAGGGGTAGCTAATATAAGCTAACGCGTTGTGATAGCTGATAGCTCAATAGCTACGTTTTCCAGGGAAAAATAAAAATAAAATCAAGATAGCCCATTAGCAGATAGGGGTAGCTAATATAAGCTAACGCGTTGTGATAGCTGATAGCTCAATAGCTACGATTTCCAGGGGGAAAAAAAATAAAATCAAGATAGCCCATTAGCAGATAGGGGTAGCTAATATAAGCTAACGGGTTGTGATAGCTGATAGCTCAATAGCTACGATTTCCAGGGAAAAAAAAATATAAAATAAAGATAGCCCATTAGCAGATAGGGGTAGCTTATATAAGCTAACGGGTTGTGATAGCTGATAGCTCAATAGCTACGTTTTCCAGGGGGAAAAATATAAAATCAAGATAGCCCATTAGCAGATAGGGGTAGCTAATATAAGCTAACGGGTTGTGAAAGCTGATAGCTCAATAGCTACGTTTTCCAGGGAAAAAATAAAATAAAATCAAGATAGCCCATTAGCAGATAGGGGTAGCTAATATAAGCTAACGCGTTGTGATAGCTGATAGCTCAATAGCTACGTTTTCCAGGGAAAAAATAAAATAAAATCAAGATAGCCCATTAGCAGATAGGGGTAGCTAATATAAGCTAACGCGTTGTGATAGCTGATAGCTCAATAGCTACGATTTCCAGGGGGAAAAAAAATAAAATCAAGATAGCCCATTAGCAGATAGGGGTAGCTAATATAAGCTAACGGGTTGTGATAGCTGATAGCTCAATAGCTACGATTTCCAGGGAAAAAAAAATATAAAATAAAGATAGCCCATTAGCAGATAGGGGTAGCTTATATAAGCTAACGCATTGTGATAGCTGATAGCTCAATAGCTACGATTTCCAGGGGGAAAAAAATATAAAATCAATATAATAGCCCATTAGCAGATAGGGGTAGCTAATATAAGCTAACGGGTTGTGATAGCTGATAGCTTAATAGCTACGATTTCCAGGGGAAAAAATATAATATCAAGATAGCCCATTAGCAGATAGGGGTAGCTAATATAAGCTAACGGGTTGTGATAGCTGATAGCTCAATAGCTACGATTTCCAGGGGAAAAAATATAAAATCAAGATAGCCCATTAGCAGATAGGGGTAGCTAATATAAGCTAACGGGTTGTGATAGCTGATAGCTCAATAGTTACGATTTCCAGGGGAAAAATATATAGAATCAAGATAGCCCATTAGCAGATACGGGTAGCTAATATAAGCTAACGCGTTGTGATAGCTGATAGCTCAATAGCTACGATTTCCAGGGAAAAAATATAAAATCAAGATAGCCCATTAGCAGAGAGGGGTAGCTAATATCAGCTAACGGGTTGTGATAGCTGATAGCTCAATAGCTACGATTTCCAGGGAAAAAATAAAATAAAATCAAGATAGCCCATTAGCAGATAGGGGTAGCTAATATAAGCTAACGGGTTGTGATAGCTGATAGCTCAATAGCTACCATTTCCAGGGGAAAAAATAAAATAAAATCAAGATAGCCCATTAGCAGATACGGGTAGCTAATATAAGCTAATGGGTTGTGATAGCTGATAGCTCAATAGCTACGATTTCGAGGGAAAAATATAAAATCAAGATAGCCCATTAGCAGATAGAGGTAGCTAATATAAGCTAACGGGTTGTGATAGCTGATAGCTCAATAGCTACGTTTTCCAGGGGAAAAAAAATAAAATAAAGATAGCCCATTAGCAGATAGGGGTAGCTAATATAAGCTAACGGGTTGTGATAGCTGATAGCTCAATAGCTACAGTTTTCGAGGGACAAAATATAAAATAAAGATAGCCCATTAGCAGATAGGGGTAGCTAATATAAGCTAACGGGTTGTGATAGCTGATAGCTCAATAGCTACGTTTTCCAGGGGGAAAAAATATAAAATAAAGATAGCCCATTAGCAGATAGGGGTAGCTAATATAAGCTAACGGGTTGTGATAGCTGATAGCTCAATAGCTACGTTTTCCAGGGGGAAAAAATATAAAATCAAGATAGCCCATTAGCAGATAGGGGTAGCTAATATAAGCTAACGGGTTGTGATAGCTGATAGCTCAATAGCTACGTTTTCCAGGGAAAAAATAAAATAAAATCAAGATAGCCCATTAGCAGATAGGGTAGCTAATATAAGCTAACGCGTTGTGATAGCTGATAGCTCAATAGCTACGATTTCCAGGGGAAAAAAATATAAAATCAAGATAGCCCATTAGCAGATAGGGGTAGCTAATATAAGCTAACGGGTTGTGATAGCTGATAGCTCAATAGCTACGATTTCCAGGGGGGAAAAATATAAAATCAAGATAGCCCATTAGCAGATAGGGGTAGCTAATATAAGCTAACGGGTTGTGATAGCTGATAGCTCAATAGCTACGATTTCCAGGGGAAAAAAAATATAAAATAAAGATAGCCCATTAGCAGATAGGGGTAGCTAATATAAGCTAACGGGTTGTGATAGCTGATAGCTCAATAGCTACGTTTTCCAGGGGAAAAAAATATAAAATCAAGATAGCCCATTAGCAGATAGGGGTAGCTAATATAAGCTAACGCGTTGTGATAGCTGATAGCTCAATAGCTACGATTTCCAGGGGAAAAAAATAAAATCAAGATAGCCCATTAGCAGAGAGGGGTAGCTAATATCAGCTAACGGGTTGTGATAGCTGATAGCTCAATAGCTACGATTTCCAGGGAAAAAATAAAATAAAATCAAGATAGCCCATTAGCAGATAGGGGTAGCTAATATAAGCTAACGGGTTGTGATAGCTGATAGCTCAATAGCTACCATTTCCAGGGGAAAAAATAAAATAAAATCAAGATAGCCCATTAGCAGATAGGGGTAGCTAATATAAGCTAATGGGTTGTGATAGCTGATAGCTCAATAGCTACGATTTCGAGGGAAAAATATAAAATCAAGATAGCCCATTAGCAGATAGGGGTAGCTAATATAAGCTAACGGGTTGTGAAAGCTGATAGCTCAATAGCTACGTTTTCCAGGGAAAAAATAAAATAAAATCAAGATAGCCCATTAGCAGATAGGGGTAGCTAATATAAGCTAACGCGTTGTGATAGCTGATAGCTCAATAGCTACGTTTTCCAGGGAAAAAAATAAATAAAATCAAGATAGCCCATTAGCAGATAGGGGTAGCTAATATAAGCTAACGCGTTGTGATAGCTGATAGCTCAATAGCTACGATTTCCAGGGGGAAAAAAAATAAAATCAAGATAGCCCATTAGCAGATAGGGGTAGCTAATATAAGCTAACGGGTTGTGATAGCTGATAGCTCAATAGCTACGATTTCCAGGGAAAAAAAAATATAAAATAAAGATAGCCCATTAGCAGATAGGGGTAGCTTATATAAGCTAACGCATTGTGATAGCTGATAGCTCAATAGCTACGATTTCCAGGGGGAAAAAAATATAAAATCAATATAATAGCCCATTAGCAGATAGGGGTAGCTAATATAAGCTAACGGGTTGTGATAGCTGATAGCTTAATAGCTACGATTTCCAGGGGAAAAATATAAAATCAAGATAGCCCATTAGCAGATAGGGGTAGCTAATATAAGCTAACGGGTTGTGATAGCTGATAGCTCAATAGCTACGATTTCCAGGGGAAAAAATATAAAATCAAGATAGCCCATTAGCAGATAGGGGTAGCTAATATAAGCTAACGGGTTGTGATAGCTGATAGCTCAATAGTTACGATTTCCAGGGGAAAAATATATAGAATCAAGATAGCCCATTAGCAGATACGGGTAGCTAATATAAGCTAACGCGTTGTGATAGCTGATAGCTCAATAGCTACGATTTCCAGGGAAAAAATATAAAATCAAGATAGCCCATTAGCAGAGAGGGGTAGCTAATATCAGCTAACGGGTTGTGATAGCTGATAGCTCAATAGCTACGATTTCCAGGGAAAAAATAAAATAAAATCAAGATAGCCCATTAGCAGATAGGGGTAGCTAATATAAGCTAACGGGTTGTGATAGCTGATAGCTCAATAGCTACCATTTCCAGGGGAAAAAATAAAATAAAATCAAGATAGCCCATTAGCAGATAGGGGTAGCTAATATAAGCTAATGGGTTGTGATAGCTGATAGCTCAATAGCTACGATTTCGAGGGAAAAATATAAAATCAAGATAGCCCATTAGCAGATAGAGGTAGCTAATATAAGCTAACGGGTTGTGATAGCTGATAGCTCAATAGCTACGTTTTCCAGGGGAAAATAAATAAAATAAAGATAGCCCATTAGCAGATAGGGGTAGCTAATATAAGCTAACGGGTTGTGATAGCTGATAGCTCAATAGCTACAGTTTTCGAGGGACAAAATATAAAATAAAGATAGCCCATTAGCAGATAGGGGTAGCTAATATAAGCTAACGGGTTGTGATAGCTGATAGCTCAATAGCTACGTTTTCCAGGGGGAAAAAATATAAAATAAAGATAGCCCATTAGCAGATAGGGGTAGCTAATATAAGCTAACGGGTTGTGATAGCTGATAGCTCAATAGCTACGTTTTCCAGGGGGAAAAAATATAAAATCTAGATAGCCCATTAGCAGATAGGGGTAGCTAATATAAGCTAACGGGTTGTGATAGCTGATAGCTCAATAGCTACGTTTTCCAGGGAAAAAATAAAATAAAATCAAGATAGCCCATTAGCAGATAGGGTAGCTAATATAAGCTAACGCGTTGTGATAGCTGATAGCTCAATAGCTACGATTTCCAGGGGAAAAAAATATAAAATCAAGATAGCCCATTAGCAGATAGGGGTAGCTAATATAAGCTAACGGGTTGTGATAGCTGATAGCTCAATAGCTACGATTTCCAGGGGAAAAAAAATATAAAATAAAGATAGCCCATTAGCAGATAGGGGTAGCTAATATAAGCTAACGGGTTGTGATAGCTGATAGCTCAATAGCTACCATTTCCAGGGGAAAAAATAAAATAAAATCAAGATAGCCCATTAGCAGATAGGGGTAGCTAATATAAGCTAACGGGTTGTGATAGCTGATAGCTCAATAGTTACGATTTCCAGGGGAAAAATATATAGAATCAAGATAGCCCATTAGCAGATAGGGGTAGCTAATATAAGCTAACGCGTTGTGATAGCTGATAGCTCAATAGCTACGATTTCCAGGGAAAAAATATAAAATCAAGATAGCCCATTAGCAGAGAGGGGTAGCTAATATCAGCTAACGGGTTGTGATAGCTGATAGCTCAATAGCTACGATTTCCAGGGAAAAAATAAAATAAAATCAAGATAGCCCATTAGCAGATAGGGGTAGCTAATATAAGCTAACGGGTTGTGATAGCTGATAGCTCAATAGCTACCATTTCCAGGGGAAAAAATAAAATAAAATCAAGATAGCCCATTAGCAGATAGGGGTAGCTAATATAAGCTAATGGGTTGTGATAGCTGATAGCTCAATAGCTACGATTTCGAGAGAAAAATATAAAATCAAGATAGCCCATTAGCAGATAGAGGTAGCTAATATAAGCTAACGGGTTGTGATAGCTGATAGCTCAATAGCTACGTTTTCCAGGGGAAAAAATAAAAAATAAAGATAGCCCATTAGCAGATAGGGGTAGCTAATATAAGCTAACGGGTTGTGATAGCTGATAGCTCAATAGCTACGTTTTCCAGGGGGAAAAATATAAAATCAAGATAGCCCATTAGCAGAGAGGGGTAGCTAATATAAGCTAACGGGTTGTGAAAGCTGATAGCTCAATAGCTACGTTTTCCAGGGAAAAAATAAAATAAAATCAAGATAGCCCATTAGCAGATAGGGGTAGCTAATATAAGCTAACGCGTTGTGATAGCTGATAGCTCAATAGCTACGTTTTCCAGGGAAAAAAAAAAAAAAAATCAAGATAGCCCATTAGCAGATAGGGGTAGCTAATATAAGCTAACGCGTTGTGATAGCTGATAGCTCAATAGCTACGATTTCCAGGGGAAAAAAAAATAAAATCAAGATAGCCCATTAGCAGATAGGGGTAGCTAATATAAGCTAACGGGTTGTGATAGCTGATAGCTCAATAGCTACGATTTCCAGGGGAAAAAAAATATAAAATAAAGATAGCCCATTAGCAGATAGGGGTAGCTTATATAAGCTAACGCATTGTGATAGCTGATAGCTCAATAGCTACGATTTCCAGGGGGAAAAAAATATAAAATCAATATAATAGCCCATTAGCAGATAGGGGTAGCTAATATAAGCTAACGGGTTGTGATAGCTGATAGCTTAATAGCTACGATTTCCAGGGGAAAAAATATAAAATCAAGATAGCCCATTAGCAGATAGGGGTAGCTAATATAAGCTAACGGGTTGTGATAGCTGATAGCTCAATAGCTACGATTTCCAGGGGAAAAAATATAAAATCAAGATAGCCCATTAGCAGATAGGGGTAGCTAATATAAGCTAACGGGTTGTGATAGCTGATAGCTCAATAGTTACGATTTCCAGGGGGAAAATATATAGAATCAAGATAGCCCATTAGCAGATACGGGTAGCTAATATAAGCTAACGCGTTGTGATAGCTGATAGCTCAATAGCTACGATTTCCAGGGAAAAAATATAAAATCAAGATAGCCCATTAGCAGAGAGGGGTAGCTAATATCAGCTAACGGGTTGTGATAGCTGATAGCTCAATAGCTACGATTTCCAGGGAAAAAATAAAATAAAATCAAGATAGCCCATTAGCAGATAGGGGTAGCTAATATAAGCTAACGGGTTGTGATAGCTGATAGCTCAATAGCTACCATTTCCAGGGGAAAAAATAAAATAAAATCAAGATAGCCCATTAGCAGATACGGGTAGCTAATATAAGCTAATGGGTTGTGATAGCTGATAGCTCAATAGCTACGATTTCGAGGGAAAAATATAAAATCAAGATAGCCCATTAGCAGATAGAGGTAGCTAATATAAGCTAACGGGTTGTGATAGCTGATAGCTCAATAGCTACGTTTTCCAGGGGAAAAAAAATAAAATAAAGATAGCCCATTAGCAGATAGGGGTAGCTAATATAAGCTAACGGGTTGTGATAGCTGATAGCTCAATAGCTACAGTTTTCGAGGGACAAAATATAAAATAAAGATAGCCCATTAGCAGATAGGGGTAGCTAATATAAGCTAACGGGTTGTGATAGCTGATAGCTCAATAGCTACGTTTTCCAGGGGGAAAAAATATAAAATAAAGATAGCCCATTAGCAGATAGGGGTAGCTAATATAAGCTAACGGGTTGTGATAGCTGATAGCTCAATAGCTACGTTTTCCAGGGGGAAAAAATATAAAATCAAGATAGCCCATTAGCAGATAGGGGTAGCTAATATAAGCTAACGGGTTGTGATAGCTGATAGCTCAATAGCTACGTTTTCCAGGGAAAAAATAAAATAAAATCAAGATAGCCCATTAGCAGATAGGGTAGCTAATATAAGCTAACGCGTTGTGATAGCTGATAGCTCAATAGCTACGATTTCCAGGGGAAAAAAATATAAAATCAAGATAGCCCATTAGCAGATAGGGGTAGCTAATATAAGCTAACGGGTTGTGATAGCTGATAGCTCAATAGCTACGATTTCCAGGGGGGAAAAATATAAAATCAAGATAGCCCATTAGCAGATAGGGGTAGCTAATATAAGCTAACGGGTTGTGATAGCTGATAGCTCAATAGCTACGATTTCCAGGGGAAAAAAAATATAAAATAAAGATAGCCCATTAGCAGATAGGGGTAGCTAATATAAGCTAACGGGTTGTGATAGCTGATAGCTCAATAGCTACGTTTTCCAGGGGAAAAAAATATAAAATCAAGATAGCCCATTAGCAGATAGGGGTAGCTAATATAAGCTAACGCGTTGTGATAGCTGATAGCTCAATAGCTACGATTTCCAGGGGAAAAAAATAAAATCAAGATAGCCCATTAGCAGAGAGGGGTAGCTAATATCAGCTAACGGGTTGTGATAGCTGATAGCTCAATAGCTACGATTTCCAGGGAAAAAATAAAATAAAATCAAGATAGCCCATTAGCAGATAGGGGTAGCTAATATAAGCTAACGGGTTGTGATAGCTGATAGCTCAATAGCTACCATTTCCAGGGGAAAAAATAAAATAAAATCAAGATAGCCCATTAGCAGATAGGGGTAGCTAATATAAGCTAATGGGTTGTGATAGCTGATAGCTCAATAGCTACGATTTCGAGGGAAAAATATAAAATCAAGATAGCCCATTAGCAGATAGAGGTAGCTAATATAAGCTAACGGGTTGTGATAGCTGATAGCTCAATAGCTACGTTTTCCAGGGGGAAAAAAATAAAATAAAGATAGCCCATTAGCAGATAGGGGTAGCTAATATAAGCTAACGGGTTGTGATAGCTGATAGCTCAATAGCTACGTTTTCCAGGGGGAAAAATATAAAATCAAGATAGCCCATTAGCAGATAGGGGTAGCTAATATAAGCTAACGGGTTGTGAAAGCTGATAGCTCAATAGCTACGTTTTCCAGGGAAAAAATAAAATAAAATCAAGATAGCCCATTAGCAGATAGGGGTAGCTAATATAAGCTAACGCGTTGTGATAGCTGATAGCTCAATAGCTACGTTTTCCAGGGAAAAAAAAAAATAAAATCAAGATAGCCCATTAGCAGATAGGGGTAGCTAATATAAGCTAACGCGTTGTGATAGCTGATAGCTCAATAGCTACGATTTCCAGGGGGAAAAAAAATAAAATCAAGATAGCCCATTAGCAGATAGGGGTAGCTAATATAAGCTAACGGGTTGTGATAGCTGATAGCTCAATAGCTACGATTTCCAGGGAAAAAAAAATATAAAATAAAGATAGCCCATTAGCAGATAGGGGTAGCTTATATAAGCTAACGCATTGTGATAGCTGATAGCTCAATAGCTACGATTTCCAGGGGGAAAAAAATATAAAATCAATATAATAGCCCATTAGCAGATAGGGGTAGCTAATATAAGCTAACGGGTTGTGATAGCTGATAGCTTAATAGCTACGATTTCCAGGGGAAAAATATAAAATCAAGATAGCCCATTAGCAGATAGGGGTAGCTAATATAAGCTAACGGGTTGTGAAAGCTGATAGCTCAATAGCTACGTTTTCCAGGGGAAAAAAAATAAAATAAAGATAGCCCATTAGCAGATAGGGGTAGCTAATATAAGCTAACGGGTTGTGATAGCTGATAGCTCAATAGCTACGTTTTCCAGGGGGAAAAATATAAAATCAAGATAGCCCATTAGCAGATAGGGGTAGCTAATATAAGCTAACGGGTTGTGAAAGCTGATAGCTCAATAGCTACGTTTTCCAGGGAAAAAATAAAATAAAATCAAGATAGCCCATTAGCAGATAGGGGTAGCTAATATAAGCTAACGCGTTGTGATAGCTGATAGCTCAATAGCTACGTTTTCCAGGGAAAAAAATAAATAAAATCAAGATAGCCCATTAGCAGATAGGGGTAGCTAATATAAGCTAACGCGTTGTGATAGCTGATAGCTCAATAGCTACGATTTCCAGGGGGAAAAAAAATAAAATCAAGATAGCCCATTAGCAGATAGGGGTAGCTAATATAAGCTAACGGGTTGTGATAGCTGATAGCTCAATAGCTACGATTTCCAGGGAAAAAAAAATATAAAATAAAGATAGCCCATTAGCAGATAGGGGTAGCTTATATAAGCTAACGCATTGTGATAGCTGATAGCTCAATAGCTACGATTTCCAGGGGGAAAAAAATATAAAATCAATATAATAGCCCATTAGCAGATAGGGGTAGCTAATATAAGCTAACGGGTTGTGATAGCTGATAGCTTAATAGCTACGATTTCCAGGGGAAAAATATAAAATCAAGATAGCCCATTAGCAGATAGGGGTAGCTAATATAAGCTAACGGGTTGTGATAGCTGATAGCTCAATAGCTACGATTTCCAGGGGAAAAAATATAAAATCAAGATAGCCCATTAGCAGATAGGGGTAGCTAATATAAGCTAACGGGTTGTGATAGCTGATAGCTCAATAGTTACGATTTCCAGGGGAAAAATATATAGAATCAAGATAGCCCATTAGCAGATACGGGTAGCTAATATAAGCTAACGCGTTGTGATAGCTGATAGCTCAATAGCTACGATTTCCAGGGAAAAAATATAAAATCAAGATAGCCCATTAGCAGAGAGGGGTAGCTAATATCAGCTAACGGGTTGTGATAGCTGATAGCTCAATAGCTACGATTTCCAGGGAAAAAATAAAATAAAATCAAGATAGCCCATTAGCAGATAGGGGTAGCTAATATAAGCTAACGGGTTGTGATAGCTGATAGCTCAATAGCTACCATTTCCAGGGGAAAAAATAAAATAAAATCAAGATAGCCCATTAGCAGATACGGGTAGCTAATATAAGCTAATGGGTTGTGATAGCTGATAGCTCAATAGCTACGATTTCGAGGGAAAAATATAAAATCAAGATAGCCCATTAGCAGATAGAGGTAGCTAATATAAGCTAACGGGTTGTGATAGCTGATAGCTCAATAGCTACGTTTTCCAGGGGAAAAAAAATAAAATAAAGATAGCCCATTAGCAGATAGGGGTAGCTAATATAAGCTAACGGGTTGTGATAGCTGATAGCTCAATAGCTACAGTTTTCGAGGGACAAAATATAAAATAAAGATAGCCCATTAGCAGATAGGGGTAGCTAATATAAGCTAACGGGTTGTGATAGCTGATAGCTCAATAGCTACGTTTTCCAGGGGGAAAAAATATAAAATAAAGATAGCCCATTAGCAGATAGGGGTAGCTAATATAAGCTAACGGGTTGTGATAGCTGATAGCTCAATAGCTACGTTTTCCAGGGGGAAAAAATATAAAATCAAGATAGCCCATTAGCAGATAGGGGTAGCTAATATAAGCTAACGGGTTGTGATAGCTGATAGCTCAATAGCTACGTTTTCCAGGGAAAAAATAAAATAAAATCAAGATAGCCCATTAGCAGATAGGGTAGCTAATATAAGCTAACGCGTTGTGATAGCTGATAGCTCAATAGCTACGATTTAAAGGGGAAAAAAATATAAAATCAAGATAGCCCATTAGCAGATAGGGGTAGCTAATATAAGCTAACGGGTTGTGATAGCTGATAGCTCAATAGCTACGATTTCCAGGGGGGAAAAATATAAAATCAAGATAGCCCATTAGCAGATAGGGGTAGCTAATATAAGCTAACGGGTTGTGATAGCTGATAGCTCAATAGCTACGATTTCCAGGGGAAAAAAAATATAAAATAAAGATAGCCCATTAGCAGATAGGGGTAGCTAATATAAGCTAACGGGTTGTGATAGCTGATAGCTCAATAGCTACGTTTTCCAGGGGAAAAAAATATAAAATCAAGATAGCCCATTAGCAGATAGGGGTAGCTAATATAAGCTAACGCGTTGTGATAGCTGATAGCTCAATAGCTACGATTTCCAGGGGAAAAAAATAAAATCAAGATAGCCCATTAGCAGAGAGGGGTAGCTAATATCAGCTAACGGGTTGTGATAGCTGATAGCTCAATAGCTACGATTTCCAGGGAAAAAATAAAATAAAATCAAGATAGCCCATTAGCAGATAGGGGTAGCTAATATAAGCTAACGGGTTGTGATAGCTGATAGCTCAATAGCTACCATTTCCAGGGGAAAAAATAAAATAAAATCAAGATAGCCCATTAGCAGATAGGGGTAGCTAATATAAGCTAATGGGTTGTGATAGCTGATAGCTCAATAGCTACGATTTCGAGGGAAAAATATAAAATCAAGATAGCCCATTAGCAGATAGAGGTAGCTAATATAAGCTAACGGGTTGTGATAGCTGATAGCTCAATAGCTACGTTTTCCAGGGGAAAAAAAATAAAATAAAGATAGCCCATTAGCAGATAGGGGTAGCTAATATAAGCTAACGGGTTGTGATAGCTGATAGCTCAATAGCTACGTTTTCCAGGGGGAAAAATATAAAATCAAGATAGCCCATTAGCAGATAGGGGTAGCTAATATAAGCTAACGGGTTGTGAAAGCTGATAGCTCAATAGCTACGTTTTCCAGGGAAAAAATAAAATAAAATCAAGATAGCCCATTAGCAGATAGGGGTAGCTAATATAAGCTAACGCGTTGTGATAGCTGATAGCTCAATAGCTACGTTTTCCAGGGAAAAAAATAAATAAAATCAAGATAGCCCATTAGCAGATAGGGGTAGCTAATATAAGCTAACGCGTTGTGATAGCTGATAGCTCAATAGCTACGATTTCCAGGGGGAAAAAAAATAAAATCAAGATAGCCCATTAGCAGATAGGGGTAGCTAATATAAGCTAACGGGTTGTGATAGCTGATAGCTCAATAGCTACGATTTCCAGGGAAAAAAAAATATAAAATAAAGATAGCCCATTAGCAGATAGGGGTAGCTTATATAAGCTAACGCATTGTGATAGCTGATAGCTCAATAGCTACGATTTCCAGGGGGAAAAAAATATAAAATCAATATAATAGCCCATTAGCAGATAGGGGTAGCTAATATAAGCTAACGGGTTGTGATAGCTGATAGCTTAATAGCTACGATTTCCAGGGGAAAAATATAAAATCAAGATAGCCCATTAGCAGATAGGGGTAGCTAATATAAGCTAACGGGTTGTGATAGCTGATAGCTCAATAGCTACGATTTCCAGGGGAAAAAATATAAAATCAAGATAGCCCATTAGCAGATAGGGGTAGCTAATATAAGCTAACGGGTTGTGATAGCTGATAGCTCAATAGTTACGATTTCCAGGGGAAAAATATATAGAATCAAGATAGCCCATTAGCAGATACGGGTAGCTAATATAAGCTAACGCGTTGTGATAGCTGATAGCTCAATAGCTACGATTTCCAGGGAAAAAATATAAAATCAAGATAGCCCATTAGCAGAGAGGGGTAGCTAATATCAGCTAACGGGTTGTGATAGCTGATAGCTCAATAGCTACGATTTCCAGGGAAAAAATAAAATAAAATCAAGATAGCCCATTAGCAGATAGGGGTAGCTAATATAAGCTAACGGGTTGTGATAGCTGATAGCTCAATAGCTACCATTTCCAGGGGAAAAAATAAAATAAAATCAAGATAGCCCATTAGCAGATACGGGTAGCTAATATAAGCTAATGGGTTGTGATAGCTGATAGCTCAATAGCTACGATTTCGAGGGAAAAATATAAAATCAAGATAGCCCATTAGCAGATAGAGGTAGCTAATATAAGCTAACGGGTTGTGATAGCTGATAGCTCAATAGCTACGTTTTCCAGGGGAAAAAAAATAAAATAAAGATAGCCCATTAGCAGATAGGGGTAGCTAATATAAGCTAACGGGTTGTGATAGCTGATAGCTCAATAGCTACAGTTTTCGAGGGACAAAATATAAAATAAAGATAGCCCATTAGCAGATAGGGGTAGCTAATATAAGCTAACGGGTTGTGATAGCTGATAGCTCAATAGCTACGTTTTCCAGGGGGAAAAAATATAAAATAAAGATAGCCCATTAGCAGATAGGGGTAGCTAATATAAGCTAACGGGTTGTGATAGCTGATAGCTCAATAGCTACGTTTTCCAGGGGAAAAAAATATAAAATCAAGATAGCCCATTAGCAGATAGGGGTAGCTAATATAAGCTAACGGGTTGTGATAGCTGATAGCTCAATAGCTACGTTTTCCAGGGAAAAAATAAAATAAAATCAAGATAGCCCATTAGCAGATAGGGTAGCTAATATAAGCTAACGCGTTGTGATAGCTGATAGCTCAATAGCTACGATTTCCAGGGGAAAAAAATATAAAATCAAGATAGCCCATTAGCAGATAGGGGTAGCTAATATAAGCTAACGGGTTGTGATAGCTGATAGCTCAATAGCTACGATTTCCAGGGGGGAAAAATATAAAATCAAGATAGCCCATTAGCAGATAGGGGTAGCTAATATAAGCTAACGGGTTGTGATAGCTGATAGCTCAATAGCTACGATTTCCAGGGGAAAAAAAATATAAAATAAAGATAGCCCATTAGCAGATAGGGGTAGCTAATATAAGCTAACGGGTTGTGATAGCTGATAGCTCAATAGCTACGTTTTCCAGGGGAAAAAAATATAAAATCAAGATAGCCCATTAGCAGATAGGGGTAGCTAATATAAGCTAACGCGTTGTGATAGCTGATAGCTCAATAGCTACGATTTCCAGGGGAAAAAAATAAAATCAAGATAGCCCATTAGCAGAGAGGGGTAGCTAATATCAGCTAACGGGTTGTGATAGCTGATAGCTCAATAGCTACGATTTCCAGGGAAAAAATAAAATAAAATCAAGATAGCCCATTAGCAGATAGGGGTAGCTAATATAAGCTAACGGGTTGTGATAGCTGATAGCTCAATAGCTACCATTTCCAGGGGAAAAAATAAAATAAAATCAAGATAGCCCATTAGCAGATAGGGGTAGCTAATATAAGCTAATGGGTTGTGATAGCTGATAGCTCAATAGCTACGATTTCGAGGGAAAAATATAAAATCAAGATAGCCCATTAGCAGATAGAGGTAGCTAATATAAGCTAACGGGTTGTGATAGCTGATAGCTCAATAGCTACGTTTTCCAGGGGAAAAAAAATAAAATAAAGATAGCCCATTAGCAGATAGGGGTAGCTAATATAAGCTAACGGGTTGTGATAGCTGATAGCTCAATAGCTACGTTTTCCAGGGGGAAAAATATAAAATCAAGATAGCCCATTAGCAGATAGAGGTAGCTAATATAAGCTAACGGGTTGTGATAGCTGATAGCTCAATAGCTACGTTTTCCAGGGGAAAAAAAATAAAATAAAGATAGCCCATTAGCAGATAGGGGTAGCTAATATAAGCTAACGGGTTGTGATAGCTGATAGCTCAATAGCTACGTTTTCCAGGGGGAAAAATATAAAATCAAGATAGCCCATTAGCAGATAGGGGTAGCTAATATAAGCTAACGGGTTGTGAAAGCTGATAGCTCAATAGCTACGTTTTCCAGGGAAAAAATAAAATAAAATCAAGATAGCCCATTAGCAGATAGGGGTAGCTAATATAAGCTAACGCGTTGTGATAGCTGATAGCTCAATAGCTACGTTTTCCAGGGAAAAAATAAAATAAAATCAAGATAGCCCATTAGCAGATAGGGGTAGCTAATATAAGCTAACGCGTTGTGATAGCTGATAGCTCAATAGCTACGATTTCCAGGGGGAAAAAAAATAAAATCAAGATAGCCCATTAGCAGATAGGGGTAGCTAATATAAGCTAACGGGTTGTGATAGCTGATAGCTCAATAGCTACGATTTCCAGGGAAAAAAAAATATAAAATAAAGATAGCCCATTAGCAGATAGGGGTAGCTTATATAAGCTAACGCATTGTGATAGCTGATAGCTCAATAGCTACGATTTCCAGGGGGAAAAAAATATAAAATCAATATAATAGCCCATTAGCAGATAGGGGTAGCTAATATAAGCTAACGGGTTGTGATAGCTGATAGCTTAATAGCTACGATTTCCAGGGGAAAAATATAAAATCAAGATAGCCCATTAGCAGATAGGGGTAGCTAATATAAGCTAACGGGTTGTGATAGCTGATAGCTCAATAGCTACGATTTCCAGGGGAAAAAATATAAAATCAAGATAGCCCATTAGCAGATAGGGGTAGCTAATATAAGCTAACGGGTTGTGATAGCTGATAGCTCAATAGTTACGATTTCCAGGGGAAAAATATATAGAATCAAGATAGCCCATTAGCAGATAGGGGTAGCTAATATAAGCTAACGGGTTGTGATAGCTGATAGCTCAATAGCTACGATTTCCAGGGAAAAAAAAATATAAAATAAAGATAGCCCATTAGCAGATAGGGGTAGCTTATATAAGCTAACGCATTGTGATAGCTGATAGCTCAATAGCTACGATTTCCAGGGGGAAAAAAATATAAAATCAATATAATAGCCCATTAGCAGATAGGGGTAGCTAATATAAGCTAACGGGTTGTGATAGCTGATAGCTTAATAGCTACGATTTCCAGGGGAAAAATATAAAATCAAGATAGCCCATTAGCAGATAGGGGTAGCTAATATAAGCTAACGGGTTGTGATAGCTGATAGCTCAATAGCTACGATTTCCAGGGGAAAAAATATAAAATCAAGATAGCCCATTAGCAGATAGGGGTAGCTAATATAAGCTAACGGGTTGTGATAGCTGATAGCTCAATAGTTACGATTTCCAGGGGAAAAATATATAGAATCAAGATAGCCCATTAGCAGATACGGGTAGCTAATATAAGCTAACGCGTTGTGATAGCTGATAGCTCAATAGCTACGATTTCCAGGGAAAAAATATAAAATCAAGATAGCCCATTAGCAGAGAGGGGTAGCTAATATCAGCTAACGGGTTGTGATAGCTGATAGCTCAATAGCTACGATTTCCAGGGAAAAAATAAAATAAAATCAAGATAGCCCATTAGCAGATAGGGGTAGCTAATATAAGCTAACGGGTTGTGATAGCTGATAGCTCAATAGCTACCATTTCCAGGGGAAAAAATAAAATAAAATCAAGATAGCCCATTAGCAGATACGGGTAGCTAATATAAGCTAATGGGTTGTGATAGCTGATAGCTCAATAGCTACGATTTCGAGGGAAAAATATAAAATCAAGATAGCCCATTAGCAGATAGAGGTAGCTAATATAAGCTAACGGGTTGTGATAGCTGATAGCTCAATAGCTACGTTTTCCAGGGGAAAAAAAATAAAATAAAGATAGCCCATTAGCAGATAGGGGTAGCTAATATAAGCTAACGGGTTGTGATAGCTGATAGCTCAATAGCTACAGTTTTCGAGGGACAAAATATAAAATAAAGATAGCCCATTAGCAGATAGGGGTAGCTAATATAAGCTAACGGGTTGTGATAGCTGATAGCTCAATAGCTACGTTTTCCAGGGGGAAAAAATATAAAATAAAGATAGCCCATTAGCAGATAGGGGTAGCTAATATAAGCTAACGGGTTGTGATAGCTGATAGCTCAATAGCTACGTTTTCCAGGGGAAAAAAATATAAAATCAAGATAGCCCATTAGCAGATAGGGGTAGCTAATATAAGCTAACGGGTTGTGATAGCTGATAGCTCAATAGCTACGTTTTCCAGGGAAAAAATAAAATAAAATCAAGATAGCCCATTAGCAGATAGGGTAGCTAATATAAGCTAACGCGTTGTGATAGCTGATAGCTCAATAGCTACGATTTCCAGGGGAAAAAAATATAAAATCAAGATAGCCCATTAGCAGATAGGGGTAGCTAATATAAGCTAACGGGTTGTGATAGCTGATAGCTCAATAGCTACGATTTCCAGGGGGGAAAAATATAAAATCAAGATAGCCCATTAGCAGATAGGGGTAGCTAATATAAGCTAACGGGTTGTGATAGCTGATAGCTCAATAGCTACGATTTCCAGGGGAAAAAAAATATAAAATAAAGATAGCCCATTAGCAGATAGGGGTAGCTAATATAAGCTAACGGGTTGTGATAGCTGATAGCTCAATAGCTACGTTTTCCAGGGGAAAAAAATATAAAATCAAGATAGCCCATTAGCAGATAGGGGTAGCTAATATAAGCTAACGCGTTGTGATAGCTGATAGCTCAATAGCTACGATTTCCAGGGGAAAAAAATAAAATCAAGATAGCCCATTAGCAGAGAGGGGTAGCTAATATCAGCTAACGGGTTGTGATAGCTGATAGCTCAATAGCTACGATTTCCAGGGAAAAAATAAAATAAAATCAAGATAGCCCATTAGCAGATAGGGGTAGCTAATATAAGCTAACGGGTTGTGATAGCTGATAGCTCAATAGCTACCATTTCCAGGGGAAAAAATAAAATAAAATCAAGATAGCCCATTAGCAGATAGGGGTAGCTAATATAAGCTAATGGGTTGTGATAGCTGATAGCTCAATAGCTACGATTTCGAGGGAAAAATATAAAATCAAGATAGCCCATTAGCAGATAGAGGTAGCTAATATAAGCTAACGGGTTGTGATAGCTGATAGCTCAATAGCTACGTTTTCCAGGGGAAAAAAAATAAAATAAAGATAGCCCATTAGCAGATAGGGGTAGCTAATATAAGCTAACGGGTTGTGATAGCTGATAGCTCAATAGCTACGTTTTCCAGGGGGAAAAATATAAAATCAAGATAGCCCATTAGCAGATAGAGGTAGCTAATATAAGCTAACGGGTTGTGATAGCTGATAGCTCAATAGCTACGTTTTCCAGGGGAAAAAAAATAAAATAAAGATAGCCCATTAGCAGATAGGGGTAGCTAATATAAGCTAACGGGTTGTGATAGCTGATAGCTCAATAGCTACGTTTTCCAGGGGGAAAAATATAAAATCAAGATAGCCCATTAGCAGATAGGGGTAGCTAATATAAGCTAACGGGTTGTGAAAGCTGATAGCTCAATAGCTACGTTTTCCAGGGAAAAAATAAAATAAAATCAAGATAGCCCATTAGCAGATAGGGGTAGCTAATATAAGCTAACGCGTTGTGATAGCTGATAGCTCAATAGCTACGTTTTCCAGGGAAAAAAAAAAATAAAATCAAGATAGCCCATTAGCAGATAGGGGTAGCTAATATAAGCTAACGCGTTGTGATAGCTGATAGCTCAATAGCTACGATTTCCAGGGGGAAAAAAAATAAAATCAAGATAGCCCATTAGCAGATAGGGGTAGCTAATATAAGCTAACGGGTTGTGATAGCTGATAGCTCAATAGCTACGATTTCCAGGGAAAAAAAAATATAAAATAAAGATAGCCCATTAGCAGATAGGGGTAGCTTATATAAGCTAACGCATTGTGATAGCTGATAGCTCAATAGCTACGATTTCCAGGGGGAAAAAAATATAAAATCAATATAATAGCCCATTAGCAGATAGGGGTAGCTAATATAAGCTAACGGGTTGTGATAGCTGATAGCTTAATAGCTACGATTTCCAGGGGAAAAATATAAAATCAAGATAGCCCATTAGCAGATAGGGGTAGCTAATATAAGCTAACGGGTTGTGATAGCTGATAGCTCAATAGCTACGATTTCCAGGGGAAAAAATATAAAATCAAGATAGCCCATTAGCAGATAGGGGTAGCTAATATAAGCTAACGGGTTGTGATAGCTGATAGCTCAATAGTTACGATTTCCAGGGGAAAAATATATAGAATCAAGATAGCCCATTAGCAGATACGGGTAGCTAATATAAGCTAACGCGTTGTGATAGCTGATAGCTCAATAGCTACGATTTCCAGGGAAAAAATATAAAATCAAGATAGCCCATTAGCAGAGAGGGGTAGCTAATATCAGCTAACGGGTTGTGATAGCTGATAGCTCAATAGCTACGATTTCCAGGGAAAAAATAAAATAAAATCAAGATAGCCCATTAGCAGATAGGGGTAGCTAATATAAGCTAACGGGTTGTGATAGCTGATAGCTCAATAGCTACCATTTCCAGGGGAAAAAATAAAATAAAATCAAGATAGCCCATTAGCAGATAGGGGTAGCTAATATAAGCTAATGGGTTGTGATAGCTGATAGCTCAATAGCTACGATTTCGAGGGAAAAATATAAAATCAAGATAGCCCATTAGCAGATAGAGGTAGCTAATATAAGCTAACGGGTTGTGATAGCTGATAGCTCAATAGCTACGTTTTCCAGGGGAAAAAAAATAAAATAAAGATAGCCCATTAGCAGATAGGGGTAGCTAATATAAGCTAACGGGTTGTGATAGCTGATAGCTCAATAGCTACAGTTTTCGAGGGACAAAATATAAAATAAAGATAGCCCATTAGCAGATAGGGGTAGCTAATATAAGCTAACGGGTTGTGATAGCTGATAGCTCAATAGCTACGTTTTCCAGGGGGAAAAAATATAAAATCAAGATAGCCCATTAGCAGATAGGGGTAGCTAATATAAGCTAACGGGTTGTGATAGCTGATAGCTCAATAGCTACGTTTTCCAGGGAAAAAATAAAATAAAATCAAGATAGCCCATTAGCAGATAGGGTAGCTAATATAAGCTAACGCGTTGTGATAGCTGATAGCTCAATAGCTACGATTTCCAGGGGAAAAAAATATAAAATCAAGATAGCCCATTAGCAGATAGGGGTAGCTAATATAAGCTAACGGGTTGTGATAGCTGATAGCTCAATAGCTACGATTTCCAGGGGGGAAAAATATAAAATCAAGATAGCCCATTAGCAGATAGGGGTAGCTAATATAAGCTAACGGGTTGTGATAGCTGATAGCTCAATAGCTACGATTTCCAGGGGAAAAAAAATATAAAATAAAGATAGCCCATTAGCAGATAGGGGTAGCTAATATAAGCTAACGGGTTGTGATAGCTGATAGCTCAATAGCTACGTTTTCCAGGGGAAAAAAATATAAAATCAAGATAGCCCATTAGCAGATAGGGGTAGCTAATATAAGCTAACGCGTTGTGATAGCTGATAGCTCAATAGCTACGATTTCCAGGGGAAAAAAAAATATAAAATCAAGATAGCCCATTAGCAGATAGGGGTAGCTTATATAAGCTAACGCGTTGTGATAGCTGATAGCTCAATAGCTACGATTTCCAGGGGAAAAAAAATATAAAATCAAGATAATAGCCCATTAGCAGATAGGGGTAGCTAATATAAGCTAACGGGTTGTGATAGCTGATAGCTCAATAGCTACGATTTCCAGGGGAAAAAATATAAAATCAAGATAGCCCATTAGCAGATAGGGGTAGCTAATATAAGCTAACGGGTTGTGATAGCTGATAGCTCAATAGTTACGATTTCCAGGGGAAAAATATATAGAATCAAGATAGCCCATTAGCAGATAGGGGTAGCTAATATAAGCTAACGCGTTGTGATAGCTGATAGCTCAATAGCTACGATTTCCAGGGAAAAAATATAAAATCAAGATAGCCCATTAGCAGAGAGGGGTAGCTAATATCAGCTAACGGGTTGTGATAGCTGATAGCTCAATAGCTACGATTTCCAGGGAAAAAATAAAATAAAATCAAGATAGCCCATTAGCAGATAGGGGTAGCTAATATAAGCTAACGGGTTGTGATAGCTGATAGCTCAATAGCTACCATTTCCAGGGGAAAAAATAAAATAAAATCAAGATAGCCCATTAGCAGATAGGGGTAGCTAATATAAGCTAATGGGTTGTGATAGCTGATAGCTCAATAGCTACGATTTCGAGGGAAAAATATAAAATCAAGATAGCCCATTAGCAGATAGAGGTAGCTAATATAAGCTAACGGGTTGTGATAGCTGATAGCTCAATAGCTACGTTTTCCAGGGGAAAAAAAATAAAATAAAGATAGCCCATTAGCAGATAGGGGTAGCTAATATAAGCTAACGGGTTGTGATAGCTGATAGCTCAATAGCTACGTTTTCCAGGGGGAAAAATATAAAATCAAGATAGCCCATTAGCAGATAGGGGTAGCTAATATAAGCTAACGGGTTGTGAAAGCTGATAGCTCAATAGCTACGTTTTCCAGGGAAAAAATAAAATAAAATCAAGATAGCCCATTAGCAGATAGGGGTAGCTAATATAAGCTAACGCGTTGTGATAGCTGATAGCTCAATAGCTACGTTTTCCAGGGAAAAAAAAAAAAAAATCAAGATAGCCCATTAGCAGATAGGGGTAGCTAATATAAGCTAACGCGTTGTGATAGCTGATAGCTCAATAGCTACGATTTCCAGGGGGGAAAAAAATAAAATCAAGATAGCCCATTAGCAGATAGGGTTAGCTAATATAAGCTAACGGGTTGTGATAGCTGATAGCTCAATAGCTACGATTTCCAGGGAAAAAAAAATATAAAATAAAGATAGCCCATTAGCAGATAGGGGTAGCTTATATAAGCTAACGCATTGTGATAGCTGATAGCTCAATAGCTACGATTTCCAGGGGGAAAAAAATATAAAATCAATATAATAGCCCATTAGCAGATAGGGGTAGCTAATATAAGCTAACGGGTTGTGATAGCTGATAGCTTAATAGCTACGATTTCCAGGGGAAAAAATATAAAATCAAGATAGCCCATTAGCAGATAGGGGTAGCTAATATAAGCTAACGGGTTGTGATAGCTGATAGCTCAATAGCTACGATTTCCAGGGGAAAAAATATAAAATCAAGATAGCCCATTAGCAGATAGGGGTAGCTAATATAAGCTAACGGGTTGTGATAGCTGATAGCTCAATAGTTACGATTTCCAGGGGAAAAATATATAGAATCAAGATAGCCCATTAGCAGATACGGGTAGCTAATATAAGCTAACGCGTTGTGATAGCTGATAGCTCAATAGCTACGATTTCCAGGGAAAAAATATAAAATCAAGATAGCCCATTAGCAGAGAGGGGTAGCTAATATCAGCTAACGGGTTGTGATAGCTGATAGCTCAATAGCTACGATTTCCAGGGAAAAAATAAAATAAAATCAAGATAGCCCATTAGCAGATAGGGGTAGCTAATATAAGCTAACGGGTTGTGATAGCTGATAGCTCAATAGCTACCATTTCCAGGGGAAAAAATAAAATAAAATCAAGATAGCCCATTAGCAGATACGGGTAGCTAATATAAGCTAATGGGTTGTGATAGCTGATAGCTCAATAGCTACGATTTCCAGGGGAAAAAAAATATAAAATCAAGATAATAGCCCATTAGCAGATAGGGGTAGCTAATATAAGCTAACGGGTTGTGATAGCTGATAGCTCAATAGTTACGATTTCCAGGGGAAAAATATATAGAATCAAGATAGCCCATTAGCAGATAGGGGTAGCTAATATAAGCTAACGCGTTGTGATAGCTGATAGCTCAATAGCTACGATTTCCAGGGAAAAAATATAAAATCAAGATAGCCCATTAGCAGAGAGGGGTAGCTAATATCAGCTAACGGGTTGTGATAGCTGATAGCTCAATAGCTACGATTTCCAGGGAAAAAATAAAATAAAATCAAGATAGCCCATTAGCAGATAGGGGTAGCTAATATAAGCTAACGGGTTGTGATAGCTGATAGCTCAATAGCTACCATTTCCAGGGGAAAAAATAAAATAAAATCAAGATAGCCCATTAGCAGATAGGGGTAGCTAATATAAGCTAATGGGTTGTGATAGCTGATAGCTCAATAGCTACGATTTCGAGGGAAAAATATAAAATCAAGATAGCCCATTAGCAGATAGAGGTAGCTAATATAAGCTAACGGGTTGTGATAGCTGATAGCTCAATAGCTACGTTTTCCAGGGGAAAAAAAATAAAATAAAGATAGCCCATTAGCAGATAGGGGTAGCTAATATAAGCTAACGGGTTGTGATAGCTGATAGCTCAATAGCTACGTTTTCCAGGGGGAAAAATATAAAATCAAGATAGCCCATTAGCAGATAGGGGTAGCTAATATAAGCTAACGGGTTGTGAAAGCTGATAGCTCAATAGCTACGTTTTCCAGGGAAAAAATAAAATAAAATCAAGATAGCCCATTAGCAGATAGGGGTAGCTAATATAAGCTAACGCGTTGTGATAGCTGATAGCTCAATAGCTACGTTTTCCAGGGAAAAAAAAAAAAAAATCAAGATAGCCCATTAGCAGATAGGGGTAGCTAATATAAGCTAACGCGTTGTGATAGCTGATAGCTCAATAGCTACGATTTCCAGGGGGGAAAAAAATAAAATCAAGATAGCCCATTAGCAGATAGGGGTAGCTAATATAAGCTAACGGGTTGTGATAGCTGATAGCTCAATAGCTACGATTTCCAGGGAAAAAAAAATATAAAATAAAGATAGCCCATTAGCAGATAGGGGTAGCTTATATAAGCTAACGCATTGTGATAGCTGATAGCTCAATAGCTACGATTTCCAGGGGGAAAAAAATATAAAATCAATATAATAGCCCATTAGCAGATAGGGGTAGCTAATATAAGCTAACGGGTTGTGATAGCTGATAGCTTAATAGCTACGATTTCCAGGGGAAAAAATATAAAATCAAGATAGCCCATTAGCAGATAGGGGTAGCTAATATAAGCTAACGGGTTGTGATAGCTGATAGCTCAATAGCTACGATTTCCAGGGGAAAAAATATAAAATCAAGATAGCCCATTAGCAGATAGGGGTAGCTAATATAAGCTAACGGGTTGTGATAGCTGATAGCTCAATAGTTACGATTTCCAGGGGAAAAATATATAGAATCAAGATAGCCCATTAGCAGATACGGGTAGCTAATATAAGCTAACGCGTTGTGATAGCTGATAGCTCAATAGCTACGATTTCCAGGGAAAAAATATAAAATCAAGATAGCCCATTAGCAGAGAGGGGTAGCTAATATCAGCTAACGGGTTGTGATAGCTGATAGCTCAATAGCTACGATTTCCAGGGAAAAAATAAAATAAAATCAAGATAGCCCATTAGCAGATAGGGGTAGCTAATATAAGCTAACGGGTTGTGATAGCTGATAGCTCAATAGCTACCATTTCCAGGGGAAAAAATAAAATAAAATCAAGATAGCCCATTAGCAGATACGGGTAGCTAATATAAGCTAATGGGTTGTGATAGCTGATAGCTCAATAGCTACGATTTCCAGGGGAAAAAAAATATAAAATCAAGATAATAGCCCATTAGCAGATAGGGGTAGCTAATATAAGCTAACGGGTTGTGATAGCTGATAGCTCAATAGCTACGTTTTCCAGGGGAAAAAAATAAAATAAAGATAGCCCATTAGCAGATAGGGGTAGCTAATATAAGCTAACGGGTTGTGATAGCTGATAGCTCAATAGCTACAGTTTTCGAGGGACAAAATATAAAATAAAGATAGCCCATTAGCAGATAGGGGTAGCTAATATAAGCTAACGGGTTGTGATAGCTGATAGCTCAATAGCTACGTTTTCCAGGGGGAAAAAATATAAAATAAAGATAGCCCATTAGCAGATAGGGGTAGCTAATATAAGCTAACGGGTTGTGATAGCTGATAGCTCAATAGCTACGTTTTCCAGGGGGAAAAAATATAAAATCAAGATAGCCCATTAGCAGATAGGGGTAGCTAATATAAGCTAACGGGTTGTGATAGCTGATAGCTCAATAGCTACGTTTTCCAGGGAAAAAATAAAATAAAATCAAGATAGCCCATTAGCAGATAGGGTAGCTAATATAAGCTAACTCGTTGTGATAGCTGATAGCTCAATAGCTACGATTTCCAGGGGAAAAAAATATAAAATCAAGATAGCCCATTAGCAGATAGGGGTAGCTAATATAAGCTAACGGGTTGTGATAGCTGATAGCTCAATAGCTACGATTTCCAGGGGGGAAAAATATAAAATCAAGATAGCCCATTAGCAGATAGGGGTAGCTAATATAAGCTAACGGGTTGTGATAGCTGATAGCTCAATAGCTACGATTTCCAGGGGAAAAAAAATATAAAATAAAGATAGCCCATTAGCAGATAGGGGTAGCTAATATAAGCTAACGGGTTGTGATAGCTGATAGCTCAATAGCTACGTTTTCCAGGGGAAAAAAATATAAAATCAAGATAGCCCATTAGCAGATAGGGGTAGCTAATATAAGCTAACGCGTTGTGATAGCTGATAGCTCAATAGCTACGATTTCCAGAAGAAAAAAATATAAAATCAAGATAGCCCATTAGCAGATAGGGGTAGCTTATATAAGCTAACGCGTTGTGATAGCTGATAGCTCAATAGCTACGATTTCCAGGGGAAAAAAAATATAAAATCAAGATAATAGCCCATTAGCAGATAGGGGTAGCTAATATAAGCTAACGGGTTGTGATAGCTGATAGCTCAATAGCTACGATTTCCAGGGGAAAAAATATAAAATCAAGATAGCCCATTAGCAGATAGGGGTAGCTAATATAAGCTAACGGGTTGTGATAGCTGATAGCTCAATAGTTACGATTTCCAGGGGAAAAATATATAGAATCAAGATAGCCCATTAGCAGATAGGGGTAGCTAATATAAGCTAACGCGTTGTGATAGCTGATAGCTCAATAGCTACGATTTCCTGGGAAAAAATATAAAATCAAGATAGCCCATTAGCAGAGAGGGGTAGCTAATATCAGCTAACGGGTTGTGATAGCTGATAGCTCAATAGCTACGATTTCCAGGGAAAAAATAAAATAAAATCAAGATAGCCCATTAGCAGATAGGGGTAGCTAATATAAGCTAACGGGTTGTGATAGCTGATAGCTCAATAGCTACCATTTCCAGGGGAAAAAATAAAATAAAATCAAGATAGCCCATTAGCAGATAGGGGTAGCTAATATAAGCTAATGGGTTGTGATAGCTGATAGCTCAATAGCTACGATTTCGAGGGAAAAATATAAAATCAAGATAGCCCATTAGCAGATAGAGGTAGCTAATATAAGCTAACGGGTTGTGATAGCTGATAGCTCAATAGCTACGTTTTCCAGGGGAAAAAAAATAAAATAAAGATAGCCCATTAGCAGATAGGGGTAGCTAATATAAGCTAACGGGTTGTGATAGCTGATAGCTCAATAGCTACGTTTTCCAGGGGGAAAAATATAAAATCAAGATAGCCCATTAGCAGATAGGGGTAGCTAATATAAGCTAACGGGTTGTGAAAGCTGATAGCTCAATAGCTACGTTTTCCAGGGAAAAAATAAAATAAAATCAAGATAGCCCATTAGCAGATAGGGGTAGCTAATATAAGCTAACGCGTTGTGATAGCTGATAGCTCAATAGCTACGTTTTCCAGGGAAAAAAAATAATAAAATCAAGATAGCCCATTAGCAGATAGGGGTAGCTAATATAAGCTAACGCGTTGTGATAGCTGATAGCTCAATAGCTACGATTTCCAGGGGAAAAAAAATAAAATCAAGATAGCCCATTAGCAGATAGGGGTAGCTAATATAAGCTAACGGGTTGTGATAGCTGATAGCTCAATAGCTACGATTTCCAGGGAAAAAAAAATATAAAATAAAGATAGCCCATTAGCAGATAGGGGTAGCTTATATAAGCTAACGCGTTGTGATAGCTGATAGCTCAATAGCTACGATTTCCAGGGGGAAAAAAATATAAAATCAATATAATAGCCCATTAGCAGATAGGGGTAGCTAATATAAGCTAACGGGTTGTGATAGCTGATAGCTTAATAGCTACGATTTCCAGGGGAAAAAATATAAAATCAAGATAGCCCATTAGCAGATAGGGGTAGCTAATATAAGCTAACGGGTTGTGATAGCTGATAGCTCAATAGCTACGATTTCCAGGGGAAAAATATATAGAATCAAGATAGCCCATTAGCAGATAGGGGTAGCTAATATAAGCTAACGGGTTGTGATAGCTGATAGCTCAATAGCTACGTTTTCCAAGGGGAAAAATATAAAATCAAGATAGCCCATTAGCAGATAGGGGTAGCTAATATAAGCTAACGCGTTGTGATAGCTGATAGCTCAATAGCTACGATTTCCAGGGAAAAAAATATAAAATCAAGATAGCCCATTAGCAGAGAGGGGTAGCTAATATAAGCTAACGAGTTGTGATAGCTGATAGCTCAATAGCTACGATTTCCAGGGAAAAAATAAAATAAAATCAAGATAGCCCATTAGCAGATAGGGGTAGCTAATATAAGCTAACGGGTTGTGATAGCTGATAGCTCAATAGCTACGATTTCCAGGGGAAAAAATAAAATAAAATCAAGATAGCCCATTAGCAGATAGGGGTAGCTAATATAAGCTAACGGGTTGTGATAGCTGATAGCTCAATAGCTACGATTTCCAGGGGGGAAAAATATAAAATCAAGATAGCCCATTAGCAGATAGGGGTAGCTAATATAAGCTAACGGGTTGTGATAGCTGATAGCTCAATAGCTACGATTTCCAGGGGAAAAAAAATATAAAATAAAGATAGCCCATTAGCAGATAGGGGTAGCTAATATAAGCTAACGGGTTGTGATAGCTGATAGCTCAATAGCTACGTTTTCCAGGGGGAAAAAATATAAAATCAAGATAGCCCATTAGCAGATAGGGGTAGCTAATATAAGCTAACGCGTTGTGATAGCTGATAGCTCAATAGCTACGATTTCCAGGGGAAAAAAATATAAAATCAAGATAGCCCATTAGCAGATAGGGGTAGCTTATATAAGCTAACGCGTTGTGATAGCTGATAGCTCAATAGCTACGATTTCCAGGGGAAAAAAAATATAAAATCAAGATAATAGCCCATTAGCAGATAGGGGTAGCTAATATAAGCTAACGGGTTGTGATAGCTGATAGCTCAATAGCTACGATTTCCAGGGGAAAAAATATAAAATCAAGATAGCCCATTAGCAGATAGGGGTAGCTAATATAAGCTAACGGGTTGTGATAGCTGATAGCTCAATAGTTACGATTTCCAGGGGAAAAATATATAGAATCAAGATAGCCCATTAGCAGATAGGGGTAGCTAATATAAGCTAACGCGTTGTGATAGCTGATAGCTCAATAGCTACGATTTCCTGGGAAAAAATATAAAATCAAGATAGCCCATTAGCAGAGAGGGGTAGCTAATATCAGCTAACGGGTTGTGATAGCTGATAGCTCAATAGCTACGATTTCCAGGGAAAAAATAAAATAAAATCAAGATAGCCCATTAGCAGATAGGGGTAGCTAATATAAGCTAACGGGTTGTGATAGCTGATAGCTCAATAGCTACCATTTCCAGGGGAAAAAATAAAATAAAATCAAGATAGCCCATTAGCAGATAGGGGTAGCTAATATAAGCTAATGGGTTGTGATAGCTGATAGCTCAATAGCTACGATTTCGAGGGAAAAATATAAAATCAAGATAGCCCATTAGCAGATAGAGGTAGCTAATATAAGCTAACGGGTTGTGATAGCTGATAGCTCAATAGCTACGTTTTCCAGGGGAAAAAAAATAAAATAAAGATAGCCCATTAGCAGATAGGGGTAGCTAATATAAGCTAACGGGTTGTGATAGCTGATAGCTCAATAGCTACGTTTTCCAGGGGGAAAAATATAAAATCAAGATAGCCCATTAGCAGATAGGGGTAGCTAATATAAGCTAACGGGTTGTGAAAGCTGATAGCTCAATAGCTACGTTTTCCAGGGAAAAAATAAAATAAAATCAAGATAGCCCATTAGCAGATAGGGGTAGCTAATATAAGCTAACGCGTTGTGATAGCTGATAGCTCAATAGCTACGTTTTCCAGGGAAAAAAAATAATAAAATCAAGATAGCCCATTAGCAGATAGGGGTAGCTAATATAAGCTAACGCGTTGTGATAGCTGATAGCTCAATAGCTACGATTTCCAGGGGAAAAAAAATAAAATCAAGATAGCCCATTAGCAGATAGGGGTAGCTAATATAAGCTAACGGGTTGTGATAGCTGATAGCTCAATAGCTACGATTTCCAGGGAAAAAAAAATATAAAATAAAGATAGCCCATTAGCAGATAGGGGTAGCTTATATAAGCTAACGCGTTGTGATAGCTGATAGCTCAATAGCTACGATTTCCAGGGGGAAAAAAATATAAAATCAATATAATAGCCCATTAGCAGATAGGGGTAGCTAATATAAGCTAACGGGTTGTGATAGCTGATAGCTTAATAGCTACGATTTCCAGGGGAAAAAATATAAAATCAAGATAGCCCATTAGCAGATAGGGGTAGCTAATATAAGCTAACGGGTTGTGATAGCTGATAGCTCAATAGCTACGATTTCCAGGGGAAAAATATATAGAATCAAGATAGCCCATTAGCAGATAGGGGTAGCTAATATAAGCTAACGGGTTGTGATAGCTGATAGCTCAATAGCTACGTTTTCCAAGGGGAAAAATATAAAATCAAGATAGCCCATTAGCAGATAGGGGTAGCTAATATAAGCTAACGCGTTGTGATAGCTGATAGCTCAATAGCTACGATTTCCAGGGAAAAAAATATAAAATCAAGATAGCCCATTAGCAGAGAGGGGTAGCTAATATAAGCTAACGAGTTGTGATAGCTGATAGCTCAATAGCTACGATTTCCAGGGAAAAAATAAAATAAAATCAAGATAGCCCATTAGCAGATAGGGGTAGCTAATATAAGCTAACGGGTTGTGATAGCTGATAGCTCAATAGCTACGATTTCCAGGGGAAAAAATAAAATAAAATCAAGATAGCCCATTAGCAGATAGGGGTAGCTAATATAAGCTAACGCGTTGTGATAGCTGATAGCTCAATAGCTACGTTTTCCAGGGAAAAAAAATAATAAAATCAAGATAGCCCATTAGCAGATAGGGGTAGCTAATATAAGCTAACGCGTTGTGATAGCTGATAGCTCAATAGCTACGATTTCCAGGGGAAAAAAATAAAATCAAGATAGCCCATTAGCAGATAGGGGTAGCTAATATAAGCTAACGGGTTGTGATAGCTGATAGCTCAATAGCTACGATTTCCAGGGAAAAAAATATATAAAATAAAGATAGCCCATTAGCAGATAGGGGTAGCTTATATAAGCTAACGCGTTGTGATAGCTGATAGCTCAATAGCTACGATTTCCAGGGGGAAAAAAATATAAAATCAATATAATAGCCCATTAGCAGATAGGGGTAGCTAATATAAGCTAACGGGTTGTGATAGCTGATAGCTTAATAGCTACGATTTCCAGGGGAAAAAAATATAAAATCAAGATAGCCCATTAGCAGATAGGGGTAGCTAATATAAGCTAACGGGTTGTGATAGCTGATAGCTCAATAGCTACGATTTCCAGGGGAAAAATATATAGAATCAAGATAGCCCATTAGCAGATAGGGGTAGCTAATATAAGCTAACGGGTTGTGATAGCTGATAGCTCAATAGCTACGTTTTCCAAGGGGAAAAATATAAAATCAAGATAGCCCATTAGCAGATAGGGGTAGCTAATATAAGCTAACGCGTTGTGATAGCTGATAGCTCAATAGCTACGATTTCCAGGGAAAAAAATATAAAATCAAGATAGCCCATTAGCAGAGAGGGGTAGCTAATATAAGCTAACGAGTTGTGATAGCTGATAGCTCAATAGCTACGATTTCCAGGGAAAAAATAAAATAAAATCAAGATAGCCCATTAGCAGATAGGGGTAGCTAATATAAGCTAACGGGTTGTGATAGCTGATAGCTCAATAGCTACGATTTCCAGGGGAAAAAATAAAATAAAATCAAGATAGCCCATTAGCAGATAGGGGTAGCTAATATAAGCTAACGGGTTGTGATAGCTGATAGCTCAATAGCTACGTTTTCCAGGGGAAAAAAAATATAAAATCAAGATAGCCCATTAGCAGATAGGGGTATATAATATAAGCTAACGCGTTGTGATAGCTGATAGCTCAATAGCTACGATTTCGAGGGAAAAATATAAAATCAAGATAGCCCATTAGCAGATAGGGGTAGCTAATATAAGCTAACGGGTTGTGATAGCTGATAGCTCAATAGCTACGTTTTCCAGGGAAAAAAATATAAAATAAAGATAGCCCATTAGCAGATAGGGGTAGCTAATATAAGCTAACGGGTTGTGATAGCTGATAGCTCAATAGCTACGTTTTCCAGGGGGAAAAATATAAAATCAAGATAGCCCATTAGCAGATAGGGGTAGCTAATATAAGCTAACGGGTTGTGATAGCTGATAGCTCAATAGCTACGTTTTCCAGGGGGAAAAATATAAAATCAAGATAGCCCATTAGCAGATAGGGGTAGCTAATATAAGCTAACGGGTTGTGATAGCTGATAGCTCAATAGCTACGTTTTCCAGGGAAAAAATAAAATAAAATCAAGATAGCCCATTAGCAGATAGGGGTAGCTAATATAAGCTAACGCGTTGTGATAGCTGATAGCTCAATAGCTACGTTTTCCAGGGGGAAAAAATATAAAATCAAGATAGCCCATTAGCAGATAGGGGTAGCTAATATAAGCTAACGCGTTGTGATAGCTGATAGCTCAATAGCTACGATTTCCAGGGGGAAAAAAATATAAAATCAAGATAGCCCATTAGCAGATAGGGGTAGCTAATATAAGCTAACGCGTTGTGATAGCTGATAGCTCAATAGCTACGATTTCCAGGGGAAAAAAATATAAAATCAAGATAATAGCCCATTAGCAGATAGGGGTAGCTAATATAAGCTAACGTGTTGTGATAGCTGATAGCTTAATAGCTACGATTTCCAGGGGAAAAATATATAGAATCAAGATAGCCCATTAGCAGATAGGGGTAGCTAATATAAGCTAACGGGTTGTGATAGCTGATAGCTCAATAGCTACGTTTTCCAGGGGGAAAAAATATAAAATCAAGATAGCCCATTAGCAGATAGGGGTAGCTAATATAAGCTAACGCGTTGTGATAGCTGATAGCTCAATAGCTACGATTTCCAGGGAAAAAATATAAAATCAAGATAGCCCATTAGCAGAGAGGGGTAGCTAATATAAGCTAACGGGTTGTGATAGCTGATAGCTCAATAGCTACGATTTCCAGGGAAAAAATAAAATAAAATCAAGATAGCCCATTAGCAGTTAGGGGTAGCTAATATAAGCTAACGGGTTGTGATAGCTGATAGCTCAATAGCTACGATTTCCAGGGGAAAAAATAAAATAAAATCAAGATAGCCCATTAGCAGATAGGGGTAGCTAATATAAGCTAACGGGTTGTGATAGCTGATAGCTCAATAGCTACGTTTTCCAGGGGAAAAAATATAAAATCAAGATAGCCCATTAGCAGATAGGGGTATCTAATATAAGCTAACGCGTTGTGATAGCTGATAGCTCAATAGCTACGATTTCGAGGGAAAAATATAAAATCAAGATAGCCCATTAGCAGATAGGGGTAGCTAATATAAGCTAACGGGTTGTGATAGCTGATAGCTCAATAGCTACGTTTTCCAGGAAAAAAATATAAAATCAAGATAGCCCATTAGCAGATAGGGGTAGCTAATATAAGCTAAACATTACTTTTGTTAGGGGTACCCCTTTAGCTGATAGCGATAGCTAATATACGATCCCTATACATATACATGTATAATAGTAACAAAAATCTCGTTACATTTAGCAAAAAAGGGCTACTGTTAGAATATATAATATACACATAAATAGCTCCTAATAGCCAAGGCCCTTAAACAAAACTGTAATACCGCACCTAACTCAATTAACTGTAACTCTCGGGCGTATTTTGTATGAGTTATGCATATGATCAGGAGGTAAAAAGGATCAGACGGCGGGTTAGGGTTAATAAAGGAACTGGGAGCGTAAACTGTAGACCTTCATCCAGGAACACGTTATGTGTTCATGTTATTGTTAAAGTGATTGCGAATTGCGGTGGTATGATGTCAATGCCTCAACATCCCATCGCGGACCCATCTATGCGCGCAGGCCACAACTGGCCGTCATCATGCCTATCATGGGATGTCTTTTGTATAAATGGGAATGTTACAGGGACATGTATAAATATAAAGGGACGGTGTGAGCAAACATTTAGCTCCAATTATATCTTTAACTCTCGGGCGTGTTTTTGTCCCGGTTTTTATGAGTTAAACTATGCATGAATGATCAGGATGAAAAGAGTCAAATGAGGTGGGGGGGGGGGGGGGGGGGGGGGGGCTTCAGTCTGCATGCGCCAGGAATCAAACCCAGACCTTGAGCGTGCAAGTGTGTACAGTGTTGTAGTTTAACATTATAGCAATTCGGATAGGCTGTCGCATATAAAAGGTTAAACATGTGTAGTGTCCTATACTTATCTATTTTAAGGACTTCAAGGGTGATCCCATAACCAACCATGCACGCTAAACAGTCAACATTATTGTGATGTGTTAACTCTACCAATTTGTTTTTAAGTATCTCTAGTTTATCCAATCACAGCTTATTTATATTTGAGTTTCAGCCAATCGCAATATGGCTATGATATCATTTTTTATTCTTATGACATGATATTTGGTGCAGTTATCTTCTGACCATCAATAGGTTAAGACCTATAAGGTCATGTGTTTTATACTGGGTACCCAAAAAAGGTGGATCTGTTACATTTGCACTACATATTATTACTTTGCATGCATATATTTTGGCTATTCTTTATCACACATACTTAAATTTGGTCTTATTTTGATGAGAAAGTATTTGGCCTTTATTTTAAAAAGAAAAATATAAACTACCATGGTTCTGTTAATTACAATAGTTCGTTAAACCTAATTAGTCAGGGGTGGAGGAGTATGTGGAGGAGGAGTATGTGGAGGAGGAGGAGTGCATAGTTGAACAAGTATGGTGCAATATACATTGGGCAAACATAAAATGCACTGGTTTCACTCTTGGTACAATTCTATATTGAAAACATAACATTATTGAAGTATATTTGAATTAAAAATATAATTAGTTAATTAAGGAATCATTAATTAGCATTAAATAAGAAGCTCAAAAAAATGTTAAGAAACGTAAGTTGGTCGCAGTTTGCAAATGTATGCAAACATTTGCCTGCACCAAACTGTCCATTTTAAAAATATAGAAAGGTTGAGGTACCCTTTTGAATAAATAAATTTAACTATTTAATTAGAAATTAAAAGAAGATATGTAATTAACCTCATGTATTCTGTATTGTCTGGATGCTAATTAGCACATTTTGTTAAATGCGTTTAAGTGTGGTGTTATTACTTGTTTTTAACTGTGTTACCAAATAAGTAAAAAACTGCTGGTTTTCATCAAGCTTGTAAACTCAGGAGAATTATTAAATTCTTAGGAATGCAACTGACCTGACCTAGTATAGGATGACCAGCATAAGCAGTTTGCCAATCAACATTGGATCACCCTATATGTTGAATACAACTTAAAACGAAAACAATTATATTTCAAACTTAAATCAGACTCTTGAAATTTGAATACTGGGTTCAAACATTATGGAAACTAACCTAATTTGTTCATTTGAATGTGCTTTGCACATCATGAAGGTACAAGAAGAATGAACGCAATTAATTGTATGCCACTAAACATGTGCCATTGGGAAAATTTGAGTCACCCTGTAGTTAAAGGGCCCCTTTTTATTGAACATTATTTGAAACTCATACCACTTTAAGCATTTGCCACATCAAATTGGAATGTAAAATCATGTTTCAGATGCAAATATAAATTCATTCAATTTAATGAGTTGTGGATAATCATGTATACCTATAAATTAATGTTTTAAACACCCTATATGTTAGAAAAGGGTGACTTTTAAAATCAATCAATGTTCATGTACATGTAATTGATGCATTTTTATTTGAAATCTACTTGAATTTTGTTAAAATACTAGTCTTTGTATGTATGTAGTAATAGAAGCATTTTTCTGGAACTAAATAAACAAATTTGTAGACACCCTGTATGTAGAATTTCAGATTCGTAATGAAATTTAATTTGCATATGTCTGGATGGGTATTTTATTAAACTACTTTAAATCTGTACTGAACTTTTCTCTCATCACTTCATATACATAGTGGAAGTAATTATTGTAACCCTTCTTTTTTAAGAAGATTTTGCTTGTTACACCCTGTACAATTTCGGACCACCCTGTATAATCAACTTGATTGTATGCTATTTGCATCCGTTACAGTATATGCTTTCAGAATATGTATACTTTTACCAACTTTAAATGTAAACTTTTTCAGATATAATGCATAAACTGAAAAAGGAACCTAATTTATGGAAAAAGGGACATGTAACACAAATTGTACCCAGTATAAAAAACATGACCATAAGGTTTTGGTGATTCCTCATTCTGTTACTACACTGCGGGAAATTAATAATGCAGATTGATTTAAAGTGATACAATGTTACAGATGAGATAGAATGCAACTAAATAAATCTATGGTGATTTAGTCTGGAGTTTGTGTTGATATGCCACTGCCAGAGAGAATAATGTAAAGTATATTTACAAAGGATTCATGTGTAAGTAAATTCTTATTGTATAATATTTTGTACTCAATGAAGCAGAGATTTTGTATTCAATGTGATAACAATTTTGATATGAAACAAAACTTGATTTGTGTTTTCAATTATGTTGTTTTTGTACATTGGAAGAAACAAAGATTGGTTTATTTAATGCAATATCGATTTTGATAAGAAACAAAATATGATTTGTGTTTTCAATTATGTACGTTGTTTTTAATTGTGTAATGCATTTTAATGATACACAACCAGAGTTGCATCAACCAGTGTTTATTTGTAACTACTGTATGAAATGCATAATGATACTCAAAATTCATTAACCAATGTTGGTTTATAACTGTGTAATGCATTTTAATGATACACAACATGAAAGGTTGGTTCCTCAACATTGTTTATTTATAACTGTGTAATGCATTTTGATGATACACAACATGTAAGGTTCCTCAACATTGTTTATTTATAATCATTGTGTAATGCATTTTATATGATACACAATTGAACCAGTGATAGTTAATTTACTAGGATCATAAGTTATCTAGTCGTGTGTGTTTCATAACTTAATATCATTAATTGTGTTCGTTCAATATAATGTTTTAAAATGAGTTATTTGATGTATGCTACATAACTCTCACATGTAATTAGGACTGGTATTCATAACATTCACTGTATGTTTTCTATACAGCCGTTTTTAAAAGATAATGGTTTATCTAACAACTAGAACTGTAACATCTAGAACTGTAACAACTAGAACTGTAACAACTAGAACAGTAACAACTAGAACTGTAACAACTAACTGTTGGAGCGACTGTTGGCAATAACCCCACAGAAATAACAACACTAGGAGGTCCAACAAACAAGGAGGAACATCATTACAAATAGATCGAACTTTCGCGAACTTGATGACGACGGTACCGTGAGTGGATGATGGTGGAGGTTCATTACCTAATCAATACACTAGACTGGTTTTATATGTATACTTTTCAATGTTTATTTAATACAATTTGAATGATATAATAAAAAAGTTGATATATGTGTGTTGATTGATGCATTTGCGTATATCCCGTCAATGGAAGAAGAGAAACAAATAGCATTTGAAGAATAGTAAGAACACACGATGATCTCTGTTTGACACTCTTTTGTATATATGATTTACATGATACACACATGAAGGGACAATCTCATATACGTTTAAAACATTGTAAATTGTTGTGGGATATAAAGCAATAAATCGTGGGGATTTCAAAAGGAGCTGATCATCAAATGTCCTGAAACCGTTGGAATTCTGTGATGATGAGTTGCAACGATAGCAGTGTAATAGAGGCTGTGATCAAAATACGTATACAAATTGATGTAAGCATTTATTTTTAGATTTTGAAGACACAATGTCAAGCTTTTATCTGGCAAATGTCATGATTTTAGCCATGTTTGACCCAGTTCAATATAATCTGCTGTCTGCGCATGTGCACATTTTCAGGAGGTTCCAGGTTTTGAGTAAAATTACATTTGTTTTGACCAAACAGGCTAGATAGGCATTTAGATGAATCATTTGGGCATAATTTTATACCAAATGTGCCCCTAACAACAAAGATAAACCATGGTTAGCACCATTTAAAGAAAATTAGTCACTTTTCAAAAGTCACATTCTTAATACACTACGCGGGAAGAAAAGACCACTTGTTACCTGTTCATAATCAAATAACCCGCTCGCTCAGGCACAACCCAACGCATCCCCACTGTGTGATCAATATCCATTTCATTCCCGGCCATTCAAAGTGCCACGCACAGCATTTTCTCGCGGCTTGCATGCGTTGAATATGTGACTTTTGAAAAGTGACCAATTTTCTTTAAATGGTGGTGCTAATCATGGTTTATCTTTGTTGTAAATGTACATGTAGGGGGGAAATATGGTATCAAATTATGCCTAAAATATTCATATAAATGCCTATTTAGCCTGTTTGGTCAAAACAAAATTGAATGTTACTCAAAATGATATAAACAAAGTGGTATACTTTCTTTTGTACTTTCTTCTGTAGAATGAACTCTCTATTACGACACGTTTATATCTACCAACAACTAATAGTTATGTTAGATATTATTATCTCTTTATTAAGAGACCGCGTGTTCCTGAAATTAGTTTGGTTTCATCCCCCAACCACATCTAATGTATTCACCCCAAATCCATTAAAACACAATGTTCCCACCAGTCATGTCTTATAACTAACTCTCAAATCCATTTCCCCCTCCCCCACGGGATCTAGCCGGCCAAGGTAGCACTGCGGGGCCTATATAAATTGGACCCGCTAAACCGTTCGGTTCTTCTGTTAAGCCGGCCCCATGCCTTCGGCCTTGCTTGTTTGATATTAGATTCAAGTTGAGTCTCATCCCCGTGATTTTGTTTGTTATCTGTTTGCTTTGTTTGAATATTGTTGATGTTTTGTAAATGTTGTTATATGGAAATGAATGATTGATTGATACATTTATATTACAATTCCGATACGGAATAAACCAAACTTTCATAAATCACGAGCACATTGTCCATACTGTTTATTCTATAATACGGAATAAGCCATATTCCACGCGATACAACACCATTCCTCTTCACCCATCCTTATAGTCCCTTACTCAACCCCAACATGACATATACTCAATGCTTCTATAACTGAACAATATTGATAGTTGTTACAGTAGCTAGTCCCGTCTATGACACGTTGATATCTTTCAACAACTGATTGTTGTGTTAGTAATATCTCTTAGTATCTCATGAATTCTGGATATTAGATTTCAGGTTTCGTCTCATCTCCGTCACCCCACTTTTTAAACTCTAAAGGTTTTTTTAGGTCTAAATTTTATTGTCATCGCAGCCAACTGGCTGAATTGTAACAACATTACAAATCAAATACATTAATAATAAACAATGCAACAATGCAGCTAAATCAGCGCCAAGTTGCGACATAAACCAACATGAACAAACATACATAACCCCTAGTAACCCCCAATAGGCAATGTAATAATAATAATAATAATAATAACAATAATACAAAATTCTTATATAGCGCCTTACAACAAGTTCCCAAAGCGCTTAAATACAAAGATAAAAGTACAATACATAAAATACAAACAAAAACAAAATATGAGAGACATACAGGAACTGCACAATAGTTGACAATATACTATAAACAATCAGACACTATGTATGGACTTAAAGATATGAGTCTTGAGACACTTTTTAAATTGGCCAAGAGATGACATTGAACGAATATATGATGGTAAACTGTTCCAAATCTTTGGTGCTATGATCGCAAAGGTTCTGTTACTGTAAAATTTTGTGTTTCCTGTAGCCGCGATGTGAAGAAGATATTGAGTAGAAGAGCGAAGGGTTCTCCCGGGAGTGTATTTAGTTAAGAGTTCTGTGATATATGCTGGTGCCATATTATTTGATGCCTTGAATGTGAGCAAAGCTATCTTGTATTGTAAGCGTTGCTGAACAGGGAGCCAGTGAAGCTCACGAAGAATCGGCTTCATATGGTCACGCCTTGAGCACCGTCCGTGACACAAGTCGGGCAGCAGAATTTTGCACTCGTTGTAACTTTGCAATTTGGTATTCAGGTAGACCATACAATAGGCTATTGCAGCTGTCAAGTCTTGATGACACAAAAGGCGTGGACAAGTCGCTCAGTTGACTCGCGATCAAGATATTTGATGAGCTTTCCGATCTTGTAAATGGCAAAAGAGGCCGCGCGAACAATGTTCGAGACATGACCTTTCATTTCCAGGGACTTATCAAAAATAACACCAAGATTTCTAGCTGCACTGGCAATTTCTATGTCAGATTCACCGATTTTAATTTTAGGGAAGGTCAAAGCAAAGTTTTCACAAATTTGGAAACTTACAAATATAACTTCTGTCTTAGAGTCATTCCGCATTAGTTTATTGTGTATCGACCAGGCTTTGACATCATTAACACATTGCTCCAGTTTGCGAATAGCTGTTGATCTGTCAGAACGATTAAGTACTAAGTAGAGCTGGGTATCATCAGCGTAAGTCATATAGTTTATACCATGAGCTTCAATGATGTCACCCAAAGGGGCAGTGTACATGGTGAAGAGCTGTGGTCCCAATACAGAACCCTGTGGGACTCCCTCTGTCAGAAAAATATCATCAGACAAAACCCCTTTAATGTTGACTGACTGGACACGTCCACTTAGGTAAGAGGAAAACCACTCAAGGGCGGTACCGGTAATTCCGTAGCGATCACGTAAACGTTTGATGAGGATCTGATGGTCGATGGTGTCAAATGCCGCGGAGTAATCTAATAGAATAAGCACAGCTTCTTGATGCTTGTCAACTGCGAATAGAAGGTCATTTTGAACTCGTAGCAGCGCAGTCTCCGTACTATGGAACTTTCGGTACGCAGACTGCTTATGTCCATGAAGGTCATTGTCCTGCAGATAAGTGGCAAGTTGAGCTGAAGCTGCTCGCTCAATAGTTTTAGAGATGAATTTGAGGTTTGAGATCGGTCTATAGTTCTTCAGTTCATTTCGATCAAGCTTTGGTTTCTTGATCAAGGGAACAACTTGCGCAACTTTCATCATTTCTGGCATACATCCAGAGTTTAACGACGAATTGATGATTCGTGTGATATGCGGAAGTAGAGGATCAAGGCATTTCTTGAGAAGATCAGTTGGAAAAGGATCCAAAGCACATGACTTGTTTGCAGATTTTGTGATGATTTTGTGTACATCATCAGTGGAAACATGACCGAAAGCAGCGAAAGAACTGTTGGTCGATTCAGAAATCTCAATGGAGGAAACAGCAATACATTTCATGTTATCAAGCGTGTCGCGTAGCTTTCTAACTTTACCATGGAAGAATGCTGAAAAATCATTTGCTAGAGCTTTTCTGCACTCATGATCAGGTAAAACAGGAGCTGTAGATGGTTTTGACAGACGGTCAACAAGTTTGAAGAATTGACGATCATTGCATCCAGCAATCTGAGTCCTATGATAGTCACATTTTGCTTGCTCCAACATGTGGCGATACTTGTCACACTGCACCGCGTATATCTGCCTATCGACCTCCAGTCTGGACTTCAACCACCTTCTTTCACACCGGCGTTTTTCACGTTTTTCATGATGTAACGCATCACAAAACCATTTGGCATTTTGGCGAAGAGTCACAGATCTTTCTTTCTCAGGTGCATGCTTATCAAGTAAGTCACAAAGAACTGTGGCATATTGATCAACAGATTGAGTCAAGTCATGACATGGATTTGTTGACAGTACAGAGGCTTGAATGTCACTTTTGAGATGATCAATATTGACCTTGCGCAGATTACGTGACCGAATGGTGATCTTTGCAGGTGGTGGCCGTGAGATGTTAATGTAACACTTAACAGCATAATGGTCGGAAGGAAGACCCCTCTTTACTGACAAATCAGAGACAAGATATGCAGATTTTCGGGAGATCACGAGGTCCAGCGTATGTCCTTTTCGATGAGTAGCCTCTTTTACGTGCTGTCCTAGGTCAGCGGAGTCGAGTAGATCCAAGAAAACAGAGGCATTACGAGTAAATGGAAACTGATTCAAGGAGAGTGGAGAAATCCTTAAAGAACATTTTCGGAGTCAGCTTATTCACTGTCGAAGGAGGAGGCCGGTAGATGGTAAAAAGTCTTACGGAGGATGATCCAGAGTAAATAGTAGAATCCATGTACTCAAATGAAGAGAATTGGTGAGTGTCATTATGTTTCACATTCAAACCACTATGTGCAAGAAGTAAAACACCTCCACCTCTACGGTGCAATCGTGGACTATGGTAGATGTCAAAATGAGGCAAAGTATATTTCAAATCTGCAAGCGCTGGGTCATCACGACCGTCTCCATTCAACCAGGATTCAGTTATAGCCAGGATATCGAGTTTCTGTTCAATGATTAAGTCGGTTATAGAAGTAGTTTTTGGTCTGATTGCACCAGCATTCCAAGTTCCAATACACGCTTTTGGTGCTTTTATTTCGCGAAAAGTAGATTTCAAAGGAACTGAAATCCAGTTCAGATTGGATACACCATGCACAGATGATTGATATGGACATTCAGGTATGAGAGTTTGTACTGTGACATGCTTGTAACAGTAGCTTACTCGAGCTTGCTTTTGTTTTCCAGCTTTGCGACCCCTTGATCGTTTCCTTATACCAAGGGAATTTATGGTTGACCAAACTGGAGAAGAAAGTGTGTATTTATTGTTAAGCGCAATGAGTTGATGGCGAGAATAAGTTATGTTTGTCGAAATAGACTTGACATTGACATTATAATCATTGGTCACAGTAGGAATGTTTGTGTAGGCATTTTGTACAATAGGTACAGTAGTAGGCCCAGGGTTTGTTTGGACGTCACCAGCTAACAGTAGACGGTAATTAAAAGTAGCAGAACTATTACTGTAGTATGAAGAACTTGATCTTACAAAATGTCCATATTTGTAAGCGTGAGAAGAGTTCATAGGTGAATTCAATGTACTTGGCACATTATAAACATGATGATACACTTGTGAGTGTAACAAAACAAGCAATAATGTTGTCTGGTACTCCATTGTCAATGAATTGCAGTCAGGATGATTTGAAAAGGCATCTTATCTGGCAACACTGTTTACTATGTTTTATGTCAGTAGCTGTCAACTGCTTATTATAGTGTCATGGTTAAAACTATGCACAGAGAACTATGTTGCTAATGAATGACCTTCTTCACACTAGCCTAGTATACAGTGAGCAGACTGTAGTGTATAATTCAGTACAACAGCAGACATATATCCAATTTGAAAAATCAAGTAGAAATCACTTTAAAACAGGAAAATGATAACAAATCAGCAGTAAATAATGATTCCAGTAGATTCCTGATGTTAAAGTCTATCAGATGGTATATACAAGAAGACATAAAAAGTTTAAAATCCAACACAAAGATGAAACAGTTGCAGAGCACAGAAATTGTTGTGTCAGCCCCAAGTGAGAGCGCCACAATGTAGACTAAGTGCCTTGCCCAAGGACACAAACACATTGGCACCAGCGGGCTAGAACTCACGACCTTATGATTATGAGACCGGCAACTACTCCACTGGACCACACGTGACGAAAAATAAGTGTTTTTCATCAGAAAAATTACATTTTTTCCATTCTCAGTGGTAGAGATATACTTTAAAGGGTTTTTGTATTTAACCATATCAAATAGTGTTAGAGTGGGAAGTGTTAATAACCTTTAATATAGATACCTAAAACACAAACAAGCTTTGTGTGAATGAACAAAATTAGCCACCTCTGTAGTAAATATGCCATAAAACATAAATAGATGTTTTCAGACTACCCCTTCCATTATGTTACAACTTTAACCAACTAACATCAAAGTAACACAAGAAAAACACATGGATGTTATAACAAATTGGGGACAAAATGTCCCATTTTGATATCTTAAATCTTTGTTTTATTACTGATTTTAATACCTGTAACGTCCGTAACGCTTCAAAATGTAACGTTCGTAACACTAAATCAACAGCGTTGGACGATACGGGAGTATTAATTTCAAACTTGCTTTTCATGTTAACATAGAATGGAGTCAGGGCTTGCTCACTATAGTTGACAGAAAAAATATAAAAGGGATCTGAACAGAGATTTAAGGATATGTACCATAGTCAAAAAGGCACTTCCTTTCAAGGTAACGTCCGTAACGCTCGTTTCTATTTTTTGTTGCTAATTAACTAAGAAAGCTAAAACAAAATAGCTTCATTATATTGAACATTAGAGTGTTTACTACTAGCATACTAAGAAGAAGAAAAAAGGTGTTATCTTAACAGCAAACAGATGTGCTATTCTAAAAACTAAAAATAGTACAGGAAACCAATAAAGTTGATTTGTGTGCATGAAGGGGAGGGGGATACTGAAGAACAATCTAGGTATATGACATCCACAACTCACCACTTATTAAGTTATTTATACAACCCCACAACAATTGGGAGATTTCTCCTTATTCAAACAAGATATTAAACTATTATGTCTCTCTGTTGGGAGTCTGATAACATCTCTCTGATTGAATCATCAATGCTAAACAAATATAGCTTTGACTGCATCACAGACTATTAAAATAAACTGCATAGGTACATGTAATTTACAAAAAAATACCAACATGGTGTTGGTGTGTAGATGGCATACTTGTAGCAGGCTCGTCATCATGCATCCCATACCCAAGGGCGGTTATCCGGGGGGGGGGGGGGGGGGGATGGGGGGGGGGGGGATATATTCCACCCACTTTTTGACCTGGGGGATGGTCAATGTAATCACCCCCCCCCCCCCCCTCTGATTTTTCACATCTACCAAAAGAAAAAAGGAAAAAAGGGGGAAAAGGGAAAAAAAGAAAGCAAAAAAAAAGGGGGAAAAGGAGAAAAAAGGAAAAAGAGAAAGAAAGGCGGGCAGGGAGGCATCCGAGGGACATACGAACGTTTGGAGTTTATTGTACGTTGGTCAGGATACATACGCGTACGTACGTTGACTAGAATCCACCTTTTGGAGGTAACTAATTAACTTCATTCTGGCATAGGCCTAGGCCTATCTGCCTAAATAAAAAGCAAATATTGATCAGAAATAAAGTGATTGCTTTTCAATAAAATATTGGTCAAAAGTACACACCAAATGGGTTCGAAAATTTAAAAAAAATCAAATTCGGGGGGGGGGGGGGGGGGGGGGGGCACATCCCCCCTCAGAATCCCCCTGTTGGAGCTCAAGAATCAAGAATATATCAGTATAAAAAATGCTCAACTTCTTTCGTGCATTGATAAAAAACAAAATATTTAGTGAAAATGAAGCGATGGCTTTTCAATACAATATTGGTCAAAAGTATACACCAGATCGCACCAAATGAGTTTCAAAATTGAAAATGTTTCTACTTCTGAGGGGGTACATCCCGCCTCAGACTCCCCTCTGTTGGAGCTTTTAAACCATCTATACTAAAATCAAGAATATATATCAATATAAAAAAATGCTCAACTTCTTTAGTAGTGCATTGATACCACGATCACTTTCATTACTTACGGCTCCAAAACCAAGTAGAGGAAAGTTCGAGGAAAGAGCAGTGAAAGCGCAATCCTGTTGTCTATATCGTTGAAAGGAGTGACAGAGGATCGGTGAGTAACACCTCACCTGTAAAGGTACTTGAAAACAAACCCTCGTAATTCGCTTGACCGGACTATATACCGTCACATTATTGTAAGCACATTTAAAGTTCCAACAGACATTATACTATGACTATTAGAGTACCGTGGATCAAATTGGTGCCCGATTCTTCAAAATGACGTGAAGTGAATTTGGCTTTATTAATTTCATGTCAAATTAAGCCATATTGCTACGGGTGGGGTGGGTACTTCCGGTCGCTATTTGTGGATTAGAAATACGACGGGATTATGCGCAGCAACATATTTCACGAGTTTCCTTAATACCGTAATACATACCTGTCACTGTCATCCATTGTGTTAGTTACACATCGTGTAGTCGTTCCTGTATAAACAAATGAAAACATTACAAACGTTATTGATACTAAACAACCTGAATGAACTCATCTGAACTCCACCCATCAATGATTTGAACCTGTGATCTCAGGAACTCTAGACCGGCGCTCTACCAATTGGGCTAATAATTCAGATGGAAAATACTAAGTAACTATATATAGTAAATCAATTTTTAAGTGATTTTATTTGAATTATATTTGTACTTATACTCGAGACAGAATGGCCATTCGGATAACAAAATGATACAGCACTTACTGCACTGGTACTTGTTTCAAACTCTCAAGAAACATTATTTTCTGGTTGAAAGTTGGGAAATATTGGACTTTGTTGTTACTAATTATAACTTAAAAGTGTACATTGGTGTAAAGCTCTCAAGAAACATTACTGTCTTGCTAACAAATCGAGATATTGGACATGGGTATACTTTTGTTCCCTCATTACTCTCCTATTCGTAACACATACCGCATTTACTCAAGTCCTATGTATATAGATGTTTTGATTTCAAGGTTCAAATGTCATTTTTGTATCATAGCACCGATAGTCAAGCATCACTTAGTAACTATAGTATAGAAAAATCAAATTGTTGAACCGTTAATACTTTTCAGAACAACAAAATCATTGGAATATATTAGGTTACATGTCGGTGGAACATTTGAAATATAACTCGATTATTTTGTCCCACTCACCCCTGTTGATGGCTAACTTTGCTTTCAATGTTCAAGATCTAGGTGAGTACCAAATAGCAATTTTAATGTGTCTATGAAGAAAAAAAACCATAATTTGAACAATGGAGGGCGTCCGTTCTTTGGGTATGATCCAACTTTGCAAATGCGCAATTACCATATGTCTCAGTTGTAAGGACTACTCCAGGGACTACCATGACTACTACATAAATGATTAACACCATGGCATGTATAGTTATTACATCGGAAATTATCCAATGTAACTTATTATCGTAACCAATCAAAATCCTATGTCCAATCATACTAATATTATTGGACGAACTGCATGCGTGTATTTTCAGTATTTGGTTCGAAATGTTTCAGGGCCCTTATTATTTGTAGACTTCACATAAATATATTATAGTGTTCCTACGATAAATATATTATAGTGTTCCTACGTCATCATGTTGTAAACATATTTATTAAAGCCAACACCATTGATATATCTAAACCGTTAATGCAATTCGTTCCATAATACTACACAGGAATGATTATCTTGATACTTACCAACTTATTAAATCCAATCATAAAACTAGTCATCGCGTTAGATTCCTGATTAAACCGTCATGCTTTATGTATACACTGTGTATAACTCTCTATTCGTAAAGTTCAAGTTGGATCCAATATACCTTGTATTACTCTCTTTTCGAAAAAGACCGACCGATTTGAACTTGTTAAGTTGTAGTTTTTGCACAACACGATCGCCACCGTCAAGTCGCCATAGAAAATGGACGATTTCTGAATAAAATCGCCACCTGCACCCATTTCCACGGTCCATTGAATACGGAGTTGCCATTAAATCCGCCGGACGAAAAGTTTCAATAGACCAAAAGTTTAAGGTTGGCCTAGAAGGAATGAAAATGGCTGTAGCACAGATCGCTGGGCAACATTCTATTATATTTGCATGACTATTAAGTAGAAGGAATATCAAGTTCACGGATTTAACCATGCATTACATTTGGCGTTTAATACTAATATTGTAATGTAGTTTATGTTTTAATGTAACTATCGCTAGTAGATATTGTAATGTTACTGCCATTATTATATGATGTATTGAACTTCTGTGTAACGTACCGCCATTATTATATGTTGATATGATGTATTGAACTTATTGGACGAACTGCATGCATGTATTTTCAGTATTTGGTTCGAAATGTTACAGGCCCCTTATTATTTGTAGACTTCACATTAATATATTATAGTGTTCCTACGTCACCATGTTGTAAAGGAGATGTATTAAAGCCAACACCATTGACATATCTAAACCGTTAACGTAATTCGTTCCGTACAAGAAATACTACACAGGAATGATTAACGCAATTCGTTCCGTACAAGTAATACTACACAGGAATGATTAACGCAATTCGTTCCGTATAAGTAATACTACACAGGAATGATTAACGCAATTCGTTCCGTACAAGTAATACTACACAGGAATGAGTAACGCAATTCGTTCCGTACAAGTAATACTACACAGGAATGATTAACTCAATTCGTTCCGTACAAGTAATACTACACAGGAATGATTAACGCAATTCGTTCCGTACAAGTAATACTACACAGGAATGATTAACGCAATTCGTTCCGTACAAGTAATACTACACAGGAATGATTAACGCAATTCGTTCCGTACAAGTAATACTTCACAGGAATGATTAACGCAATTCGTTCCGTACACGTACACAGGAATGATTATCTTAATACTTACCAACTAATTAAATCCAATCATAAACTAGTCATCGCGTTAGATTCCTGATTAAACCGTCATGCTGTATTTAGACACTGTGTATTACTCTCTTTTCGTATAGTTCAAGTTGGATACAAGATACCTTGTATTACTCTCTTTTCGAAAAAGACCGACCGATTTGAACTTAGTAAGTTGTTGTTTTTGCACAACACAATCGCTACCGTCAAGTCGCCTTAGAAAATGGACGATTTATTAATAAAATCGTCACCCGCACCCATTTCCACGGTTCATTGAATACGGAGTTGCCATTAAATCCGCCTGACGAAAAGTTTCAATAGACTGACAGTTTAAGGTTGGCCTAGAAACAATGAAAATGGCTGTAGCACAGATCGCTGGGCAACTTTCTATTATATTTGCATGACTATTAGGTAGAAGGAATATCAAGTTCACGGATTTAACCATGCATTCAATTTGGCGTTCAATACCCTATACATGTAGTTTAGCAGAGTGTGTGTAGCAATGGCGTAGCAATGGCTCTAGCTATCTTGTTAACTTATATGTGTGAAACGTACAATGCCATTGTGAGACACTACCATTAATTTCACTAATATGTAGGAATGTAATTGAATGTCACCATATTATACAGATATAAATATTGTAATGTAGTTGAAGGTCAATAGTGTATGTTATAATATAGCTATCGCTAGTAGATATTGTAATGTTACCGCCATTATTATATGTTGATATGATGTATTGAACTTCTGTGCAACCCTGTATAGATGGATCGTCACCCATATTCCCGTAGTCATCTAGGTTCAGGAGGGAAGGGCACAGATTGCAGGTTTACGTAATAATCTGAAATATTATTGGGTAATGAGAGTAGGCGTGATGTGGCAATGTCCACTATATTAGGCCGTGCACAGGGGAAATCAGGGCTCAGCTCTATCATCTCATCTTGTTATTCATTTTCTCTGAGTGCTATCGATCAATAACATGAAGTACTAAGACACTACGGACATGGCCTGTGTGTGTGTATCGTCTCAAGTCTTGTAATAATGTTCGTCTTCTTTAAGTATGAATCCAACTCACAGAGGCTTAGGATCCAAGATAAGGACATGTACAGGATCACCCAAAAAAACTGAACATAGTAACGCGATTCAAGACACAGCAGCCACCTCCAGGGAAAAGGAAAATAATGACTGTGAAATAAACAAAGATACTGAATCTGAAAATATCTTTAAGAACTTTAGCAATAAGGGTATTCATATTATCAATCTCAATGCCCGTTCTCTTCCTAATAAAATGAGTGAGTTAATATTGATCGCATCCAAAACTAAAGCAAAAATAATCTCTGTCTGTGAAACATGGTTTGATGATTCAGTCACTGATAATACAATCAACATTCCTAATTACTCTGTTATCTGTAAGGATCGTAACAGAAACGGTGGTGGTACCTGCATCTACATTCATTCTGATTTGGCATTTAATTACAGGCTTGATTTGGACATTCAAAAAATGGACGCTATTTGGACTGAGATTTTGCTCCCTAGATGCAAATATTGTATTGTTGGTTCCTGCTACAGGTCTGAATATCATTCTGATTTCACTACCAATCTTGAGATCGTTCTTTCCAAATTGCCTGTTGACTCAGAAGTGATTATTTTGGGTGATACGAACATGTGTGCTTTACGTAAAGACAAAATGTATACCATATATGCTAACATGCTTCATTTGTTTGGGTATAAGCAACTTACTCATACCCCGACTAGAGTCACTCCTACCACCAAATCTGCTCTTGATCACATCATTTGCAATGTTGACAACATGATCAGTCAATATGGTGTGATCACTATTGGGTTAAGTGATCCCTTTTTTATCTACTGTACAAAAAAGTCAACCAAACAAACTTTCAACAAACACAAAGGTGTCAAAATAAGAGCATTAAAAACTACAGCAAGGAATCTTTCATAGATAAGTTTACAGAAATTGACTGGTCTGGAGTGATGTCGTGCAATGACGTAGACAAAGCATGGTCCATTTGTTTGCAGCTAATTCCTGAACACTTTAGACTCTGTAGCTCCTCTCATAGAAGTTCGGATCAAACAACGCTCTCTACCATGGATAACAAAGGAGATTCTCGCTAACTTTTTGCTTTCAAAATTTAATAAAAACAGACATTTGCCTGAATATCATACAGAGTACTGTAAGTTAAGGAATAAGGTTCAAAGGTATATACAATATGCTAAACAGCAGTATTATGTTGCATAAGATTGAAGAAAATAAGAACGATCCCAAAAAGCTATGGCAAAATCTCAAAGAGCTCGGTTACCAACATAAAACTAAAGACTCTACAAATATAGTATTGGATGTTGATGGTAAGAAATGTTTTGTGAACAAAGAGGTTGCTAATCAATTTAACACATTCTTTACCGGAGTCGCTGCTAACTCGTTGATAAGCTGCCTAAGCCAAGTGGTTTTTATGATGTTAATTCGGACAGGTTCAAGAGTTACTACAGACACATTAAGCCTGGATCCTTTAAGCTCCAAGAGGTTGGGGAGGATTTGTTCAAGATGAGTTAAACAATCTCAATATCACCAAGAGACTCTTGGTGAAGAGTCCAGCCCGTTTCCTTAAAGATGCAGCTGCGATAATAAAGACTCCTATCACATCGATTATACATCTCTCTATCAGGACTGAAGTGTTCCCATGTAAAACGAAAGTTGCTAAGGTCAAACCATTATACAAAAAGAAGAATTGATTGGAAGTTGCCAATTACAGACCTGTTAGCATTCTGTCTGTGGCCTCTAAAATCTTGGAGAAAGTAGTGTTTGTTCAACTAAACAAGTATCTCACTGAAAATAACATCTTGTATCAGTTCCAATCAGGTTTTAGAGGTAACTACTCTACAGATACTTGTCTAATCTACCTTCAAGATCTCATCAAAAATCAATTAAGTGCTGGTATGTATACTGGTATTGTGCTGCTTGACTTCCAAAAAGCATTTGACAGTGTCTACCATTCTATCTTATGTAAGAAGCTTATAGCTATGGGTGCGAGCTCCACAAAATGGTTTGAGTCTTATCTGAGTTGTAGATCTCAGATTGTCAATGTTAATGGCGCTGACTCTCATTTCATGAATCTGACATGTGGTGTTTCACAAGGAAGCATTTTGGGCCCCAATGTATTCCTTTGTTATGTTAACGATATGCCCAGCTGTGTTGATTGTCCGTTACTTCAGTATGCAGATGACAGTGCCTTAATTGTTTCTGACAAAGATCCTGTTAAAATTGGGCATCAACTCAGCAAATATCTTAGTAGTTGTAACAAATGGCTCATTGACAATAAGCTCTCTCTCCACATGGGTAAAATGGAACTCGTTCTTTTTGGCACAAAACGTAAGTTGAGGAACTGACAAGAGTTTACCATCGAGTGTGAGGGGCAAACAATTCATGCTACCCCTTCTGTAAAATACTTAGGTCTGACCATCGATCAATTTTTGAATGGTAAAGAAATGGCTCTTAGTATCATCAACAAAGTTAATTCGAGACTAAAGTTTTTATACAGACAGGCTAAGTTTCTGGATCAAAATATCAAAAAAATATTGTGTACTGCTCTTGTTCTATGTTTGTTCGATTACTCTATTTCATCTTGGTATGGTGGTATCCCAACGCAGATGAGCAAAAGCCTGCAAGTTGCTCCATACAAGGTTATAAGATTCATTCTAAATAAAGATTCCAGGTACCATGTATGTGTAAATGATTTTAAAACTCCTACTTTTCTGAATATCCACAACAGAGCCAAACAACTCAGGTTAAACCATGTTTTTTGATATTTTTAATGAAGTTGGTCCAGAATATATTAGGTCTCATTTTACCAGAATTTCAAGTGTGCATCAACACAGTACTAGAACCAGTGTGCAAAATGTCTGAGTTCCCAAATCCACCACCATCATTTCTGGCTCTTTTTTTTATTATAATGCCATTAAGGATTGGGCTAGCTTACCATGTGCAATCAAATCTATTCCTTCTAAGGCAATTTTTAAAAAAATCTGTAAAAACGCATCATCTTAACCAAATCCATTGTTAATAGTTTTAAATATTTTAATATTTTGTATCAATTTTAAATATGTATACAGTGTCTGTTGATGTACGTGTTGTATTTTTGTTTTCCTTAGGACCCCTTCGGAAATAAGCCTCTGGGCTTAAAGGGTTATCCGGTTTGTATCTCCCCCAATTTTGTGTGGTTTTGTAATTTTAAGTGTATCTTAAGATTCTCTATATTTATTATCATTGTCATTGTTATATCGTATGTGGATAAACCGAAATAAATCAAATCAAATCAAATCAAATCAAAATCAAATCAAATCAAATCAAATCAAAATCAAGTATTGTCTGTTCTGTATTCTAGTCTACAAGTATTGTATATATTATCGTCTGTCATGTCTATAAGGCTATAGTATCGTCTGTCATGTCTATAAGGCTATAATATCGTCTGCCATGTCTATAAGGCTATAGTATCGTCTGTCATGTCTATAAGGCTATAGTATCGTCTGTCATGTCTATAAGGCTATAGTATCGTCTGTCATGTCTATAAGGCTATAGTATCGTCTGTCATGTCTATAAGGCTATAGTATCGTCTGTCATGTCTATAAGGCTATAGTATCGTCTGTCATGTCTATAAGGCTATAGTATCGTCTGTCATGTCTATAAGGCTATAGTATCGTCTGTCATGTCTATAGGGCTATAGTATCGTCTGTCATGTCTATAAGGCTATAGTATCGTCTGTCATGTCTATAAGGCTATAGTATCGTCTGTCATGTCTATAAGGCTATAGTATCGTCTGCCATGTCTATAAGGCTATAGTATCGTCTGTCATGTCTATAAGGCTATAGTATCGTCTGTCATGTCTATAAGGCTATAGTATCGTCTGTCATGTCTATAAGGCTATAGTATCTTCTGTCATGTCTATAAGGCTATAGTATCGTCTGTCATGTCTATAAGGCTATAGTATCGTCTGTCATGTCTATAAGGCTATAGTATCGTCTGTCATGTCTATAGGGCTATAGTATCGTCTGTCATGTCTATAAGGCTATAGTATCGTCTGTCATGTCTATAAGGCTATAGTATCGTCTGTCATGTCTTCAAGGCTATAGTATCGTCTGTCATGTCTATAAGGCTATAGTATCGTCTGTCATGTCTATAAGGCTATAGTATCGTCTGTCATGTCTATAAGGCTATAGTATCGTCTGTCATGTCTATAAGGCTATAGTATCGTCTGTCATGTCTATAAGGCTATAGTATCGTCTATCATGTCTATAAGGCTATAGTATCGTCTGTCATGTCTATAGGGCTATAGTACGGTCTGTCATGTCTATAAGGCTATAGTATCGTCTGTCATGTCTATAAGGCTATAGTATCGTCTGTCATGTCTATACGGCTATAGTATCGTCTGTCATGTCTATAAGGCTATAGTATCGTCCGTCATGTCTATAAGGCTATAGTATCGTCTGTCATGTCTTCAAGGCTATAGTATCGTCTGTCATGTCTATAAGGCTATAGTATCGTCTGTCATGTCTATAAGGCTATAGTATCGTCTGTCATGTCTATAAGGTTATAGTATCGTCTGTCATGTCTCCAAGTCCTCCTGTAGAGTAAAAGTAACCCAAAACATCCTAGCCATGTAGACCATATTATAAGTGTTGAGTTAATACCCCGAGAAAAGCTCTTCATATGCTATATAAAGTGCTTATCAAAAGAAAGTCATACCGTTTGTTTAGTTGTTTAGGTCCTTAAAAGTAACCTTTGTTTATCTTTTTTTTTTAACCAACAGGCTCGATAGACATTTGGATGAATCTATTTGGCTCATTCTAATACCATAAATAACACCTAACAACTAAGATAACCCATGATTAACCCATGATTTATAGAAAATTAGTCACTTTTGAAAAGTCGCATTTTGAAAAACCGGTAATATCAATGTTGCATCTTGTCAACTCTAGTTGGCACACTCCACGAAGCAACAGGTAGTATTACTTTTGTTTGTATTTTTACCGCTGTCATGAAGATCCGCAGCTGGCCGCAGTGAACAATCCTGGTAATTAATCTGAGCAAGCTTTCTTTACCCAACCTTTTCTAGGGGCTTCCCCTTCCAAAACAGGCAGTACTATCCCTGTAGAGGGCTGCCTGTACACTCACACAGCTGCCTCTTCTCTGTTGTTGCTCAGAAGATTCAACAAGGTTGTGACCATCTTGAGTGTGCATTGGATTTTTAACAAGGAAAACAATACATTTTGACAAAATGGCAGCCATGTTGGACGCCATCGTTGTTTTAGAGTGCACCTGAGTGTCTAGGAAGCTTTAAACCAGTATAATTGAGTTTATCACACCCTAAAACCTAGGAATATGCGAAAATGGGACGGTGACCTTTCATTATGTATTACTGTAAAACAACCTAAGTTCACTAGGAGATCCAATTCGCCAAATTAAATTGCTCCCAATTATACTATTTATAGCGGTTATATACAGGAAGATGATATACCAATCAGTGACATTAAATTGCCGCAAAAAATAACTAAATGCTAATTCGATAAATTAAGTTGCCGTGAATTTTAAGTTGTTTTACAGAATTTTGATTTTTGCATTATTCATTATTAAATCGGAACCAATGGTATTCGAAAGGTCTTTAAGGTACCCCCACTACAAAGCAGTGTTCCCTACTTGCTAACAATACCCATTTGCTCGTATATAATCTAAACAAATAATTGCCGATCATTTCAAATTATTCCCTCGCGTGTCTGTTGATTTTTTTTCTCGGCATGCTTGTGTGTAAGCCAGACCGAAATAAACATTTGTATGAATGCAAGCGCTCATGTCAGATAAAAGGTTGTCAGAGGCGTAGCAAGGAACCAAAAAGTGGGGCGGCCATTTGTGTTGAAAACTATGAGGTTAATTGAGATGGTACTATCTAAGCGGTGCGCTGCAGCACCACCAACCGAGCTATGCTCGGACACGGGTGTCCGAGGGGGATGTGGCCTCCTCAGAAGTATATAGACAAATGTTCAATTTTCGAATTCATTTGATGCGATCTGGTGTATACTTTTGACCAAAAATGTATCGAAAAGCCACCTCTTCATTAATTTCCAATAAATATTTTGTTTTTTTATCAACGCACGAAAGAAGTTGAGCATACTGATGTGTGGTGGCATGGGAAAACCCTTCACATGGTCATTTTCTAGCAACTTGGTTTTTTTCTTTGGCAGAGAGCTTCATACTCTACTCAGTATAGGACTGTTTACATTTTTCAGAAATTCCATCTAGAACTACAGTTATAGTATTTTAAAGTCGGCAAGTTTAAACGCAACACTCAAAATTGAAACTGACAATTCAAAGTTGTACACAAACTCGTTTAAATGCTCTAATAATAATAAAACTACATTGTTATATCACACAGAATAGCTTGTCATATGAAAAGGAGTTATGATATGAACCTATTTTTTTGCGAAGTTCTTCACTTTCAAATCTTTACAATGAATTGTCGGAATTCACAAGTGGTTACCATGGTAATAATGTCATGTTACGTAAACATAGCATTTTACATATAAAATTTGATAAACAAGGTTCAGAAAAGTACTAAAATAAACTTCGCATCTGGAATTTTGCATAAAAAACTTCTGGAGACTAAAGTTCAAGGTATAATCTCTATATTGGGACCAACGTTGGAATTTTGTTAGGAATATTTTGGTATGACCTAGATATCTCAATATTAACACTTGCGACTTCCGACGGGTTTTCCCCATACCACCACACATATATTGTTGATTTACGTATACATGGTTTAAAAGTTCGAACAGGGAAGAGTCTAAGCGGGGGGAGGGGGGGGGGGTCCCCCTCAGAATTGGACTTTGTTTTCAATTTTTGAACCCATTTGGTGCGATTTGGGGTGTACTTTTGACCAATATTTTATTGAAAAGCAATCCCATACGCCCCGGTTGCAGTACATATGCAATCTCGCATAGCCTGGCATTAGCTAGCTCTTTATATCATAGGCTCATATCATAAGGACATTTTCCCCATTCTTGAAGTAAGACCTCATAATTATTACCCGAAAGTTAAACACTTTCGATGCAATGAACTTTTCATGAAAACATGAACGTGATGCAAATGTTGAAATTAGTTGAAGCTTATAAGCTTAGGTCCAAATAATTCCCAAGTAAGTAACCCACTCGCTCTCAGGCTGTATGCACTCCTAGACCTTTGAAACCCTAATGGTGTAATTTGCGGGTAATAATTACGAGGTCTTACATCCAAGAATGGGGAAAATGTCACGACATTAAATTCATGTTGCTCTAGGCAAACAGCCTGCCCCGGCAGCCTGCTCAATATCAGTTGAGTAAAATGCACTTTGCGCATCATTTGTGATATATACTTGCAGTAAGATTTCCCGAATCAAAGAATGATTAAAAACAAATGATCCCATTTTTGTGGAATATCCCATATAATATTTTATGAACGCTATGAATGTGTTCCAATATGTGCTGTTTGTGATTATGTCACGAAAATTACTTTTACACGGATAAGTTTTAAAGTCGGCTTTAAAACGTGTCCAAAAAGGAAATATGGTCCAATGGTTTAAATAGGTTGTTAAATAACGTTCTACACTCGTATAAACGTTATAATTTCGTTTCAATTATGTGTTTGTTTATGAGTATTTTGACAATGCTATTGGGCCGATATTATAACGTTTTGATGCAAACAATTACTGATGAAAACTATGCTTTATTTATGCTAAATTTAATTGACCTATAAAAAAATTTCCTGCGGCGCTACTAAAACAAATATAACCTGAGTTCAAACCTTTTCACCACACTGGGTTAGCTGTCAATGCTAACTATCTAGAATGAATAATTATTAAGGTACATTTGTGTAGCTTAAATATATGTTTTGGAAATTTTCTTTTTCTTGATAGTTCAGTCAAATGAATAAACCTGTCTTCAGTTGCAATGTCATGGTGATACATAATGCTGGCATTAATCCATTTCGTATAATACAGTATTTGGCCTCGTATATACCTACCATTGTTATTTCCGCATATAATATTTTCATGTTATTATTCCAGCAGAACATACCTCTCAAAACGTCTTTATACATTGATTGCAGATTGTTAGTCAAAACTTTGTTTACTTCCTTACGTTTACAATTAAGTTTGAGTAACAAGGATAGACCCCCACCCCAATTGGTTCGAGTAGATATTTCACAAATATATGCACCTCAGCAATAATAAAAGCGATGTCCAATTTTCCAATATTTAAAAAGTGCAAGCATGTAATATATTCTTTAAATAATAATAATATTAGGTCGTGTGCCACGAATTGGAACCCCGTATTTTGAGGAGGTGTGACATTTATACACTGTTAATGATGTTTATATTATCACCGTTTCTATATTTCTCGTCATAAAAGAACCAATTTGGTGTCATTACAAAGCACAATAAATATTCTTTCCATACCATCCACAAAATAATGTCTTAATTATTTCAGTTTTAATTGGGAGCAAATAATTGATCAACGGGTGCTTGGGGAGGAGGGGGAGGAACCGGAGGAGGATAATTGAGGAGCCATTCCCATACACACACACAGCGCCAATCTCTAGACAAGCTATGAAATACTTCATTCACTTTACTTATTGATTATCATTTATTTATTTATTTATTTATTTATTTGGACATACACTTTTGAAACAGTGGCATGAGTCTTCTCGACTGATGCGTCCTTAAAACATATTACACAATATTATCACATGTATAAATAAAAAGGCAGAATATATACAAATATTTACATGATAACATAGTAAATATACATGCTAGGTGGAATTTCAGATCGGGCTGATGTGTACCGTTGAAGAGTAAACAGGAGTATTGGGGAGGAGAAGGAGGAATCGCAGTGAGGAGCTGATCTCACAGACACGCAATGAAATACTTCATTACATCGCTCATTGACGATACATATGCTAAATAGAATGTCAGGGAGATTGGCTGTTGTACCGATTAGAAGTATACCGATTGATTTATTTATACTGATAACAATTCATACACTTGTGCATTATAGCTCAACATAAATTAACCACTTCATGGAATAAAACAGTATAACTATTGCGATACTAGCCCCTTAACATTATGTACGTGTGGTATGTTTACTTTGCTATAACCAGACCGTGACCGCTTTCAAATAACGAGGTATGCACGCTCTACTGCATGCATGCCGGGTGAGTTCAAAAAGCCCGCGTGTACATCTCGTGGCCTTAAATGTCCCAAGCGATACTATTTGCGGTGTGCATATTGCATGCGCGCAATCTTGAAATTTGTCCAGAATTTGTGTCATCTTTATCAATTTTGAAAGATTTACGGCGCTTAGCGAGATATGGGAAGGGGTGGGGGCTTCGAGTCAATGGTGTCATTGTTAATAGTCTGTTGATTTTTGTCTGACAAACGAACTTACATTGCATCTTGCACAATTTCCGAATACTATATTATTTTACCCATGCTCAAAATCTGTTATGGCAGTTCACAAATAAGCACTCCGTTAGATCGCATGTGCTTTATTTTGTAACACCCTGTATATAATGTTATTGGCCATATTAAATTTAGTATGTATCTAGACAACATTTCTAATTGTAACATGATCATTTCATATGTGTTTTATTTCATTTCATTATCATTGCTTTCATCAAAATAAAATCAAAAAGTGAAGAAACGTGTGGATTGAGGACTCGATCATACATGTGCATTTCGCTTGTTACACCCTGTATAACATGATCATTATTGGTCATATGTTTGTTTTTGGTGCAATATTATTACAAAACGTCAATTTAAAATTTATTATGACACTAAATTATGATAACGGTTAACTTTATTTCAGAAATATGCAATTTGGCTTTTAAGCCACGATTTTGTAATTTTCAATAAACCAATCTATAAACCAATCTATAAATACGTGTTCACATACTTAAATTGTTACACATTTTGACCACCCTGTATAAGGTATCCTTTATAACTAAATACAAAGGTGGCAACATTTTTCTTTGTACTACTAGTGTATACTTTTGATTTATGCAGCTTAATAAATTATAATCTTATCTTCAAGGTATGTAAATGACCAGTGAAAATTTTGTATTTTTAGTGCATTTCTTGATGTTTGCACCCTATATATTATCTACCCACCCTGTATAATGACCTTGATATTGTCATTGTGAGATTCGGAAATTTGTATGCTTTCAGGAAATGTATACTTTCCTTATACTCACATGTATAGTTTTAATGCTAACAATGTTTTAAGCAAAATCCATGTGATTTTTCCATTTTTACCATATGTCACACAAAGGGGTCCCAACTCAAGGCACACGACCATTAATAAATAATTACAAGCAACCTTCAACATTCATCACATTTAATTAATGTCCAATGTCTCGGCATGTATGCCTAGAGTAATTCCTAGGTAATTAAGACACTGCAACCTTCGTTAATAACTCCAGCGTGTTATTCATTAAACAAATTTACAGGACTAAGGATTGTGTAACGCTATATTAATTATACTGTTTGGACAGAAATAATTTCATGGAAACTGTAATAATGGGTATATCGATCTGTAATAATGGATGTATCGATCTGTAATAATGGGTATATCGATCTGTAATAATGGGTATATCGATCTGTAATAATGGGTGGCGATCTGTAATAATGGGTGTACCGATCTGTAATAATGGGTATATCGATCTGTAATAATGGGTATATCGATCGAACCACCTTATAATAGACAGCCGTTTCATCATTTGATGAAGATAATTGCAGCTTGTTCACTTGGATTCAACATTTATTAGGGGCCTCGCCCATTTACAAATAGAGGAAACTCGAGGAAAGAGTGGGAAAAGCTCGCTCCTCCTCAAATTAGATACCTGTATCGTTAGCCAATTGAAGTGGTTGGGTTTACACTTTTAGAGAAGGATATAATAGTTTACTTGAATATTGATTTTAACATTTTATGAAAGAGGAAAGCTTGGGATTAAAAGGGGAGCGCTCTTTCCTCACTCTTTTTTCGAGCTTTCCTCCTTCAATAGTAGCTATTACTATGCTATCCGCACGTCGCTTCCAGTGACCATACTTTGCACACTTCCTCTTCCTTAGTTGGGCTAGCAATCCCTCTTATTCTTTCACTCCTATTTGCTTGCGCACCCATGAGTTTGACTTCTTATCAGTCCAGCTGATGTGTAGCACTCTGCGCCAGACCCACATTTCAAATGCTGTGATACAGCTCTTGTCTCTTTCTTTGAGGGTCCAACTGTCAGAGCAATAAAGCGCTGTACTCCATACCAGTGACCGGACCAGCTGCTTCTTGAGTTTCAAGCTTTTGCTTAGCCTTCCATATTCCATTCAGTTGGCTAGTGATGCCTCTGGCAACTGTCAGTCTGACTCGTATTTCTGGTGCGGAGTCTCCATCCATCCCGACCATTGAGCCAAGGTATTTGAAACGATCCACCAGCTGAACTTCATCTCCGTCTAGGAACATAGGCTGCTTGTTACCCGGTATCATGACATGAGTCTTGGCTGGGTTTATACGCAGGCCGAATTGGAGACTGCATATCTCTAGTTCTTGGGCTTGTTTTTCTAGTTCCTGTTTAGTACGTCCTAGAAGTGTAGTGTCATCAGCAAAGCGAAGATTCCATATTGCCCTTCCACCAATGATGCAGCCAGGTCTGTCTTCCAGCCTGTCCTCTACTTGTCGCATGATGGTTTCACCACAGGCATTAAAGAGTAGGGGTGATACAATGCAACCCTGACGGACTCCTTGCTAAAAGGGAACTGATCTGTGTGGCCTTCTGCTAAACGTATAACTCTACAAGCTTTTGTATACAGCTTCTCCAGCAGCCAGACTAGGTGTTCTGGTGTGAAGTAATGTGAAGACCAAACAACGATTCATAGTACATGCAATTTACAAAATTACATTTCATTTTGTTCGCTGGAAATGTCGATAGAAGCATGCTTTAATAACTACAATTTTGTCTAAGGTATAAGTCGTTCTAAGGGATGAGTCTGTTACGGCATTGTTGCACAGTGCTTCCTTAGTCCTTACCCTTCACCGCAATGACCTATACCATCAGATATACCAGAAAAGTGAGGGTAGATAACGGGAATAGATACCCTGACACAGTTGCTAACCATATTAAACCCTTATCATTAGGGTTCGGCAGAATCCGTGATTTTTTAAGGCAAAATCCGTGGGCAGTTTGTGTAAAATCCGTGATTTCCGCGATTAGTGTGATTTCAAGTAAAACCGAGATCAAACCGTGGGAAATGACACGTGAAATCCGCGCGATCATATTTTTAGGCACTCAACTACAAATATTTATTACTCAAGGGACATTAGTAAATAAATAAGTTTTAGATTGGAATAAACATACGAGGTAAAAACAATAACAATAAGAAGGAAAGGGCGATATAAAAAAATCAAGCAGTGTATGTAGTTCTCTAAAATGCCTCAATTCGGATAATTTGTGATTCTTATCATCAAATGAAACTGTAAACATCGGCTTGTTGGACAATTACCGCAGCTGAAATAGCTTTTCCGCGATTTTATGGTACAGTTTCCCTAATCCGTGATCAAGTATGAAATCCGTGAATTACGCCGTGACATTTCACGGATTCTGCCGAACCCTACTTATCATGAGCAGTCAGCGTATGTTGTCATACTTATCAACTATACTATTTATTACCTTAGGTGAAATGATAAAAGACAACTAAAGATTAATTGCTCACATTTAAGTAGATAAATGGTAACCTTCTGTATGCCATAGCAATTCTTATACATGTATGCAACATCGTTAACTCTTTGTTTCAAAAAGGTTTATATGGTCAAATGTATAAATATGAAAGTAAATACGAAAATAAATAATGAATATAAACATAACGTTAATATGGTAATCAAAAGGCTAAAATATAATCTCAACATAACGTCAATATGGTTAATTATGGTCACTGAAAATTAAACACAATTCTGTTACTTTTGCTTGGTTTCTAAGTAATCACAATCAGTTTAAGTGCTTTGGCTTCTTTCACGGCCATCAGGGAAATTGTTACTAGGTCTGAATTTGTTTTGTCTAGCCTCTTAACTTATCATTCACACAGGAAAAAAAATGTTTATTACCTTTAAGTAACGTAGAGCTAATAGACTTAGTGTCAAATAACATAATATGTTAGCCGTTTGGAGGTCTATTAAACTAGTTGGCATAGACTGGCTTGTAATATTCTGTGAAGTCATGATACAAAAAGGTCCAAACCAATCTTTATTCAAAAGTGATCAATTCTGCCTCAACGGGAATCCTTATTTTAGCCTTTCTAGGCAATATAGTGGAATTAATACTGAATGTTATGTTAGCCATTTTGGATGTTATCACAGGCTCATACCCTTTTTATAAGCCATATAAAGAAATACCAACCATCAGCCCCAAAAGGAAGCCATTTTTTGCATTTATAGGTAATATGAGTGTTTTTGGCGGCATTTTGAAAACGCACTCTAACGGAACAACTGCCAGGGTACCAATATTTTCCACCCTGATCTTTGTTGGTACGTCTGATGGTCTGGGTCATTGCTGTAACCGATGGTATATTTCATGCACACGGGACCCCTCTCCGAAATCGGACTAAGTAGCAATACAGGGTGTCTCAAAAAAGGTACCACGAGTTAGACAATTATTATAAATACATCCCAAATTATCTAAGCCCTATTAGTCCTCTATCAAATACACTTCATCCCATTGAATTTAACCACTTAACTACTGAGATATGATCAATTCCGTAACAAGAGTGCGAATTCCACTTTGGCCCCTTTTGAACAAGATAATGGCTTTCAACCGAAAAATACTGACTTTATGATTCCGATGATGATTTTAGGATATGTCAATGTATTGTTTTAAATACCGTCTAAATTTCAAATATTTATGGTATATCATGGATAATATGGATGAAAATATGTTTTTTGATCAAATTCAACTATTATTATTGATTTGATTATGTTCAATTACACACTGAATGACGAAAAGTGGCCAAAGGTGTATTTGAACATGCTCGAGTAGATCGGTTATAAATTGATAACGAAAGCTCCAAAATGGATGCAAACTTTTATGAAACTCTTATGGCACATTAAAGATTGCTGAACGTGACTACTAGTACAGTATTTCGCAAACAAAGTTTATATTTTTCATGCTCAAAAAAAATCATGCTTCACATGGGGCACTTTTTTGAGACACCCTGTATGTTGAGACATGCTTCCATTCTGATACAGATACAAATGACATAAAAATGTACAGCTTTACTATTTTATATCTGCATGAGTAAAAAATTCCGATTATATCGTTGTCATCATATTCAATATACAAACAAGGACACCTACAGTAGTGTCAGTGGGTCTTCTATGAGTAAAGTAAGATATACATAACGTTGTCTGGATCATAGCTATGCCAAGTCAATGTGATGACCAAAAAACACACCAGGAAATGAAGTGCTTTGGTTATAAATGAACAATAAAGTGTGTCGTTTTACTTAATACGACATATATTTAAGTATTTCTAGTATATGTACGTCACAGATTGGCGTTATTTCTTCCTTATATTCGTGGGTTCGTTCCTCATGAACTTAAACAATTGGTCGATTTCTTGTTATATTTCTGAGGACTGAGGTGAGACAGCAATTCCCTACTTCTTGGATTACAACTGGGTCTGACTTGGAAACGCATCGAAGAAACTAGTCGAAAAACACTCCTTAGAGAAAAACTTAATAATGCACAACGCCTTATTTTCTGGTAGAAAACTATTTAATACAATCTCGTTGATACTTTGAAGTCTTCTAATGATATATAAAACTGTTAAATTAGCGAATTACGATAGTTCCGATGGTTGAAAAAGTTGAAGTGTCCTCAGTTAAAATCCACCATTTTGCTGTCTGAAGTTTTACGACAGAGGGCGCAAATCCAAAATTGAGAACGGCCAAAAAGGTAACGCATTCTGACAAGATAATACAAAACATAGATTTTGGCACCAACAATTGTAACGTGTTCTACCGACACCAGACGGAATTGAGCAGAGCTCCAAACTGAGAAATAGCCCAAAACCTAATTGGGGGTGATTTTTGGGGAATTTGAGTTTCTTGTAAATCATTCATCTTCAGAGTGTTTATAAAATTATTGTGAAAGTGTTTTTAATTTTTATTGTTGTTATCATTATTATACAGAAATATGGGCGACACAGTGTAGAAAACAAATGGCGATACCGGCAGAATGAACTAATACTCAATAACTAACTCAATGTTGATATCTTGCCCAATTGTGTCTGGTTTTGGTAGAACAGGTCACAATTAAACACAAAATAAATGTTCATCGATGTATCACAAAATAGTTCTCAATTCTCTTATACTTTGCCTGTGTTTACAGACTACGTGAAGGTGACTTACGTGAAGGATTTTAATATTAAAAAAAAAACTTGCCCTACCAATTAATCCTAGACAACTTGTATATATTTTACAAAGGCGTATCCAGGGTAAATATTTATATAAATCTTATCATATGTAAACAAACTCTGCGCAAAATTAAGGTCGAGGAGACGCGTTCAAATGCCTCCAAAATAGCTCAGATTCAAGAGCTTTCGGGGCTCTGCACACTAGACCCCGCTAGGGCTATATGGTATGAGTAGCCATAGTATAACAAATACGTGTAAGGTTAGTCGTCTAAGGTTACAAGTAGTACGCGTACAGTAACACGTAGTACGTGTACGATTACACGTAGAACGTGTAACGTTAGACGTCTCAGATGTATATTAGACCCCTAAGATAACATTCTCGCTTTATTCTGTTAACAATTGTGACATTTTGAATTTAATATTTGCAAACAAGTATTAATCAAAGAAATCCGGGGAGTGGAGGGTGGGGGAGGATGGACAAACAAGGATACAACCATATTGGATATCCTACCAGCTTATGCTATCATGGAATAAACCCTATTTGTAAACTGTTTTTGCTCATCTTCGACGTGTACGATGTTATCTTAGACGACTAACCTTACACGTATTTGTTTATACTATGGCCACTCATACTAAGGTGGGTCCCTGGACCCACTCGTGAGGAGTTTTGCCCACCGGTTCAACACATTCTAGATACACCCTGTGTGTATACAAGGTTTTCCATTGCCATTTTCTGAAGAGTATCAATCAACCATAGTGTACTTTCCAATATGTGTAACATTCTGAACACTGGACATCAATCATCTAGATCATTAAAAGGAATCAAAAACCTACTTCATGATCAATCATTTTGGTCTGATTCCTTTAGCGATCGATATCATCGAGGTGAATTTGAATGTGCATGGGCGAGAAGATTTTTCCTGCGATCCAGTTTATTCTTTGTTCATCTGATCTGCGTCTTTCTGTTGTGGATCAAGGGTTGCATGTTCTGAAAACAGGCTAAACAGATTCCCCTGATCTTCTTCGTACTCTGTAATACAATCAAATTCGTTATGTGTAACATTCGGAAAGTTGTTTTTGTGTGGTTTAAAGCTTGGGGTTCATGGTAATAACACATCAATTTAAAGCTTGGTTACATGGTAAATAACACATCTTTTTAGATTGAAAACATAATCTACACAATTATTAAAATAAAAGTCGTTGTCAATGCTTCTTTCTAGGAGAAACGCATTGTGTTAACAGATTTTGTGGAGACACATCATTACCTTTAACACTTTAAAAAAAAATTCACTTGATAAAACGAACGCACGTGGTGTCATATTATTAATAGTTTCCAATTGACTAAACACATCATCTTTATAGTCGTTAATACAAAATCCAGGTTTCCAAAAGTACTGTCTTGATGAATGCCTCTAATCTGTACAACTCTGTACGAGTATGATATGATGTCACATACCTTCATATTCAATCTCACGTATGTTAAAATCGCCTTTAATCTGTAAGAATACAGATTGCTCCAACTCATTACTCTGGGCCTCTGCCAATTTTGCAAGTAGCAATTATGAGTCTTCGTAATATAGTGCATTCTTGAACGCATATCATACCAATGACGATCCTTACATTCCATCAACTTGTAAAGAAGAAGATCAACTGCTTTGGCGTAATTGTAGGTTTTCTCATCCGCACACCTCAATATGTCATCAATGTCATCTCTAGATAGTACATTTTCTAAACGTTTGGCCACCTCGATGGGATTCATACGGTTACGCAATGTATCATGGATGCTAGAAACCGTTGCTCTATGAACAAGCAAGGTACAACTGTGTTTACAAAACGTGTGAATTGTTAATTATCGGTCGGTAGGGTTCTTCGTTCTCTTCCCTTCAAAATAACCGTAAACAATCTCAAAATCTATATATAAAAAACATGTTGGGTGTCGCTATTCATTTGCAAGTGATTAATAAATGGTGCAAATGGTTATGAGGCAAGAAAAAGGTCAGTATCCCCTCACGTTAAAATGTTAGAACAGGATCACAAGAGATGAAAATGCCATTGGTTTCAATTAAACAACTTTCTTTAAAAAAAAATAGAGCGCAGAGGTTACTAGAGAATACAGGTGTACACATTCTAGATTTTGTAAGGCAAATCATGATGATACCAACTAAGCATGTGCATTCCTTAACGTCCGGTATCCAAAGGTCACGATGATTTATTGGTCTTGGTTTCATTATACTATAGATGATGATCTATTATAAACAAGCGTATTTATTTCGCAGCTACGTCTTATTAGTTAGGAAAATAGGTATCGGCCGTACACCTCCAGGAGTATCTTCCATACATCTCTAAAAGTGTGTAGTCTCACACCTCCCAAAGTATCTACCTTACACCCATAGAATATTAAAACACTTCCAAAAATATTTACCTACACCTCAAACAGTATCTGCACTACACCTCCCAAATGTGTTACCCTACACCTCCCAAATCGTATGCCCTGCGCCTCCCAAAGCATCTACCATACGTCCCGAAACATCTACTCTACATATCCAACAGTACCTACCCTAGACCTCCAAAATGATCTACTCAACCTCTCCCAATTACCTCGGTCTCATTATACGATAGATGATGCGAATTATTGTGGTTGTATTGATAATAATGACCATAACTCTAATATACGAGCGTACAAGTATCTGCTACACCTCCAAAAGTAACTACCCTACACGCCCAAATAATCTAAACAATTCCTAGTAAAATCAAAATCAAAATCAAAATCAAGCAAACATAAGAAAATAATTATAAATTTAATGTATTAAAAATGCAACACTATATGAACATATCGAACTTGGATGATTTAATTAATTATAGTTGAAATGTAAGTAAGAAACATATACATGTTAAGCTTTGAAACATCATTGCATGGTCACTACTTAGGGTTAGGGTTAGGGTTAGGGTTAGAATTAGGGTTACATAACCTTATTCAAACCTTGCTCTCTTGGTAACCGTCTTACTTGTTATGAACATGTCTATAGCATCACAGATGATATTGGTGACATTGGAGCAAGCAATTCCAAGATCATTCTTCTAGAATACACCTTGACCAGTTTGCTGGTTAAAAAGAATGAAAATAGTATGGGTTTTGATTGCACTTGGAAGACAAACAAGACTGGTGAGGTTTGTTTTGTAATCAATCATCAATAATACCTATTAATAAAGCATGTGTTAAAATCAAAAATCTAGTTTCATGCATTCGTAATTGAATTGATCAACACATTGATTGTGGTTTATCCTTGGTGTAAGACGACACTAAACTTCGTGGCTTACTGGCGCCACAGCGAAACAGGGAAACAATTGGGTGTCGTCGGGGCCGCCACAGTGGGATATCGGAACAAGAAATGTACAAGGTGAAAAATGAAATATATGTGGAATACAAACTGCTTTATAGCAGTAGGAAACCTGGCTTACCGGTGCCACAGTGAAACAGGAGAGAAATTGGGTGGCTTCGGGGCCGCCACAGTGGAACAGCGGAACAGGAATATTTTGAGTTAAAAAGTGAATGTCGGTACATACGGCTTCCTCGCGCCACAGCGGCCCCAGATGAAACCCAATATTTCCCTGTTCCGCTGTGGCACTAGTAAGCCATGGTTTCCTACATACACCTAGCACAAAAAAAATGGCTAGGTGGTTTGATGTTGGCTAATTCAAAATAGATCATCGATACAAAAACTGAGATATACATTAAATGAGCAAATTTCTTCTCCGCAGTTTGATATCTCATTCAAAAAAATCGAACTAATACTTATGGCGATTTCAATGACCGCGCCATAACAACAGCAAAGTTGCATAATAAATGGTTTTCTATGGGATATCATTGATTTGTGTGTGATTACGCAGTGACAATGTGTGTGTTAAGACTCACAGCTAATCAGCAAAAAACGTTTAATCTTCACAGCTAGTCATCCTTTATACCTCAATCACTCCAGACTGACTCATCCAGATACCTAGGTGGCTGGTTCAGATCACACAGATCACACAGTTATGGCAGTAATCACAAACAAATCAATGATATCCCATAAAAACAATATCTAGTGCAACTTCGAGTATCTAGGATCATCACTACCATTCATTACATGACTGAAATTGCCGGAAAGCTCGTGGACAGCTCAGACATGGGCTGCATACAACAAACTTGACACAATATGAAAGGCAACACTTGATAGAAACATCAACATCAAGTTTTTTCAGGGAATGTGTAGAAATTATCCTTCTATAATGCCTCAGACACCTTAACGGTGTGAGGATAGAACTGATGAATGCTATACACAGCTACATAAAATCCAGATTGGTATATGGTGACTTACCTCCCATCTAAGTCACTCTAAGAAAGAGGAGATCACACTGAGGACCAGCCTCAGGATCTCCAACTTGATGCTCTGGACTCCTAAATATGTTGATTCTAGCCGTGACAGGAAAAATACTACTTATCCTGACAGCGCTACAAAAGACTTTGGTATTGACCCTAAGGGATATTCCACAGCTCATGAATAAAATGAAGCTGCATGGTATCAGTGTCAGCTGCTTCCACTGTTCCGTCCAATGACGACCGATGATGATGATAATAGATTATTTTCGTCATAACGTAATTTACCCCGTTTATGCGCTCCCTTTAAAGATCATTTCCTTTTGACGTAAGTTTCCCTGTTCCTTCATTTTACAGTTCATGCCTTCCCTTTAAATATAACTATCATAATAACGAAAGTTTTCCCGTTCCTGCGCATCTTATAAAGATAATATTCTTCCTACATGTAACGTAAGTTTTCCTGTCACTCAATTGCGAGCGTTTTCACATTACAGGTAAATGCAAATGTGTATTATTTAGGCATGATTACTCGATAACGTATGTCACCGTATTCCAGGACTTCATTTAAAAAATATTCAATGACAGCTCTGCTTTGTAAGATTATATAGTTTATTTGCAAACAATGTGCGTAGCGATGGGACAAAAATGTTCCAAGAACTATGTAATCTATTCCATTGCAAAACTTTGGGGATCGTCTTATTCGAGCAAAATAACCCAACAGCAAAACCTTAATCTATCTTTCTACATATACATTTACAGAAATACTCAGCAAAGTAGCTTTCATGCAATATCTGGCTGAGATGAATAATGGCGCAGGTTGAATCAACACGGCAAAAAAAAACAACCAGGAATTAAATTATATGAATACAATTGTTAAAGCAATTAACGGTTTTGGTATTGTACACAGATGGTGACAGGTCATTCCAATCAGTGATGGTACGAGGAAAAAGCCATATTTGTACACATTTATCTCAGACCACGCTAAGTATAGCGAATATCTTCAAGATTGAAATTTGCAAAATGTCTCCTACACTAAGTTGTTAGTTTATAAATTATATATTTGTTAGCTTATAAAATGAAACTTAATTATCTACCATTGCTTTTATCCATTAATGTTTCTTTACGAAATGTCGTCAATCGTGACACTCAATTATTTTTTGAAAATATTCATGGCGTTCTCAGAGCTATTTTCCAAAAGGCGCTAACTCACTTTTTGGTCAAAACTATGTCATTGGCACAAATGTATTATTGTTATCATTTTTTCTACAAATAGAGCTAACTCGTTCTATAGGGTATGGTAAAATTGTACTTTTATTCCAACGCACTACTCTTTTTTTAGTAGTGCTATGGGAGCTTTACAGAGAGCACCTGCACACACGGCGCCATTCCCTAGCCGGGAAATTCGAAGAAAAAAAAGGCTTAGACGAAAATATTTAATTTGAGTTAATTAGTATAAATTACACATTGGTTCATTATAAGACATAGACAGCAGTGTGAAGATGAGCAAGTTGAGTTTAATATCAAAGATGAGGAGTAAATCCCTGATATTTGTTGGCAAAATGTGTTAGCAAACATATTAGAGAGGAGGGGTTTGGGGTGCGATGGTTCAATACTGTGGTAAGTAGGTTTCATTACAAAAAACAAGCGGACATGCTTATTCATTCAGATTCCACACCAGTAATTAATTTCAGTCCTTGCAGAAGTCGTTTATAGAATTAAAAAGAAATGGTACTTATTGCTCCTAGATGATTAAAGTTAATTTAATCTTGATGTTAGGACTACCAACTGATACCACAGTGCAAACAGAAATATGTTCAATGCATTTTGTAGGTTTTTTGGATGCATTTTGATTGTAAATGTTCTGGCAAAAATTCTCAAATTTTTCTTATAAATGACGGCGCTACACCAGTTGTCCAACTCTGGGGTTAATTTCTCGACACTTTCGGGGATATCATATATAATTGTAATGACCAAAGATATCATGAAATTTAAGGAAAATGTCAAATTGAGAAATCCAGTCACTTTATAAGCGAGAAAATGGACATTTTATAATACTCCTTTAGCATGTAAACCTATAGGCGAACCAATTAGTGGTGTGACATATTAATGCATCCACAACACGCACACAGAAGCAATGCACAGGGTGTCTGTAGATACACATTTTCAAGCTGCGATGTTTGTTTTTTTCTTCAAGGCATTCATTTAGGTCCATACTATCATCGTAGTGCATACTGTTAGCCTCATACTAATATATAATATGAAACAATTAATTATTTTTTACCGACAGTTCTGCTTATTAATTAAAGACAGACGGGATACAAATACATTCATATTTTAATGAAACTTAAACACCATAGAGATAACACGCGACGACGTAGTCTCCTTCCCAACCTTATTGCAATTTACTACATGGTAATGACTGTATTCTATTTTTGGATATGAATAGGGGACGAGGATGGCATCATATGATATTATTGCCAGATTATGAGCACCTTTGATGCAAGTTAACGACCGATATCTATTGTTATGCATATTTAGAATTAACGTCAACGTTGCAACCTGTTAAGGAGTAGCTTCATGCATATGGGTGTTTCACTTTTATTTTGTTTTTTCTAAAGGCCTTTGCCATTGCTTTACTCTATTAACATCATTAACAGTGAAAAGATGAGATTACCTATTTTTGGGGTGGTGGAATTGATATTTCATGCGTCCCCATGTAACGGAGACACCAAACCTTAAATTTCCTTGTAACTAAAATTATATTGATAAACTGAAAACTTTTGTTTCATGTATGCTAGGAGCCTATACCAAGAGACAGTTTATCCACAATTTATTCATCAAGTGTGCTGACACATAACTACGATGTTACCCTAACGTTATCACAGTGTAACATTTTTGGAGACACCAAACGTAATAGTCAAACTTTAAAACAGCTATATTGTCTATGTTTGTTGCAATATCAGTTTAACTTCTCTATTATCCTTTAACCTATCAGAGAGGCTTGTAAAATCAACAAAAGGGAAATAAGATGGAGATTATTGTCACTGTTACAGTAACGGTGAAGGTTTTTAAGACACAAAATATTACACCGTGACGGTAAAATTGCCATGTATTCAATTGTTACAAAACTAGTTTGATATTGATCATTTAGCCTACAGATAACACAATTACTCTAAACAAAACACCATATTGTTAATATTTTGACCCTGTCTTTTTATGCCACACTTTTTGCCAACATTTTTCCGAATTTTCACCAAAATAAGAACAAATGTTGATATAATATACATGTTATGTACTTAATCAGATTTTAAAATTAAAATTAACCAAGTGCATTCGTATAACAGGATATTGAACCATTTGAATATATACACTGCAAATTTACCACTGGAACCTGTATTTATGGAAACACCCATTTACTGGTCACACAGTACAACAATTATAGGCCATGTGTGACAGTATTATTATATATTGGTCCTTTCTTTGTTGTGTGGCATGAACCGTATACTAATAACATACACTTACCACAAACAGTCCCTGACCAGGTGCTTTGATGTTGACTTATCCGAAATCAATAATCGAAAAATCTGAGCTATACATTTCATGAGCAAATTTCGTTTCCGTAGTTTAATACCTGATTCATAAAAAAAAACGAGTGGATATTATGTTATGATTGTTTAATCGACCAACACTACCAAAACAATTCTTACTCTTAAATTTGGTTTCTATGGGATATCCTTGCTTAGTGTGTGATTACGCATTGCCAATGTGTGTACCAACTCCCTGTCGATGCCTGTTACCCGTTCGTCCCCATACCTTACTGGTTGAGATAGCACACAGTGAACAATACAAATCAAAGATATCCCATAGGAAACCAATTCTAGTGCAACGTTGTTGTCGTTACTTATTAGGTTATTGAATTATTCTAAATGAGGTATCAAACTACGGAAAGGACATTTGCCCATTTATTGTATATCTCAGATTTTTGTTACCGATTATTGATTTTGGATGAGCCAAACATCACGGACTTTTTGTGCTAGGTGTAGTATAATAATGTCAAAGCGTTACTGTTATACTTGATAAATACAACATATTCAATAGACTGTTCAAGTGTAAAACCTTCACAGACTAGGAGCTCATTATAACTTGTTTTGGATGTTCATAGCCCTATGACTAGTTATAATAATAATATCAAACTGAAATCTGCTCTTGGGATAGTACAGGCTGTCCCATGATTAGTACCCATCGATGCCCGAAGTTCATCATCGAAATCAATTGGATTAGATCCGTTTTTATGCTGTACCCTCATGTAGATCATGAATATCGGACTTATCAAACTCAAGATACATTCCATCATTTCAGACATGGTATATTTCACCTTTTTGACAAAGTGCTAAAAATAAAAAAGTGTGTGTTATTACAGCTTGTTTGAAAGAAACTCGTGTATTCTAATAATTTCTTGTCTACTAATATACTTTTGTGTTTCTTTCTGTTGTAACTTTTATTATTCATGGTTGTTCAAATCATTACTTATTCTTAACTTAATTTAATTTGAAGGGTAAGTTCGTCACACTTGCGTGATCCCATGCATCGCATTATTTGACAAGTGTTTAGGGATTTCTAGATAGCTGATGAAGTGGTATTTGGTGAATTATAGCAAAGGCTTAGATTTAATGTTCACATTGGAGAATAGATTTGGTAAAGTTAGACAGTAAGAGACTATATTATTGTTACCAAGGTTTGTAAAAAATTGCATCAATAATATGAAAAAATAGTCTAAGCCACTGCTAATTACTAATAACCACGTCTTTACCTATTTAAGTGTCCCTCAAGTTTAGCTTCAAAACTATCTCATATAGAAACAAATATTGGGGTCGCTCATGCGAGACGATCCCTTTTTACTTTTCAAATTGAATTAAAATGAAGGATTATAAATCCATGATTTGAACAACCATATTATGATAAAACAACAGTTTAAAATAGAAAGGAACCAAAGATTATAGCAGACAAGAGGTTAAGAGAATGTATGAGTTTCTTTCAAACGAGCTGTTTACACACAATTTTTCGGGGACAACTTGTATATCGTAACTTTTTTAGACATATATTTTGATTAAACAAGCACAGAAAAAAACCTAGTTTGTATAACAAATTGTATTTCACGGTTCGAATTTCTTAAAGCAACCACGTTTAAAAGTCGAACTTTGGAATCGTAGTTCCACCCAAGAAGTGGCGTACCCAGCACCCATTGACCACATGCCATGTTATCCTAACCATTTAATTTTAGCAAACAATATTGATTTCTATGCAGCTAAAAGTTTGCCCAACCCGGTTTCTAACGATGTACTAGATTACTCATTATAACTCAAATTCAATTATAATTCAATATTTGTTTTAACAAAGGCAGTTAAAACGACAAAATAACATTCATCTGGTAGTTAACACATTTAACACTTATCACACGTTGCATGATTTTATAATATTGGGTTAAATATGAAGCTGCAATTACATAAATGTGTCAAGTATTAACATTGATAATCATGCCATTGTAAATCTCGTTATAACATATATACCGGGTGGCTCAAAAAAAGGTTGACCCAAGTTCAAAGTATTTTCTTCAACCACATTTATCATTTATAGTTTCAGAGAATTTGTGTTTACTTGGCCTTGATCAGCAGTAAATTTTGAAATTATCCTGAACAAATGGCGCGTTTAGCTTGTTTGGTTCTTCAGATATGGTACATTACAGATAGCATGCACAAAGTTGACTTGTCCACGAGATCGTCATTTAGTTTTTATCTTTAACAAAACAGCATGCTCTAGATTCAGAAAAGCCCGCCCTTACAAAGTATCCCAATCGCTGTGCTTATTTGTCATTCACATTCAACAAAGAAACGTAAGTACGTAGGTAGGTATGTCATGCACCAGGCAGATGTTCCAGATGTCTCGTTTTTTTAGTTTTCTCCTTTTTTCACAATTTGTGACCAATCGTGTGTAAGTCCACTTTGTGCATTCTATCTCTACTAAAGGACGCTCCCGTGAACAAGGCAGTTTTGTGCATGCTCTCTGTAATAAACCATATCTGAAGAACCAGCCAAGCTAAATTTACCATTTGTTCAGGATAATTTCAAAACTTACTGCTGATCAAGACCAAGTAAACAAAAATTCTCTGAAACTATGAAATGTAGTTGAAAAGTTACCTAGAACTTGGGTCAATTTTTTTTGAACCACCCGGTATTGTGTACGTAGAATAGCGCAGTATATAGGCCAATGACTTGTTTATAACGTTATGTACAGGCCATCCCAAAATGATTAGTACCCATCAATGCATAAATATCATTACTGTTCTAATCTATAAATCAGTGATGTTAGGTTTGTTCATTTAAACAACAGTGGACTATGTGTTACCTTTCATTAGAATTTTAGATCATAATAATACATAATAATACATGGACTTATTTAACCCTTGCGATGTAAACAGCCTAAGGGCGCTGTACAGAAAAATCTTAACAACTACAAAAGGGCATACATGTATATGCTGAAATATATAAAGTGTTAGTCAGAATATTCAGGTCCAAATTTTACAACCAGTTAAAATGTAAAAATGAATGTAGTTAATAGGTTGCCTAGCAAGATGACATTATTAGCTATAGCCTACATTTTATTTATTTTCAAATTGATTATTCGAAAGAAGAGATATGGGCATTTCCCCAAATTATTTGAAATTAAATTATGTTATCTGAACTTAAATCAAACTTTTCTAAGGGACCCCTATGTATAACGCGTCATAAGTCAATCAAAGGCGTGTTGATATTCGCAGCATTTACAATAGTTTCTATTGTATTTGCGGTTTTGCTTTTGAATAGGTCTAGTTCAGAAACATATCCAAACAAGTGTGAGTAACAAAGGAATCTTTTGCAAGATGCAATTGACATTCATCATTATATTTAAAAAAAAACCTAGATCAACATGGTTCGTGGATATACCATTCAGCAGAGAATATTTATTTTATCTCTTTACATAAAGACAAGAAGTATTCTGCAAGTCAAACGGAGCTTCTGTTTATGTTTCCAAGTGTTTAAAGGATTCCGTCAAAATGTTGCAAACAAATTTAATGACTATGAAATTGTTTTGGTCTATCTATTATTTTATTTTTTTATTTATACAATTTCAGCAGTTATACAGTTTGGATCCACCAACTTCAAACATTTTGGATTTCGCGCTTTTCGTAAATATGTTGTAATTCTGGCAGGGAATATGGCATTGTCTTGAAAACATCACCAAGTGTGAAAAAGTATATCTACTTTTATAAACAACGACAACATTGACCAATTCTTGACAAGAAGAATATTTCCTGAGTTTTGAAAACGGGACCTGACTATTTTTTACTCACCATCCCACACCCGATAATCAATACAAATATATAATATACAGAAATCAGACTTATTACACTAAAAATGATTTGATATAAATAAAGGCAAATTTGTCTAATAATCTAACATTTTAAAAATGTTCGTGACGCTTGAACGATTTCAGGCTGTGTCAGATAAGTGTTTAAAAAGTAGAATTCTGTGACAGCTTAGTGGCTAAGATTACATTTTTGCATTGGTAGATAAAGTTGGTACTTTCTTTCAATTGAAGACAACCACAACACATTATTTCTTTTAATCACAAAGTAACTTCGTGTGCACCAATTTAACGCATATTCTGGTACGACGTTTTAATATTGATGCTGTTAGTGTCAAAATATGATTCAAATTAGAACTAATTCACACATGTGCACAAACTGGCACGATCATTGGTGATTGTATTAATTGTATGGACAATTTCATATCAAAATCTTTGAGGATGTATTTCGGAATCCTGCAACCAACAACTTCAGTAGATATCAATCATGATCTTCGAGTCAAAGGTCAGAAATGGTTCACTATGGGTCAATGACCTAAACAGGGGTCAAAGTTAAGTCATGTTCTGATTTTCATCGGACTTACTGCACCTTATTGTATTTTGATAAAACAACACAAACTACCTATGCAGGAGTATGGGTCGGGCTTGTTGCATCTAATAGGGAGCTTTCGATTTGGACGACGGACGCTTAAGATGACACCTCGAGTCATGTGCGCATGCGTCGACTTAGCAATCCGTCTGTCGTCCAATTTCTAGGACCTGTCTTCGGGTGATTATTAGGGAGTTTTCGATTTGCCCGACGGATGAATCTAGGGCGGTTGAACGACACTTTGAGTCATGTGCGAATGCGTCAATGTTGTCATCCGTTGGTCCTCTAAATGCAACAACGCGTAAATGGACTAACAACCGTCGTGGGGACGGGGGCCGATACAAGCTTCCAAGAGTGTTCGACCCGATTTTTGGGAAAACGTGTCCGAAAGGTCACTGACCCAAATCTGAGTTGCCTGTCTCCAGATGAAAATCGATGTGATCGGTCGAAAATGCGAGGTATGTCAAACTATTGTGTTGAGATCATAAGCTTAATTTTCAACAAAATGATATAGAGTTGTTGTTTTGTTGCAAAAAGGCCTGTATCCCGTTTTATTTCTGGACACAGGCCCTTTTGCAACAAAACAACAATTTCACTGTCTGTTTACAAAGAGATGTAGGTCTTTTTGAAGAAAAAAATGACTTCGTTTCCTTGAAACCCTATACATTTCTATATCAAACTCATTTTTGATAAAAATGCACCATAGCCCTTTTGCAACAAAGCTCTTCAATTACTGTACACCTATACTGTATAATATTTGACATTATAATATCGTTAGTAACACCACAAGTCTACACTATAATACAATACACTATTAAACCTATATTGTATAATCAATATTCGACATTATACTGTCGTAACACCACTATATTTACAATACACTATTAAACCTATACTGTTTAATCACTAGTCGACATTATACTGTCGTAACACCACACTATATTCAATACACTATTAAACCTGCATTGTATAATCACTATTCGACACTATACTGTCGTAACATCTCAATATATGCAATACACTATTAAACCTATATTGTATAATCACTAATCTATTACAATGTCGTAACACCCCAATACATACAATGCACTACATATTAGACACATACAATCAATGCTCTGAGATAATTATTATAATTTCATATAATATGTATACATGTTTAAAATAGTAATATTGTGAGTGCTCTCTCCATGCCTTAACTCAAGAGTCAAATAAAACATATTGACACATATATTATTTGCATCAGTAATAATTTCCAGAGATATTGCCAAACATTTCTGTTATTTCAGAGTATCAACTCCATGCAGGACAACTTGCACGCAACGAACATGCAACGCACGGGCTGTAAATAGATACATTGATCAAATCAAGGCAAAAGTGTTCTGATTACGCCTTTTTATATCGGTCCACAATTTTACCAATAAAGTACACAGAATGTGTCGAAAAAGGGGCCCATGTGAAACATGATTCGCGAAATAATAAAACACAATAATGTTCAGCAATATGTTATGTACCATGATATGTTTTCTATCTATTGTAGAGCTTCCGTTATCAAAGTATGGCAACTCTACTCTGGCATGTTCAAATTCAGATATGGCCACTGTTTACGTGAAGAGAGCTCTTTTATTAGAATCGTCATTCAGTGTGTAATGGAACACAATCGGTAACATCAATACTAATCTACTTACTAAAAGTATAGCGAGTTGAATTTGACCAGACAAATATATATATTTTCATCCATATTATCGATGACATACCATACATTGTTTGAATTTTAGTCTGTATTTAAAACAATGCATTGACATTAGTCTGTAATCACAGGAATCACAAAGGCAGGGATATTTAAACTTGAAAATCATTTTCTTGTTCAAATTGGCAATAGTGGGATTCGCACTCTTGTTACTGAATTTATCATATCTCGGTAGTTAGATGGTGAAATTCAATGGATAACGTGTATTCGACAACTAATAGGGGTTACCACTGGTGTTTTCCTTAAACAAGAAGACATGCAATATAATTATAATTATTTTTTTAACTCATGGGACACCTTTTGACAAACTCTGTATTTTTTTATATCCATACAAAATAGAGCAGATATGGTTTTTTAAATAACTTGTTTAACAGAAGCATGTAGACTGATATTGGGTTCGATCATGATTTAGATATCTTTTTCGAACTATTGTGTTTGAGCTCCGTAGCTTTCGAGGTCATCACGACCCCTTCATTCAGCGTAGTGTTTACTTCCCTCCGTTTGTCACATGACCACCTTTTGGGCAATCACATGACAGCAGGTCATCGTAGATGGCGGGTAGGTCGTAGCCGGTGTCTCGGTTGAGGGTCGGTTTCAGTGTCCTTATTTCAATAGCCTCTCTGATCTTGCGTTTCCAAAACTGGTTCTCAATGGCGATCACTTGGACGTCGTCTAGCTTGATTTTATGCTTAGCGTCTTTTGATACGGAGGGAAGTAAACACTACGCTGAATGAAGGGGTCGTGATGACCTCGAAAGCTACGGAGCTCAACACAATGGTTCGAAAAAGGTATCTAAATTATTCCTAAACTTGTTTAACGGTGGCAACCACTTGTGTTGTGATTGTGTGGGGGTCCTTTTGGAGTCAATTTGGAGTAAGGGTAGCATAATATACTGTAAGATAAGTTCGTGTATTATGCTCAGGGTATTGCGAATACTAGTTTTAGATTTCATAGAACAATTATTACGTGGACTACGCATTTGGTTACAAGACGAGCGTTCGGCCTGAAAATAGGGGTGGGTGCTGAAAATCACATTATTGTAAAATTGAAAAACGTCACACTTGCTCGAAGCATAAACACATGTCACAAATGGGTACTAAGGGCAGATAAAGGAGACTGATTTCGTTCTTAGATTTTGGAATGTATTCGTATCATTCAACCCTGGAACACATAACAAATGGTAGAATGTGTTTCAGTATCATCCGATACTGGAATTTAAAAAAAAAGTTCCAGTAACGCTCGACACAGGAACTCAATTCAATGTTCCAGTTTGCTCGATACTGGAACTAAATATTCCAGTATCGAATGATAATGGGACAGTAAGAACGTACATTTATGTTCCAGGATTACTATAAACCAATACTGGTATACCACTATCTGGGAACTAAAGTAGGTGTTTCCTATTCAAATATCATCAGAAAAATAACTGACCAGGTACTAAATATTAACTTAGATATACACGTGAAGATCGGTATATCAATTAAGAATGCTACGCTGATAAGAATGTTAACATTTTGTTCTTCACCATGCAGCATGACTGCATAGATCAATTGAAGCATCCCCAAACCTCATCGTCAGGTAGTGTGACAGGACTGCATAGACCAATTGAAACATCCCCAAACCCTCATCGTCAGGTAGTGTGGCAGGACTGCATAGATCAATTGAAGCATCCCCAACCCTCATCGTCAGGTAGTGTAACAGGAATGCATAGATCAATTGAAGCATCCCCGACCCTCATCGTCAGGTAGTGTGACAGGACTGCATAGATCAATTGAAGCATCCCCAACCCTCATCGTCAGGTAGTGTGACAGGACTGCATAGATCAATTGAGGCATCCCCAACCCTCATCGTCAGGTAGTGTGACAGGACTGCATAGATCAATTGAAGCATCCCCAACCCTCATCGTCAGGTAGTGTGACAGGACTGCATAGATCAATTGAAGCATCCCCAACCCTCATCGTCAGGTAGTGTGACAGGACTGCATAGATCAATTGAAGCATCCCCAACCCTCATCGTCAGGTAGTGTGACAGGCCTGCATAGATCAATTGAGGCATCCCCAACCTTCATCGTCAGGTAGTGTGATAGGACTGCATAGATCAATTGAAGCATCCCCAACCCTCATCGTCAGGTAGTGTGACAGGACTGCATAGATCAATTGAGGCATCCCCAACCTTCATCGTCAGGTAGTGTAACAGGACTGCATAGATCAGTTGAAGCATCCCCAACCCTCATCGTCAGGTAGTGTGACAGGACTGCATAGATCAATTGAAGCATCCCCAACCCTCATCGTCAGGTAGTGTGATAGGACTGCATAGACCAATTGAAGCATCCCCAACCCTCATCGTATTCATAATATGCCTCTTGCTATATACATCGAGGTTGCGTGTGTAAAAGTACAAAATGCTAAAATGAGAAACGAATTTGTTGCGTTCATACATTGCCGTGTTAATATTCAGTCTATCTTCACACATATTATCTAAAATCAGAGAATAAATGTCTTTATAATTTATAATTTAATAGGTTTATTCAGGAGCTATAGTTTTGGAATTAAGAGTGTATGAATTACCTGGCCAGTTACTATGAGGACTGTGTTATGTAAGCATATTTTATTTTATTCCATTAATTATTATATCGGATTAAAATCTCATCAACATTGTCAGCAAATCTCTTGCTAGCTCTTCAAAATGTCCAGCTTCGAATCCAAGTCTGGTATATACAATTTTGCAAGAGGTCATGTGTAATAGTCGATTAAAGTAACTGCCATAACACGGTTCGCCATAGTATATTATAACTAAGCCTATTTATACAACCTTCGTATACAACTTCAACAAACTTGCATTACAAATATCGTAAACATCATGTACATATTTTACAAGGTTATCATTTTCCTGAAGAGCATCAAGCAGACGTTCTTTCCAATTATCTTGCAGTCCGTCCTTGGCGCTTACTCAATGTTTGTAACATTGTTGGTGCTGGATTATAATCATTATAGATCATTAGCTCCCTGGAACCAGTGACAGTTACTGCTGGAACTGATTGCATTGTGACCTGATTTCAGAGCAATGTGACGACATTAGTCTGATTTATCAAGGTTACGCTTGACCAATGCTCAGCTGAATATGTGTTCTGGTGTGGATTATATGTTGCTTGACGCCTGCGCATGCTCTTGGGATTCAGCTGATTCTGTTTGATAGTGTGGATTATATGTTGCATCCAGATGTTCCTGTTCTACATGCTCTGTAATACAACGATACAATTAGTGTTGTTACACCTGTCACATTCTCAACGATATTCCTTTAGGCTTGTGAAAGAAGGGAATAACACATCCATAGTTGCACCATTTTCTTTATTTTTAATCAGAGCCTCACAATATAAATGTTATCTTCACCATAACATACATGCCCAAGATAATTTAGTTTAAGAATATTAAGTATTTATAAATGTATAATGTCTCCAAAATACCAGAAAATTGCCTCTGAAAAAAGGTTAACCCTTTTTGGACTGCATGTTTCCCAATTAGATGTAAAAAACCTCAAAAAGGGGTCTACTTAGATGCAAGAAATCTCAAAGCATGTTTCTTACTTGGATGTAAGAAAACTCAAAGCATGCTTCCCACTTGATTTTACTCTAGATGTATCATGCTTCTTCCTTCTGTGAGATCTCAGATTTCCCAAGAGGATTGTAATACAATTACAAAGCTTATGCATTTCGTGATGACGTAACATAAACAGCATGGACAACGTGCTGAATTTTACCCACTCAATACAACATTACAATGTGATGTGTCCTCTGCTGACAGTTTGCCTATGAATAAACATATTTGGGGCTAACATTGATACAGAGTTTAGGAAATATCGGATCCATCATTATGCTGCTAGTCACTATGGCAACCTAATTTAGATAAATAAAATATTCAGAGAGCCTCTCTTTTCCCCTTGCTTTTGATGCAACTGGGGTTCAGAAACTACATGAGAACAGAAATGAATACAGCTAACAGAAATGCAAAATACCAACACATTTGAAATCTCGGTATGTATTAGTACCATCACATAAATAACAAACCGCATAATTCAAGACCATTCTCATTTATTTCCTTGATATCCAATCTAATGGGATTGATTATTGTCAGTAATACCGATGCCCTGCTGTCTGAAGAATTACACCAGGCACAAGATCTGCTTCAGAGGGTCGAGACATCAGTGGCTAAAGTTGGCTTGTCTATGAATGCAAAGAAGACAAAGTTCATGGCATACAACCAAACAAGTGTGGTGGAAATCAGAACAAATGATGGAACCAAACTAGATGAAATAAACGATTTCAAATACCTAGGTGCCTGGATGTCAAGCACTAAAACAGATATCAAGCAACGCAAGGCAGCAGCTTGGAGAGCCTGTGGGAAGCTGAACAAGATCTGGAAATCCACCCTACCAAGAAAATTCAAACTTCGCCTGTTCGCCGCAACTGTTGAACCTGTGTTACTTTATGGCTGTGAGGCATGGACCACCACCCCTAAGCTAGCAAAGCAACTTGACGGCTGTTATACTCGTATGCTGAGGGCTGTCCTCAACATTCACTCGAAGCAACATACAACTAACATAGAGCTGTATGGAGACCTCCCCAAAATCACCCAAAAGATCATGGAGAGAAGGACAAGATTCTCAGGCCACTGCTCTAGGAGTCAAGAATGTGTGTCAAAGCTGGTTCACTGGATACCAAAGCATGGGAGAAGAAAACCTGGAAGACCTGCCCTAACTTACATCGATGTGCTAAAACAGGACACTGGTTTGGATGTCGGAGGCTTAAAGACAGCAATGCAGGACAGGAAAGTGTGGAGAGCCATTGTAGATCGAGAACACAACTCGAATTAAGCAAGTAAGCAATACCGATGTTCCCAGCGTGCAGTATATAGTTCTTCATACAAATTGAATCAAACATTTTCCAAATCACCTAGTCAAATCAGAAAACAGATACATTTTGAACTTCACCATGATTGTTTTTAACATTACTAAATGTACTCTGGTTTATGCACCTACCTTTAAAGGACTCATTCTCTAAATGTTTGAGTTCTAGGTAAAGCAGATGGTCGTGCTTTTCAAGAAACTCCAAGAATGTCTGGTAGACCTTCCTTGATTTCGTCATCAGAAAATCAAACAACTTATCCACCTGGTGCTGTTCAACATGTACGTGTTCAACCTCTTGCCTTTCCTCGTCTGTCAGCACGTCTTTGGACGCAAGATCTCTTAACACCCCTGGGGTTAGTAGTAAGTGATCCCGTATAAGTATCCTTGCTCTGTTCAAGACAGTATGTTCTTCACGTCTAGCGCGGACACCTTTTAATAAATTTTAAAAAACCTTCAGTTACAGTACTTTTCGATCATGTGTATTAATGTTATTGTCGGGTGAGAGGTCAAAATGGTGATTAATTGGTTTGTATAATAGATACAGGTCCTCTCTGTCCACACATACCGATACAACTACAATATTCCACGCATGACGTCAACATTAAGTGTTAAAGCATAAACATCATGTACATATTTTACAAGGTTATCTATATACATTTACCCGAAGAGCATCAATTATACATTCTTCTATTAGTCATCTTCTAGTCCTTGGCGGCTACTCAATGTTTGTAATAATTATTATGGATGCTGGCTTATCATCTAGATCATCAGCTCCCCCGAACTGAACTGAACTGAACTGAAATTGTCTTAGCAATACCATCAAGGTAACTTTGAAAGTGTTATATTGCATGATCTTGGGGTTCAGATGATTCTGCTTTCAATCTACCGGCGCCTTTTGTTGGTGTGGATTATTATGCTGAATGATTTTTCTGTTCTACATTTGCTCTGCAATATAACAATGAAATTCGTGTCGTTACACCTGTCACATTCTCAACACTATACCTTTAGGCTTGTGATAACAGGAAATAACATATCCATATTTGCCCCGATATTTGCACCATTGTCTTTATTTTGTAATTAGAGCTTCACAATAGCAATTCTATCTTCACCATAACACTTATTGCCCAATATAATTTAGTTTAAGAAGTAAAGTGATTATAAATGTATAATGTCTCAGAAATACCAGATACCTGCCTCTGAAAAAGGGTACTCCTTTTGGAGTAGGTTACTTTTCCACTTTCCACTTCTACAGCTGTTACTAACTCATTTACATAATTATGGTCCACACGTTCCATAATTAATCCTTCAACATCCCCAGTTATCAGTATCAGGCTTGGTTAGTCGTTCATGTTCCTGTGCATGGCCAACATAATCTCCAGCTAGCATTAACACCGAGCATTGGAGGGAGTATGTTTATAATCATTTTGGACAACTTTGTCATGTGTGTATTTACATACAAATTCATCTATAAAGCTACAGAGATTAGATGAACGTTCCAAGACAAGACAACTGTCCCATTTTCTCTTTTATTGCCGTAGCTGTCATGCACATTAGTTTGCATCCGAGGGCAACAATGTACATATTCAATGTTCACACATATTCATCATTCTAAGCCCTTTAAAGATTAATTTTTATTTTAAACATTGGCAAGTGTTCAGCACTCAGTTTTTATTTGGAACTCATTTTGTGGTAGTTCTTGTACTATCACTTGCATTGTCATTTGTCCCGGTTGTCCCATAATTCTAAACAGTTAGATGCTTTCGTGTGTGTTTATTACCTCTAGATGTATGCTTCTTTTTTCTGCGAGATCTAAATTTGGCTTTCTTAGAGGATTATTTTCAAATACTAATACTGTACTGGCCAACTACTGTGTCACAAATGCTGCTCGTTGGAAATTACAACGCTTATACATTTCGTGACGAAACAACACAAACAGCATGGAAAACGGGCCACATTTAGCTCCGGCTAAAGGTAAACCACTCCATACAATATTGCAATGTATTGCGTCCTTATCTGACTGTTTGAGGCTAAAATTTGGGGCAAACATTGAGACAGAGTTTAGGAAATATTGGATCCATCATTATAGCTAGTCACTATGGCAACCGTATTTAGATAAATAAAATATTCTACATGAAACTACATGAGTACATGAGTACAGAAATGAGTACATCTAGCAGAAATGCAAAAATGTCAAAATGCCAATACATTTGAAAACTTGGTATGTAATTACCCTACTACCACAATTCAATTAACAAACCGCGTAATTCAAGACCGTTCGCATTTATTTCCCAGAAATCAAATCTACTGGGAATAAACTGTTGATTATTTTCATTAATAACGATTTGCTTTAATAAATTCATGTCTGTTGGTAGTATTGATTTATCAATGGTGTACCATGCTCACAAAGTAAATTATCAAATGAAAAATTATGGATTATCGCCTCCTATTATTCAGCAACGTAAAAAGTAAAGGTTTGGCAGAACCCTACACCAAGGTGGTACCTTTGTTTTCCCATGTGACTGACTTCCCCTGACTTATATTGTGTAACCCTATCTTTGGTCTAATCACAAACAAATCTAAATAAGTCAGTGATCCAGATTGATACATTTTTTTTTTGCGGAATTTGAAAAAGTGTTTATTCAAAGAAAACTCCGGAGCTTATGTATCAAGTGATATGTATTCACATGATACAATTAAGGGAAACGACATAGTCGGGTATATGCGAGGGGTTATCTTGCACCAGATGACTCCCCCAACGCAACTGTTTTGACTTTTTTCATGGTTCTAACACATATTCAGGATGTTACCTACATTGTAGATTACCTACAGGCGCATTACGTAACAAAACATGTTGATTTGCTAAGGGATTATTCAAGAAATCAGAAGCAATTACTATAACAACGCCTGGCTATCATTCAGACCAACCATGGAAAATGAACCCGTTTTGCTCTCCAAGAAAAGGAACATCAACTCTAAAAGAACAATGATCAAACAATGATCATAAGAATTTATCAAGCCCTACGGATCAATGTTGGGTTTTTTTTTAAGGGGATCTGATGAAAGTAAACGTAGACCAAGGTTCAGAAACGTGTAATACGAGTCAGAAGAAGTCACATATAATTATCTGAACGACTACGTCACAAGAGAAAACCCATTTTATTGTTTAAAGGGGATCAGGTACTACCCGGGCAGTCTCAAGAGTCATCAAAAACAGCACATTTTTGATCTGAGCAATATTTTATCATTTCTTGAATTTTAAATTATAATTTACTATGAATGGCTATGATTTTGTATGGAAGTTACTCAAAATAAAATAATTGCTTCAAAAGATGGGTGGTTGTGTATTATTGATGAACAATATTTAGAGCACCACCATAGCTATTCGCCATCATATCGATATAAAATCAATAAATCTGTGTTGATCACACATGGTTTATTGCCACACGTGTTACGTTCAACATCGACACTATCAATGTACATCTTTTTAAGAAAATTAAAAATCCCAAGAATAGGTCACAACCATTCGATGACTATTTCGTCCCAAAGCTATATATAAGGGCATGATTTAGTTCAAATTGCCATTGATCTTATTGTTTATAGAATCTATAGACTCAGAAAAATAATGTTAATATTTATTCGTATCTTATTATGTAAATACTTGTATCTAGCGATGATGAGTTACTGACAACAAAGTGTAAGCTTTTCAGTTTATTAACTTTGATTCATAGCACATGTTGGAATGTCAGTAAAGACATTTAAAAGCAAGTATGTATTCCAGATTTCATGAAATTCCTTCATGAATCATTTTTTTCTTGTATAGGTCGAATGTTTATGAACTAGTAAACTTGGTAAGAATCTGGTACCAAGAAATCAATAATTTAATGAATGAAGTAATCCTCTTAGTACTCGCATGATTTATCTGTTTTCATGATTTATCTGTTTTCATGTTAATTACCTTCAATTTACTCACCGTCTTTAGTAGACGCTGTCATAGTTGGGGCGCCCTCTACACTATCGACGGTTTCAGGAACATTTGTAGTTGGATGAATAAGCAATTTAGACCTGCCGACATACCCTCTGGCCCTCACCATCTTTTCTTCACTGTAGCAATGGACGTTCTCTACCAAATCTTTGCTTTTCTTCAGATCGTTTGGACTGAGGTATGACACTTTGACATTCGTGCCGGTTGAGCGTTGAGTAAGATTTCTGTTGACCAGTTTCTTAATTTCCTCCAGCTCTGCAGAGCCATCACATTCTGTTTCCTTCTTAACACGAACAGCAACATGGATGGCAAGCATATCTTTAGTGAGTTGGATCATACCTTCAGCTTTATCACACACTTTCAAACCGAATTTGGACAAGTTTGGTTGTCCACCTTTTTCTCCGTAGTGATCCATACAATTAATTTGTAAGCATGGAAAAGTGTCGACTGAGAACATGTCGGTTTCATCTTGACATTCGATTCGAATACCGAAGAGGTTGATGTATTTGTCATTGTCCTCCCAGGTGATCTCCGGTATTCCAGGGGGTAGCTTGGCAGGTATGATGAATTTATCGTCGGAGGTTCTATAACATGTAATAAAGAGGATTGGGAAATATGTACTATGGCTATTATTCATGTAGAACAAAAGAACATACTTAAAATACAACCCATGTTTTTGGTTGCCCAAACACGATGGAGGACTGTATTCTATCAACTCAGTTTCAATTTCAGTTTTCAGTTTCAGTATATTCATTTGAGATACACACAATGACAATACAATCAATATACTATCGTGGGCTGACTAAATCAGAGCAGAGCTCGAAAAGGTTCTTGGCCATCCAAGTACATCATAAGCTATAATGCAAATAACTTAAATGCTTATAACTGAAAAAGTGGGACACGTAGCTGTTTACAATTTCGGATATGAAGATTATAAATCAATCGACATTAAGTGTGATAAAAAGAACTAGGATGTGCCAGGCGCCAGAAGAGATGCAGAAATGGACATGGGACACGTTGCTGTTTACAATTTCGGATGAAGGTGAATATATCTGACCTTAATTGGTAAAATTATGAGACCAATCGAGCATTCAAAGTTTTGAAATATAAAGGTTTGAATAGAGCGTGGTCAGAACCCGTTTTTACATATTTTAGCAATAAACCACCCTTGTGTTGCATCTGTGCGTTGCAATTGTTCCCTGAAATACCTTTATATTTGGTCAAACTAAGTTCACATTAGGGATTCAGCAATAAGTATTTCTATTTAATGCTGATTATTGATAAGAAACCTGCAAATGTAACTTAAATTGGGTATACCTTTACACAAATAAGATAATGGCATATTCAAAGGCAACGCATTTAACAAAAAGGGCAATTATTTATTCATGTTATTACTTCTGAAGAAACATCAGAAGAAAGTGTTTTAAATGTATTGTTTATTTATAAATATCTTTATCACATTGTCAAATTTCTAATTGCAGAGAGAAAAGTAAAATGTATATGTCAAATATAAAAGAAGCTGTGACAATTTCTTCGATTCTGCTAATTGAGAATATTTATTATTTAAATAAAGTTTAAAACAGCGTTCTTCGCTATGATGTAATTATTGTTGAATATTCAACAAGTGAAGACAGAGGACCTAAGTGTAAGACAGAACTGTTAGATGATCTTAGTTTGACCAAACGTACAGTTATTTCGGAAAATCAATTCCATGCTCGGACATCTTGCTTGCACACAACGCACAAGTGCAACACATGGGTGCTGTATTACTAAATTCGAAAAAGCGTTGTATTGCAAAAAGTTGACATTATATTGGTCTCACAATTTAACCAATCAAGGTCAGATGTATTTGCTTTTATATCCTTAAATGAGTAAATGTGAAGGAGCTATGCTGCCTACATATTAAGTTATACGCTCTCAAGTTTTTGGACCCAGTTTTTTTTAACACGCTGTATACAAATTATAATAAATAGTCCTGAAAAAAAAGTCAATTGCAAGGAGCACAAGAATAAACCACACAAAAGGATGCATTTGTATTGTAAATGTTCTGACAACATTTCTCAGCTTTTTCTGATAAATGAGGGCGCTACACCAGTTGTCCAACGCTGGGAGCTAATTTCTCGGAACTTTCGGGGTTACCATATATAATTGTTTTGATTAAATGATCAAAGATATCATGACATTTAAGGAAAATGTCAACTTGAAAAGTCCAGTCGCTTTACAAGGGAGAAAACTGTTTTTTTTTTTTTGTAACACCCGTTAACATATTAACGTATAAGGTATCCATTTAGTGGTGTGGAATCTGCATATTGTTCTTTGCTGGCATGTTATGATTTCGTCTGCTTAAAATTGTCTGGGTTCTCATGATGTTTGTAAATTTACTGCGATCGGGACTAAGTTGACATCTCCACTACTAAACAATGGTAAGATATCGCAAAATATTCTATTTCACCGTGTTTTCTTTTTGGCTTTTTGTCAGCTGAGCATCCTGTGGCCCAATGGTATCGATGGGTACTAATAATTTTGGGGAAGTCTGGGGAAGTCCCATACCGTACATGGTCAGGTTGTAGAATGCAGAAGCTTGGAAAGTTTAAGGGGTGTATGGTATGTTGAAGAACTCTGTATACTTGTTTGGCTGTTGCCTTTATTTGCTTGCTTTTTCCTTTGTAAATGGTGTCATTTGCATGTAGTTGTTTTTAATTGTAAAATTGTATGCAATTCAGCCTTTGGCTGCTGTGTACATGTTCAATAAACCTTTAATTATGCTGTGATCAGTGGCGTATCCAGGGGGCAGTAGGCCATCCCCCCTTGAAAAAAGAGTACAAAAAAGAAGAAGAAGATGAAGAGGGAAGATGAGAAGAAGGAGGACGAGAAGGATGTAGGGGAAGAGGAGGAGAGTTGGAGCATAGGCGGCGAAAATGGGGGTTACGGGGTCATGTCCCATAATCTTAATGTGGGGAACGTTTAAACGTTATACTGGACTTTTGAAGTGTTAAAAATGCCAATTTCTGCCCGTTTGGCACTTATTAGTTTTAATGTTTCATTATTTAAGTGTAACAAGATGGCTTCAGGAACGTTTTTTCTTGACAATTTAGTTCAAAATCACAAATGTTATGCTCGAATCGCGCTCGTTTTTCCTAGAGGTTTCAACATTATAATGGGGCTCGCTCGAACCACTGTTAATATTCTAAATATTATGTGGGGAACATGCATTTTTTTGCTAATAATTTCCCATCTTAAGGTGATCTTTTTTACACCATCTGCGCTCTTCTTAACGAATACAACTGCATCTTGAGGTAGGCCAGGTATAGTGAAATGCGTATATACAATGTTTGTACTTGTTTTGGTATGCATGGAAAGAGGGGACCGCAAGCTATACTATGGTATCAACATAAGCACACTCTGCATCTTTGTTGGGATTGTATTATGGTGAACCCCACCACTTTTGCGTCTAATATTTATATTATGTTCATGGTATTCAATTTCAGGTCACGTACGTATTCTTACCTATCTGGTGGTAGGTGCTTACTAGCGGGAGCCCGTTCAAAGTGGTTAATGAATCAAAGGAAGAAATGAAGGTTTATGTCATGAACATCAAATACACCACCACGCAATTCAGCTGGGGCTAGCTTTAAGACAAGATTATACATGTATGTTATAAATGTAAATCCTTACCTGTAGGCTAATTCAAAGTAAACTAACAAATCAACCAGTTTCTTTGGATCAATTTCTTTAAAATGATGTCTCAGGTCATCCTCAGAATACTCTCGCTTCTGTTCTAATCCCTTGTAATCGGCTGTGAAGTCTGGATTTGCAAAAATAGGTGCAAATATGCTAGTTGTAATCCAATTTGGATTAAGGATTATCATATCCTTATGTTCCTCTACCTTTGCATGGGGTACCTTTACATGGTGTACCTAGTTTAAAACAAAATTGATATTACTTGTGTTAAGAGAGTTTATTCGTCTTTGGAAAATAAGTTAATTACATTTTTAAAGGGAGTATGTATGCATAGCATGTATTCCTCACAATGGTCAAAATGGATTCAAAACTCCATTAGCAAAGCATTTTCAAGTTTCAACAATTCACTACCGTATTATTTCATCAAGGACGAGAATGTAACAAATGATCAAAGAAGAACGCATAAAAGCCCTAACAACATTGGTCAATGAAGTCACCAAAGACCTGTTTCTGTACAGTATGGCGAATCAAGGCGGGTTGTTTTGAAGTGAGTTTTACGTCAGATTCGGTTTAAGACACACCTGCTCCTACAAATCTAAACACTTGGAGTCAGCTTTCTTCAGGACAGTGTCACCTGTATGGATATAACAACTGTACCATAATCTACATCTTCAGGTGATGCCGATATACTCACGACGTGCGCGTAAATGTTGCCTGTTGTTGCACGTCAATTACACAATGCGGGGGAAGCGGCTCCAGATGTATTAATCTCTATTGATTTATTTAACCCGTTCACCAATGCTATTTTTAAAAACTTATTTCTATACAGCTTTCAGTTGATTGATTATTCACAAAAATGACTAAATCCATCCAAATATACGATTGTTATAATAATTGTACCCAAAGCAATAATCAAAACGTTATGAAATCACAAATTTCTCGTTGAAAGTTGATAACAGTAGCACTCATAATAAACAAATGCAGATTCAACGCCCCCTTTACCCCAACTGATCACTTTACCCCTGTAGGTTAAACAATGTGTGGCTAAAATAAGCGCAATGGATTGGTATTACTTCAGCCCAACGGGTTGGCATATAGTTCGATTACTGCAAGTTGTTTTGACACTGATTTATCTTTCAAATGAAATACGGTGGTATTATTTACTTAATGTTGACAACCTACCTCTCCCGTGTCATGCATATACCCCAAAGCTGTATTCAACAAGTCATCGCTAGCCTCTTCATGGATTTCAGATCGGACCTTCTTCATAAATCCGCTAAGTACATGACGTTATTCTCACTTGTACACCAATCCTCCTTGCATTTGGCAATTTCGTCACATATTTGTGGAATTTGTTTGCCCTAAAGACGTTTAAAATACAGCTTTTTGTAACCAATAATATTCGTAGGAAACACTATGAGCGTGTTTCTACTGTGGCACTGCAAAAAGTAAACGCTAATACACGCTAAGTTTTAATCTGTAAGATTTTAATCCCCCTGTTTCTACTCGCAAAAAGTTACCGCTAATTTGTTAGATCCTAGTCGATGGGCCACGACATTTGACATTTGACAATGCCACCGCACCTGAAAAAGATTGCTTCACAATGTGTATAACCCAGCTTGACACGGTTCACGGCGCAAACCGCTAAGATTAATCGCCTTTCTGTTTCTATTGGGTGAATTGCCGGTTATTGGCGGTTCCAAACCTGGTTTGTGAAGGTTTTTGGGATTACCAAAAATACCGATTATTGCCGGGTTCTGCCTGTTTCTACTGGAAAACAAATTATGCGTTTATTAGCGGTTTCTTCCCCAGTAGAAACACGCTCTATGTATCAACTATGTATCACAGTCTGTATACCGCTGTTATCCATAAGTTAAATATGATTGAAATGTTGATCAAATATCAAATTATGTGTAATTGGTCAATTGCATAATTGCAATGTAATTCAATATCGAACTTCTACTTTACAATTTATAACATGTCACTTCTTTTTTTAAAGTTGAATGCCAACATTGTCCGTGTGCCATCAACTTCCTAGCAACATGTTCGTAGACTACTTACACGTAGAGGTTCTGCAAGTTTGTCCAACGTTTCTTTCAGCCTCTTCAGCTCACTTGAGTGAGAATGACGACTATCAACCATAATAACCTCGTCGTGTATATTCAGGTATTTCTTAAACAGATCTCTGACGTATTTCAGGTTTTCCTGAGCTGCTTCTTTTGCTATAATAAAGACATGTGATAAGATTGTAAAAATTAGGTGATGCATAGCTTAAGTAAGAAGTATGCGATATTAGAAAGAAGTCATCTTGTTTTCAAACGCAAGATAAAGTTTGACACATTTTGTAAAACTGATATACACAGTTCAACAACAAAACAACAAACAGTTCCCCTTTAGATTATGCCTGATATTTGTTTAAATGAGGTTCTCCATCGAAACGATTTTTGGCACACATAATGTACGTGTTCGAGCAGCACTAGAACCCGGCTATATCTACGCAGGTGCTGTACTGCTTGAATGAGCACACATTGAATGGAGAAATACCTCAATTCAAAAGTTGCTAAATGATGTATTGAAGGAGGATGGTTAAGCAGCTTGAACCAGGGTCTTTCCCAGAACACCGCACAGGTGTTGTACTGCTTGAACGCGCACGCATTGACAGGAGTGATACCTCGTTTCAAAAGGTAATGTGGATGTTGAAGCAAAAACCCTATTGTAATGACAATTGACATTGTTATAGGTTATGGTCTTAGCATACATGTACTAGCACTGGAATCGGCCACTCGCGGAAATATAATACTATCACACGAGCGGCGTAAGCTGCGAGAGGCCTGGGTAATCCACCAAACCCGGCCAGACCAAACTCTGGCGCGGTTCCCGGCCCGTCCAGATCATTTTGACATATTATTTACATGGGCCTAATCATATACTATTCCGCGCACATCGTTAACCAACGGAGCAATTCTAACAGTTGGTGTTAGGGCGGCACCCTTAGATGTCATACAAGTTGATGGACAAACGCGTGCTATTAGCATGGGGTGTTCCTTGCTGGTAAACTTTGTGCACAAATATATGGGGTACGGTACTACTATTCTATATACTATAGAAGTGTTAAACTAATTAAACTGTGAATATTTCTTTACCAATTTTTAAATAAGAGGAAACTATTTATTAACGTCAGAACAATATTAAAATTAATTAAACGCAGAGTATTTGTTTGTTTGGCAACTTATCTTTGCACGGAGCCTCCCTTAGGAGTCATAAAACGTACAGTGGATTATCCAGGTCCCTCACGGCTTCGCCGTTCGAAATTAGTGTACTAAGGCCGTGAGTGACCGATTCCAGTTCTAACATGTACATGATATACACCTAGCACATAAAGTCCCTGACCAGGTGCTTTGAGGCTAGCTAATTCAAAATAGATAATCGGTACCAAAAATCATAGACCTACATGTAGCACATAAGAATCCCTGACCAGGTGTTTTGAGGTTAGCTAATTCAAAATGTATGATGGTTACACAAAATCTGAGCAAATTTCTTCCCAGCAGTTTGATACCTCATTCAACAAAATCGAATAGATACTTTTAAAGTTCTGGCGATTTCAATGAAAGCGCATAACAACAGCAAAATTGCACTAGGTATAGGAAATCATTGATTTGTGTGTCATTATTAATACGCCCTGAAAAAACTCACAGCTAATCAGCTAAGACTTTTATTCTTCACAGCTAGTCACACCCTTTGTCCCGCAAATTACGGTTATCACTCAAGACACATTCATCTGGCTCGTTCAGATAGCATACAGTTATGACAGTAATCACACACAAATCAATGATTTCCTATACCTAGTGCAACTTTGCTGTTGTTATGCGCGGTCATTGAAATCGCCATAACTTAATTTTTCCTCGGGGCGTGTCGGTCACTAACGGGTGCAATCACTGTATTACTAGTGGACTAAAGGGAGCCCTCTGTTGATCATATCAATATCGACAGAATGACAGACCATACAATACTGCCCTTATTAGAAACATTAAGAATTGTACTCATTGGCGTTGGGTACATTAAGAGCATTAGAGCATTGCATGCAGCATTAGACAACAGATCAGACACTGAATAAAGGGGATAAGTGAAAAAGAAGTTTTTAAAAAGGTTTAAACAAAAAAGGTTTAAACAAAAAAGGTTTAAACAAAAAAGGTTTAAACAAAAAAGGTTTAAACAAAAAAGGTTTAAACAAAAAAGGTTTAAACAAAAAAGGTTTAAACAAAAAAGGTTTAAACAAAAACGTGTTAACAAAAAAGTTTAAACAAAAAATTAAAAAAGGATAAAAATAAAATCGACTATGGCACGGTCTAACATACGAGCGTCCACATATAGTTATTGAGAATTTTCTCATCTTTAATTTGAGATATAACATGCCAAGAATGGTTAATTATTGGAGAAGTTACCCTCTCAAATGTACCGTCATGTAAATACAATATTCATTTTCGCATTCTCCCTTTCTACTCGCGGACATGGGCAAATTATTGGTGGATAGTCGACCGCCCGCATTGTTACGGTTGATCAAAAGGGCACACACGGATTTGAATTATGATGCATATTAGGTACAGCATTTACTTATTTAAAACCATACATACAATTACTATTTGAATCACAAATGTTGGTGGTATTTTCATGGCAAAAGCTCATTAAGTGTAAAGTAATGGAATACATAAGGACTATAACTTTAAAATATCGCTGGTTGAAAAACAATAAAACACATAAGATAATTTAACAAAAATATTAACAAGAAATGCGTTGAAGTTTCGACTTTGATTTGTTATTTTGAAACCGCTGCTCAGATTTGTTGCGAAAGTAAACAATTAGCTGCTTCTTATGGGCTTCTTATATTAAAATAGCGCTATAAACAAGAAACGGTGTTTAAAACGACATTTACGTTACAGATGTTCTTGAGTTGTTTGCTGCGTTGTTTCCAGGAGGACATTTTACGTTTGTCAATTCTGGTGAATATTCGTGATCAATTTTGGCAATAGTGTTCAAGACAGTAGCTAAGAACTGCTCGCGAAAGGTTACCGCTAAATTTTAACGATCCTAATCGATGGGCCACGTCATTTGACCTTTTGTTATACCAAACAATGCCGCCCACCTGAAAAAAGACTGCCTCACAGTGCGTCCAGCGTGTAGGTGTATATACAAAATGTAGCGTTAATTGTTAATTACCGTTATCCGGCTGTTTCTACTGGTCAAATTAACGGTAATTACCGTCAAGTTCCCCAGTAGATACACGCTCTAAGATGCAGCATGCTCTTTTTTATAAAGTGTAATAGAGATGACATCATTTATCGTCAATTGAGCTTAATATGCAAAAGTGGTTCCTCAATGCATACCCTGCTAGTGGTTAACCTCTTTATCTACAGGGTGTTTCAATAAAAACCGTGCACGTGTTTACCCAACTTATTGACCATGAAGTTCAGATGCCGTTGATTTCATCTGATTTGGTTTTATCAATCCTGAGATATGATCAATTAACAAAAGCTACCTATATTAGTACGTACAGGTTATGGGGTCATCACAGCTATCAAGATGTGTACCGACCAAAAGGATGGTTTGCTGCTCCGATGGGTTGTTCCCCGACTTGAGGAATTTCAGCCAATACAGTATCTTTAAAATGCGAGTAAAAAAGGAAGGGTTACCGATTGTTAAATTGTTATTGTTTATCTTATACACGTGACATAATTGGCTGACGAGTGGAGAGTGACCTTTGATGCAAGACCATGGTAAACTAAAATCTGCAGAAGAGCTTGATGAAGGTGTGTCATAATGTAGTTTTTATTTGTTTAATTTATTCTTATTCTCACGTTCATTTCATTGGCATTTTTACGCCCTGCCCATTTGTGTTACTTGCAATGTTTACGTGTCAGAGTTGCAGTGAACCAGTTGACTAGCCCATCATCAGAGCTCTTTATAAAGTCACCAGTTTGACTTCTAATCGCTCAGATCTATATTATACCTTGTGAATGTCTGTTGGGTTATTGTTCACATTTACTCTTTAACAAATAAGAAAATAATCTTATATAATATTATCAAATATAACAATATTGTATATTATCACCGACGAAGGTAAATGTTTAGCATAGGAAATATAATAAAAGACTACACATAACCCGACGAAAGGGGAAAGAAAACTATTGACATATGAATTTAGTAAGTGGGAGAGCTCCCTATGGGAGCGTTGCTATTTCATACTTTGGGAGTGCTGGAAAATGTTGGGGTGGAGGGTCAAAACGTGTTGAAGCTCCAAAAGAGACGGGGTGGTTAGGGTCCATATCCCAACTCTCAGTGATTTTAAAGCATTTTTCTACCGATTTTACAACGATATTCCAACGGTATTTCGTTCTATTGTTAAAAGCATCGGAAAAAGATCGGTGATTAACTAGAGACTCTCTACTTATCTGGCGTTAACAATAGAACCTTTGTAGTACTCGCGATGGCTCAATTAGTGAAGCAGACAGATGAAAGCGCGAGGGAGGTTGTGTTATATTCTTTAAGAAATACTATAAGCTTTTTAAATCCGATCATAAAATGTTTACGTTCAAAACGTTTATGTATAGCCTTCATTAGCTCAAACGTCAAAGCGCCGGCTTCACAATCATGAGGTCAGTGGTTCGAATCCTGCGGATGGGGATGGTTTTCTTTTCTGTTTTGTTATTACACTGTTTGTTTTTATAAATTGACAGGATTGCTTATCGCTCGCTATATTTATTGAATGTTGAATGATACTTTTTTTCTTTTGCAATTTCACTGCGATAAAGAATGTCCTGTAAATATAATTGTGTTTACTACTCCTAGGCCTACATTGAATGGCCCCTAGCTAGTCTATGAACATGATCTGCAAATACCAATTGTTATATAAAAAAGAAGCCAGTCGGCTCATGTCCTTGAATCGATTTTCCTATTTCCTACACCACCGAAACATTATTTCAATAATAATAATACAGGCACATTGATTTGTATTACATAACGGCTGGCATTTGTAACAAGTTTAGCTCAATCGATAATAACACACAACGAGTTTCTATTGTATTGGCCTGTTGAATAGGAGTAGGACAGTTCGGTGGTATACCGCGGTTCATTCACATTTCATGATGCCATGCACACTAAACAGTCAGTGGAAAATTAAAATGAAATCGTAAATAATTCCACATTCCAAAATAAAATATAATTGAACAATAATGAATAATTATACGAAATGATAAACAATATCGAAAACTAATAAAAAAAATGTATATAAACGATTAAAATAAAATGTCAAGACGTGATAGGATTCGAACCCACGACCTCCGGTTTACTAGTCCAATGCTCTACCGCTGAGCCAACTATGCGCTATGTGAACGCAATAGCAAAACAAAAGTAATATGGTTCAACATACCGTGTGTATTTAGGGAATAGTTGAATGAGAACTATATTTGGGTATAAAGCGCTGAGGATTTCAGGAAAATCGAAATAGCTCAGTTGGTAAAGATTAGGACTCTCAATCAGCAGGCCGTACGTTCGAATCTTTGTGGCGGTTTATATTCCTTGTGCTCTATACTTAGAGCGGTCGAGTCTGGGTAGAGGTCGGTTAGGGTTTTAAGTATGCCGAAATATAATATTTATTATTGTTCTCTCATTATACGTCCGTTCGGGGTTTTCATTTATATTGACATAATGTTAACGTTATTTATTTATTTTGTGTTTACTTTCTTAATTGTTGATGTTTATTTAATTATTTATCAATCAATTAATTATAAATAGGCCTTAATATACTATTTTATTGATATAAATATTAATCTATATATTATTTATTTACATTAATTACTTAATTTCTTCAAATTTATTATTTATTTATTATTTATTAGGTCACGTTCAGAGTGAATGCAACATTCTTAAATAGTCTAAAACGCAGAAAAATGACACTATTTAGGGGAGTAAGATTCATAATGCTACTTGATTACACACATTATGCCTATACCAGAAAACAATAACACGTTGCATGTTTAATGGCTCCCATATTGTTTTCAATGATAACATTATCCATGCTTGTACCAGAGAGGTGTCATTGACACCTCCCTGCTTGTACTGCTTACTCTAAAATCATCCACGGCTGAACAATAGTCTTTAAAGGCCACTTCAAGGATGATTATTCTTATGACGTTAACGAGTGGATTACAATAAGCCTGGCAATGAATAGGCGGCTACAAACATATCTCGTTTGAGTCGGGGTTTGAGGAGTGTCGCGATTAGCCTCTATCACCTGCCATGATAAAACCTGGCACTTGTACTAGAAACCCGGTAGGTGTACAATCTGGCAAATGGGTCGCTCTTTACGTCACAACGGGGGTCGGGTGAACACTAGTCAGCTTAATAACACAACCTTTCTCGCGCTTTCATCAGTCTGCTTCACTAATTGAGCCATTGAGAGTACTACAATAGTTCTATTGTTAACGCCAGATAAGTAGGGAGGCTCTAGTTAATCACCGATCTTTTTCCGATGCTTTTAACAATAGAACGAAATACCGTCGGAATACCGTTGTAAAATCGGTAGAAAAATGCTTTAAAATCACTGAGAGTTTGGATATGGCCCCTTAACAAAAGTGTTGCAGACCTGAAAGAAGGGGGTCAAAAGGTTTCAAAAAAAACTTTCCTGGGCTTTTCCCCCAGACCCCTACGTACTTAATTATGTATTCATTGTTCAGACACATTTAACAATTCTAACAATGTTGTGCCGGCATATAAATATAATGTGGTACTCATTAATACGCGTGCCGGGGTAGGTGAGGCATCCAGCAGCGTACCTGTCCACAGTGTGGGGCGAGCGAAGTAACGGAAATATGTGCAGGGATTCTCTATTGTCAATGTAGGTCCATCTCCAAATGCAGGTCCACAAGGCTGAGTCTAGTCCAAGTCCATTTGTCTCTACAGTCCGAGTCCAATTCCAAGTTCACAGGTACAAAATCATCAACACGGGGGTAGTGGAGTCGCGTCGACCCCACCTTATACTTTCATTCGGAGGAAATACACTGACTCAGCTCATTTTAAATATTTACTAACATCCAGTTCTAAAATGTCAGTCGGGGGGATCGAAAACAAATGTTGTTGTTTTTGCGTTCTACGCGCGCATATCTAGGAATACCATCTAAAGCACGTTTTAAACAAAGTAATTGGAAAAATTCAAATAAATAGTAAAATAGAAAGAAAACAAATTTCGCATGTCTCTCAATAACAGATACTCGGGCAGTGAGCTCATTTGGGGTAATGGAGACCCTAGCCCCACTACAGAAATTCTTCACATGCCATTGGTAAAAGGATTAAGTGTGCCTTCTGACTCATTCTAGATACTCGCTGTCATCCCAGTTGTGTCCATGTGTAAAATAGAATAGTATGTATACTAGTTTATATTTCTGATGAAATTGGGAATACTTTTAAGTATCGAGCATTAAAATGCTCAATGTCACTTTGTATAACAATATTAACTGTTTCTTGACCTTGACAATTGGTCAGAGAATTGTCCAGTAAGAATGATAGGTTCAAAAGTAAAAGGAAATTGTTCAGCCCCCCACCCAGCCCACAAACACAACCACACCGTAACTATGAACGCTCCCTAACTATTTTAGTCTATGATGTATATACCTGCTCTCGCTGTTTGTCGTTAGAACAATCACAATCAAACACAATGACAAATATTCCTCTGCTGGCTCCCAGAAACATCGCATGTGTTACACGGAACTCTATCTGTCCCGCAGTGTCCCAGATCATAAAGGAACCGCCATGCTTCACATTTATTTTCTTGACCTCTATTCCTGGCGTTGGGCAGGGCTTGCTCTTAATCTTCAACTTCTCAACTATGTATCCAGCATAACTCTGTTTAAATAAAGTGTTTCACAGGTTAGTCCTTTTAGCTGTACGCAGGAGTACTATAAAGTATGGCAATACATATTATTCATCACATCATACAAATTCCTCAATATTGAATGTTTACGACAAACAAGAAAATACAATGTTTCGTGTATTTCCTCCTCTTCTATGATTTCAGATTACTGGACAATTTGAGTGCGATCTTTGGCAATCACACCGTTTCTACAGAATAAGTCAAAATATGAATGTCCCGTTTTTATAGAATCTTCAAAAAGTGGCACATTTCTTCGTTGTTTACAAGAAAGGCTATCATGCTTCTACATACTACTTGATGTATTCCAGACAATACATAATTTCAATCTAGAATTACAACATATTGGCGGAAAAGCGCGAATTCTTTTTATTCACACAACACAACAAACTATTTACATTTCATAAATACAAAATCATTTGATCGACATTTTTGTTTGCTGAATCCCTCATATATTGCACGATATTGCATGCGAAGTATTACGATATTAAGGGATTAAATCATGTTTCAGCGTTGTGCATCACCAATCGACAACGGTGCTCCCGCGTCTGCGTTGCCCGAGTGAAATAAACACGCAGCACGCGCAGAACGCGAGTTGTAGATTGGTGATGCACATACACTTTAACATGAATTAATCCCGTTCAACAACGACTAGGGTTTTGAACGCCATTTCATAAATAGACAATGCAAATAAGAACATTGTGCAGGCCTATGCAGGCCTATGCAGGCCTACTTCATTATTAACAATTTCAAAACTAACTTTCAAAACTCGATAAAACAGTTGGCATGGTCAATCCAAAAACAACACACATTGCGCTTGCGATCGCGTATTGCATGAATACATTATCCGCGTGGTGCGGATCGATCGGCGCGATTGTTGCCCATAGCAGCGTTGTTGAACTCAAATCGACAACGCTTTGCTACTGTACTTTATGTATGGGGGAGTTGTTGAATATGATATCATTCAGTATCGCACAAACATATTCATAGCAATTACGTATGCACTTGGTATTTGTAACCCTAACCCTGCTAAATCCAACATAATCTCGTTGCGCAATCACGCGAAGGTAGAGTTGGACTCCAGCCGCGTCGGACCGGGTTCGATGTCCGGGGTGACACACGCCCTTTTTCTCTTATTACCTGTTAACTGTATTGCTACAAAACCCTGTGAGGGTTAGCCAAAACTGTGCCTGTTTTTCTCTCAAATTTATCTCATGCCTAATTCGAGTAAAACAAAAATTATATATGTTTCTAACAGTTCCATGATCATTTGATTTTCTCATGGACATCATGTATGCAATATTTTGACGGAGTCCTCTGAACATTTAAAAACCGTCAACAGTCAACTTTTTAAAAACATAACTCCAAAGACAACAAAACCTGTTTTTCCTATTGTATTGTAAGCGTTGTGAATACCAACACACCATTGTTTGAGTAATTCCAAAGGCGCGCGTTAAACTTTTACATTTGTATGTTGTAACAGACTGTTTTTACAGAGTTTTGATATTGATATAAGTCCCGTTTCGAGTAATCAATTAGAATGAAATAAAAGTCAGTTCATAGCTAACAAAGTGTCCTTGTTCTTGCTGGCCATTTCTATAAACAAATTCATTTCAAAATTTAACTGGTTTAAAACTCGGTAAAATCAGGACCTGATCGTTTGGATTCACCCTGTATTGTAGCTTATAATGACGTGATTCACCATGAGCAACATGGATGCAGCTCTGTACAATAATTAGTTATACCTTAAATTTATGGTGAAAACAATTAAACGACTGACGAACATAAACTACGTGATTATGAACACATTATTACAATATAAAAATACATACACGTAGGATGCGCTCTTTTTCATCGAAACTGTGATATTTGTTTGTCGAATTGCATGTATACCCATGCAACCAAAATATTTCTTAAGTTACATTCAAAAAGGTTTTGATTGATTTAAGCTGTCATGGGAACTACCTGTACATTTTCTGAGGGTTTATTTTGTTTCGCTCGTAAATAGATTCCGATGGTCTGACATCGTGTTAATACTACTATACTATACTATAAAACATTTGTATAGCGCCCTACAAAGACCACAGCGCTTTATAATAAAGAAAATAACATATACAATAATACTTAAATTACAGCCAGAACTATACATAAATACATTAACATGAAAAAATATAAACAAATAACATCAGTCGAACAAGTGAGTTTTTAAGCATTTTTGAAAACGCTAATTGTTTTGGCCTGCCTCATTGCTGAGGGGAAGAGAATTCCATAGACGTGGTCCTGCTACTTGAAACGCTTTATCTCCAGTGCATGTTCATGTTCTTGGTATTGAGAGGAGTGTGGTATCACGTGACGATCTAGTAGCATATATTGGCTTATTGAAAGTTATGAGATTCTGTAGGTATTCTGGAGCTTGAGTATTCACACATTTGTAGACAATGATTAGGATCTTAAATTCAATACGTCTACGGATCGGCGGCCAATGAAGACGACGTAACAATGGGGCACTAGATGTATCACGACCAACCAACAAATATCAGTCTTGCGGCTCTATTGTGTAGGCGTTGAAGACGAGTTGGATCGTACTCAGGGGCTCCGAGCAGCAAGGCGTTACCATAGTCAATATGTGAAAACACAAGCGCCTGAACAGCTAACTGATCCTGGAAAGGTTTCGTAAACGAAAACTGACACACTTAATAATAGATGAAATTTGACGGGACATGTTCAGAACAGGATCAAATGTGACTCCAAGATTTCTTAGTGCCAACGTTGGTTTGATAGTGACATCATCAACAGTGAATGTAATATCCGAAAGGCGACCAATAAATCTCGAAGAAGCTGCAATAAAAAACTCAGTTTTTGCTTGATTAAGCTGCAGCATATTTTTCGTCATCCAAGTTTTAATTTCGTGAACACATGTCTTCAGTCTATTAAGTGCCAACTCGCATTCAGCATCATTTCTAGGATCAAATGTAACATAGATGAAAATTAACATTATTCCTATATACGTAAAATGTCTCCAACTGGATGAGTATACATGGTATATCCTCTAGGCCCCAAGATGGAACCCTGAGGCAGGGCAAAGTTTAAAACCTGTTCTTGAGAAAATTCACCTGTTCTGCAGGTAGCTTGCAAACCATTTTAGAGCACGACCCTTGATATGAACAGTATGATAAAGCCGGTTGATAAAAATAGTGTGATCAATTGTATCAAACGCAGCTGATAAATCTAGCATGACAAGAAAGACTGCTTTGTTATTATCAATTGCAGTGGCAATATCATTCTTAACCCTAAGAAGGGCGGTCTCTGTGGAATGACATGGTCTGTAAGCTGATTGGAATGTCTCATTTAAGTTGTTACTATTGAGATGATCAGTCAACCTAGCAGAAGCCGCCATTTCGGCAACTTTAGCAACCACCTTGATGTTAGAAACAGGCCTATAATTACTGAGAATATTAGGATCCATGTTTTGTTTCTTAATAATCGGTGTTATGATAGCATCCTTGAGAGCATCAGGGAAATTACCTGTTTTAAAGGATACATTAACAATTTCAGTCAGAATGGTAATGAACTGGGTAGAATTGCCCCTGAGGAGCCACATGGGAATAGGATCGAGCAGACACGATTTATTAGAGCATTTCTTGAGGATACGATCTATTTCCTCAAGATAAACAGGCTTCAACTCATGAAGCTCAGTGACATCACTCTCGACACATACGACCTTATTCACACTCGACACTTGATCTGATTGAAAACTCGAGTCATCACCAACTGTCTTATCTTCATTACTACCACAGTTACTTGAACCTATACTCTGTTCTAATACAATGACATCATGTGAACCACCTAAGGTGCTATCCAAATCAAGATTCCGTCTGATCTTTTCAATTTTCTCAACAACAAAAATCAGCGAATCTATTTGCAAGATCAGACAAAGAACTACAACTTGGAAGCAGCTTGGTAGCGTTGTTAAGTAACACATTGAGAATAGCAAATTGTTGTTTACTGTTTGCAGAAAATAGTTTGTCATGAAAGTACGGTAGTTATTAGGTCCTCAACAACACATTTCTGCTCCATGTACTGGTTTCTATCTGTATCAGACTGGCTTTTGCGCCACTTGTTCTCAAAATGCCTACGCTGACGTCGGGCTTCATGAATATAATCATTATACCAGGGCATGCGTGGTCGAATAGTAATGCCACTTACAGTGTTTCCGATTACGACCGTAAATGTACACAAGTGAACAATCCTACGGAATGCTTTATGATGAGAATCGAATCAAATTGGAAGCAGTGTTCCATTACGACAGTACAGTTCTTTGATAGGTTGTTTACGAATAAAACCAGGGATAGGATTTGATATCTCCTTTGGAGAGTGCAAACTGCCATCTACAAAAGAACTGGATATCTTGGGCGTCACCATTGACAGCAAGCTTACCTGGCCAAAGCACATCTCAGGCATTGCAACTAAAGCTGGTCAAAAAGCTTGGCGCTCTACGCAAAGTTGCAAATAAACTGGAGGCTAAAGGTAGATCTACTGTCTAAAAGTCGCAAGTCTGCAGCATTATGGAGTATGCTTCACTAAGCTGGGCGAATGCTTCTCCCACCATTCTAAGGCGTGGCGTCGAATCGGATCGACGGATATTGCTGACGTCCCCAAGTGGAATCCTCAATGCATTGAGGAATTAACGGACAGATTTTGAGGATCTGAGCATGTATTTTCAATCAATTTCACAGTGTGTCTGAATTTTCAGTACGCAAATATTTGAGGATTTTAACGCAAAGTACTCCACTGTTTGATACATTTTACTGCATGGTCTCAAGTGCCGCTGTAATTGGTTTCCTTTTCTATTGTGTGAGTAACAAAGCCGGTTTGCCAGCGTGACCTTTTTAAGTGCTTCAATCAATAATCGATAATTGCCCTAGCAATCCTAGTTGTACGTTCAAAAGTAGTAACTTTTATGCCATTTTCAGGACATTTGAAACATTTGTATTCGTTCTTATGGTAACAAATGTATAAGAATAGAATTATTAGATTTATTTGAAAAAAACTAATGCATTTCGATTCGTCAATGGACGAAAACAAACGTAGTTTACAGAAATTACGGTTATGGTTGTACAGACAGTGTTGCCAATCCCACGGCAAAAACGCCCAGTGTTTCGGCCTATGGAATGGAGAGGGGTTAATTCAGTACTAATTATTAATTGTGTAACATCGACAATTTGGAGACAATTATTATAGTATGAATAATTATAGAAACAACGGGGGAACTATACTGCTAATTAATAAAACAGTAATTACCGTCCGCGTACATGTACATGCCTATTTATACACACGACATGCACGAGACAATTTTATTTCGACCGTGAGACAGTAATCGATAACGTTTTGCCAGTTAGGGTTTATGACCTATCCACAACAATAGGTAGTGTCTGACGCGTGAAGTGGTTATTATACTGCCCACTTAAACTCGCGTCAGCAAGTTTTGGGGATTTGAATGTTGCTTGCGCTGTCTTTAGGTCTGATCGCGATTGTCAAATCTACAAAATTGAGGATTCCAACTTGATATATTCGGGAAATGAACTTGAGGATGTGAGTTGAGTACGTCAGCAATATCCGTCGATCCGTTTCGACGCCACGCCTAAGCCAGCTTGACAACATAAAAAAAGCACTTAGAATCATTGGAGTTAATGAAGCTACTGCTCGTTCAAAGCTCAAAATTGACAGCCTGCTTCACAGGCGACAGGTAGCAGCGGCTACGGTCTTGTACAAGATGCATACTACCAACTGCCCACAAGATCTAGCAGGGTTACTTTCTGCACCATGTGTACAACGCCGTGCTACCCGTTCGAGCGTAGCAATGCCAGTCCATGCTCTTTCTCTGCCGACAGCCAGAACTCGCTGCTTAGACAGAAGCTTCATTCACACTGCTGTTCCCTTATGGAATAGTCTTCCAGATGATATTGTTGCTAACATTTCAGCAGCTGGAATCCAGGCTTTCAAGTGCCGTGTGCACGGTCATCTTCTCTCAAACTCTTAACTTGTCATAGCCTTCAGACTCTTTTATGACACCCTTCATTCAAGTCCTTTCAACATCCGACTGATGCATATATGTGTGGTGGTATGGGAAAACCCGTCGGAAGTCGCTAGTGTTAATATTGAGATATCTGGGTCATACCAAAATATTTCTTACAAATGAGTTCCAAGTCAATGTTCCCATTTTGGTCCCAAGATTTTGTGTACACCTTTGAATTGTCAATTTCAATTGTTAGTGTTGTGTTTAAACTTGCTGACTTTAAAATACTATAACTGTAGTTCTAGATGGAATTTCTGAAAAATTTAAACAGTCCTATACTCAGTAGAGTATGAAGCTCTCTGCCAAAGAAAAAACAAAGTTGCTAGAAAATGACCATGTGAAGGGTTTTCCCATACCACCACACATATATATAATAGCATGGTGGTCATGGGTTAAGTGTAGGTTAATGCTTGGTTGGGGAGATGGTGGTCCTGTAAAGCATGTAGCCAGCTGGGCTGGTGGTACGATCATGCCCAACAGGTGACAACAGGCAGCTCCTGGTAGATTTAGTTCCCAAGTTTGTTGTGTAGGTTCTCTTGATGCCCATCAGACCTCCAGATATTATTATTTTTCTATAATTTATATTTTGATGTTGTTCTCTGTGTTTGGGCTTTTATCTTATTATTATGTCACTTTCTTTGGCATTTTTAACCTCTGCCCATTTGTGTGTCTTATGTTATGCATATTTTCTGAGTTGCAGTGAACCAATTGAATGGCCTTTCAGAGCTCTCTTTCGAGAGTTACCAGTTTGATTTTTAATCACTCTGATCATTAACCTTGTTAATGTCTGTTGGGCTATTGTTCACACTTGCGCTTTATATACAAAAAAGAAGAAGCGAAAACGGTCCCTTTGCATATTTACATAAATTAGAGTAATCGTCCGGAATGCGTCCATGACCGGCGTTTAACGCGTTTAACAATGTTTAACCAGGTTTAACGTCATTTTTGGTCGGCATAGGTTTTGGGGCGCTGTAGATTTACACAGACGACGGTGGCCACGCGAAACCTAAATGTTGAATTCGTAGTGAATAACACGTAATCGCGAATGTTAATCTTATCATTTTGACATATTCATCATAATTAGAAGAATTTTCATCGTTAACAGGGCGATGACTGTTAAAAATAATTCAAAATGGTGCACTCCCGTTGTCATATTATTGCGTCGTCTGAGAGACGCGTGGCCAGCGTCACGTCGTCTGCTACAATCACGCCTTATCGGTATAGCGCCACTAATTCTATGCCGACCAAATTTTAATTTAAAAGTGGCTATAAGTTCATCAGAGTCTTTCCTGATAGTCAAATGTGTAAAAAAATGAAAAACATCACATAATATTGAACAAGAAATCAAGTAAATTGTCTCTAAATATTAAGCAATGTGATTTCCAAGTACCTAATTTATTAAATCAACATAGTGATATCCTGACATTTATATATAATTATAATGACTCACTCCTTAGCAATGATAGCAGTTCGCATTTGTGTTAATTGGTAACACATACAACGTATTTTTAAACCATACTAACGTCATATATAGTAAGATTGTAAACCATAGTATACCGAACTTTACAATCTCTGAATATCAGTAAGCGACCACTGCATATCAAATATTGCTTTTGATAATAACACGTTCAGAGAACAACATATAACATGATAATAATATTAATGCTATTACCATTGCTAGAGAATTCTTCAACGTTGTCTTTCCAGCAGACGGGTGACCGACGAGAAACAACTTCACGGTACTAACAGGACGCCCTCCACTCTCCATTAACAACTTGAACTTAGCATCCTTTATAAGCAAACAATCGGTTCAAAAATTGTAATTACAAAATAAGATCAAAGATTAAAAGATTAAACATTTTAATTAAAAAATAAGATCTTCAACAAGTAAATCAAACAAATAAACAACATTTTATTGGGTCGTATAAATAAAAACTTGTAAATGGTCGGACTAGTAAGTAAAAGCAATTGCTTGAATTTTTAAGTAATAGTCCCGGGATTACCTTTTACTTATTAACATATAAATAAAGACGACCTTTTACTAGTGTCCTGTAGCATTTACTAGTAGTTTTACAAGATACTACATGAGGAGCTTGCGCTATTACTTAAACAACAGTGTTGTATACAGTATACATCGTGTACGTGATGTCATCATGGCGCTATTCGTGAATGAAATAACAATGCTAAGGTGTATCAGATGAGAATGAATCGTGAAGAGGTAAATACTGCCAAATATCATCGACTCTTTCGATTTAATAAGGAGTGTGGAGTGGCTTGCAAAAAAGAGACTGCCAGAAAATAATGAGACTCGTGGTGGATGTTTGTCGCCAGTTGAACGTATTTACACGACTCTACGGTACTTAGCGGATCCTAGTTTGGTTTTCAGACATCGGTTGATGAGGTGATGGGCATAACTCAGCATACAGCATCCGTCTTTTTTCACCTGTGATTTCATATTGGCAACCTCCTTTGCAATTTGCTTTTCATCCATCGATTTCCCTGTATTGGCAGCAATGGTTTGTCTTGCTTTTTAAGTGCATTCGACTTCTTGTCTTTGGCACCTGGTAGCTGGCGTTAGTTTATTCCCAATACCCTTCTCATCATTGCCACTGCCACCATCAAAATCTTTAGTATCCGCGACATCCATGATAATTGTCTGCACTAGTCCTATTCGTGTTGAGAAATTTGTAGGCATATACTAATACATAGCAAAACAATTTATTTAATTATTTTAAGTGTGTTTTCTTTCTTTTGGTGGAAACTGCCACGTGCATTTAAATTACTCGCTATTGATCTAATAAAAAGTCCATGTTCATTTGAATACCCCGTTGTTGGTATACTCCTGATTATATACCCCGCTATTGTGCTATCCGCCGACCATTTACTTATCCGATAAAGTAAAAGGTGTTTAGTCAAGTAAAAGGTTATTTATAGAGATTTAAGCAATTGCTCGAGCCTGATCTTTTACTTATCGAGCTTTTGCTAATGCTGGACCTTTTACTTGATAAGCAATTGCTAGTTTTTATTTATACGGCCCATTGTGTCGTGTCTGCAATTCCTCCATTGCTTTAATATTTGAGATATGAGGATCTTTGAAGGGCAATTTTGTGAACCAAACATCAAGCTGTGTTGTGAAGCTATTAATATTTCCGGTTTGGCATACATTGCGTTGGCTGAAAGTAGCCAGGGGTCAAAGGGAAAGAAGAGCATGGTATAAGAAATAGCTCAGGAGAACAAGGGTTATTACTTCTTGTAGTTGTTACCACTTACTTTTACTAATCTTTCAAGTTCAAGGTACTCATCGTCCCGTTGAAAGATCCTCTTCGGCCATAACTCTAGAGCGGTTTTCCCTTTCTAATAAAATGTGAACATATGCATTTGCAATATTAATCAAAGCGAGGCCTTGGAAATAGTATACGATAGTATTATTCCGTTTCAAGAGTGTTTAAGACATTTGCCACGGTTATGAAGCCACACACGACTCTTCGCAAATTGAATCAGAATCAAATGAAGTTTGCCTACATTTGAATGAAGGAACAACAAAAAGCCTCCTAATTAATATCGCCACCTCAGCCAGTGTAAAAACCATCAAAGGTGGAGAGCTGGAAAACGTCTCCAATTTCAAATACACTGGGGCCTATGTTCTATATAGATATATCTCAGGAATTCAAATGCAGGAAAGCACAATCATGGGTTGCCTGCAATGAGGTTTATGCACAGTATAGGTATATGATGATGATGATGATGATGATGATAATGATGATGATGATGATGATGATGATGATGATGAACTGCAGAATATATTGAAGTCTGATCTCTAAAAGAAATCAGGTTCTTCAAAGCCTGCGTAGCAAGCATTTTGTTGTATGGCCCTGAAACATTGACCATCAGCTAGAACAAATCCGAATCAACAGATGCTATCCTAACTGTTACGTAGAATGTTTAACATCAGTTAACATCACATCCCGAACAGCGTGGTACACGGCTATAAACATATAACATCTACAATAGAGTAGCGACGTTTATGTTTCGCTGGCGAACAACCAGTCAGCCTTTCTCCCGTCTAATTTTCAGGACTTCCTCCTGGTGGAAAAGCTGACAGAGGCAAAAGACCCCTTCAGTATCGTGATACCGTCAAGAACGATATTGGTTTAGATCCACCAGAGGATCCGCCAGCAGGGCCGTCAACTCCTGAACGACAGGAAAGTCTGGACCCAGTATTTTGCGAATGCTTCTCCATTTCGTCCACGGTCGACCAATGATGATGATGAAATATTTTGTAATACCGTCTGAATGGTTTTATGCAGTCCAAACTATTCTTACGTGTCTACTTACTAGGTTCAAGACATGACCTTTTTTCCTTGGTATTTTTGTGTCCATGTGCCTACATTTCTTCGCACACAAGTCATGGTTACAAACTGAGGTGTGTAATCTTGATTTTACATTAAGAAATAGTATATGTAGGCTCACGAAGCTTAACTAACTTGTGAGCTGGTACTATATTTATTTACATTTTATATTGATAAGCATTCTTATATAGTGGTTGTGGTTTTGGATGTCAGCAGGCAATTTGATTGGTTGGTGGCTGAATTTCAGCCAATGCGCACTATACATTATGAGACAATGGTGTGCGACCATACACTCCAAATAATAATACAGCCTATTATGCCCATCGTACATAGCAACAAAACTAAACTGCTCACAAAAAGTATCAACATGATCCAATATATAACGGCTCGAAAGGGTATGCATTAATCGAAGCAAATAATCAAGTGTATAATTTTGTTCTGCGTATTTTGACACCTCGATCGATGAGATGCGATGTTGCGGAGCGGAGTTATTGTCATTTTAATGGTCGTGGGTCCAGTTTCAAAAGTGACAATCATCCTATAGAAAGAGGTTTACATTACTGTTTAGAATGATCAGATTCGTGCTATTCAATAGGGATGAGTGACACTTTGGAAATTGGACCCACGATCATTGAAATGACAATAACTCCGCTCCGCAACATCGTATGTCAACGATCGAGGTGTCAAAATACGCAGAACAAAAAATATGCACTTTGTTATTTGCTTCGATTAATGTATACCTTTTCGAGCCGTTATATATTGGATAATTTCTAAGTGTTTCGATACTTTTTGTGAGCAGTTTATATGTTATTCTCAAAGCAATGGACGACTGTCTACCCGGAGTTGTTTATATAGATAATACGCCAAAGGTTACACATACATACACCTAGCACATAAAGTCCCTGCTCAGGTGCTTTGAGGTTGACTAATTCACAATATATAATCGGTACCAAAAATCTGAGATATACATTAAATGAGCAAATTTCTTCTCCGCAGTTTGATACCTCATTCAACAAAATCGAATGGATACTTTTAAAGTTATGTCGATTTCAATGACCGTTCATGCAACAGAAAAGTGGCACTAGGTATAGGAAATCATTGATTTGTGTGTGATTTACCATAGACGGTAAAAATCAATGTTTTACCCGTCTATGGATTTACGCACTGAAAAACTCACAGCTTATCAGCTAAGACTTGTATTATTCACAGCCAGATACACCCTTTGTCTCGCACATTGCGGTTATCACTAAAGACCCATTCATCTGTCACGTTCAGATAGCACACAGTTATCACACACAAATCAAAGTCATCCCTAAAGATAATACGTATAACGTGTAATGATATTAGTCTAAGATAACATATTACACAAATAAATAACATAAGCTTGTAGGATATCCAATACGGTTTGGTCTTTGTTTTTTCTATCCTCCTCCACCCTCCACTCATGATAGAAAAATCGATAGAAGGAAAGATGGTTTGATAGATATAGTGATAGATAGACGGGTATATAGACTGATATTGACAGATGGACTGATAGGTCTAGATGGACTGATAGGTCTAGATGGAATGATAGTGATATATTGATAGATCGATAGATTGAGAGATAGAGCGATAGGCACCTACCCAGTAGCGTAGCCAGGGGGGTGCAAGGGGGTGCAGAGTGCCACCCTGAAAAATAATTTGACCGGGAAATCGGGAAGGCAGTGGAAAATCGGGAAGGTAAAGAAAGGGAAAGAAAGGGAGAAAAGGAAGGAAAGGAAAGGGAAAAAAGGGAAGGAAAGGGAAAAGGAAAGGAAAAGGCAGTAGCGTGCACAAAAGGGGAAATTTGGCGGGTCAATTTTTTTTTGTAGCAGGACTTCGGCTAAATAAAGAAAAATGTTATAGAGAAAACTGATGAAAACACGGAGGATTGGCCAAAACTGTGGTGTGTTTTGTACTGCGCGATTGAGTGTGCGATTTTTTTTTGGACCGTGCGATTTGTTTGACCTCAACCCCCCCCCCCCCCCCCCCCCCAACCGGGTCGAACTGGTGCTCACCGGGAAAAAAAATACCTTTGCCCCCCTGACAAGTGACCCTGGCTACGCTACTGCACCTACCACAAAATGTCCCTGACCAGGTGCTTTGATGTTGGGTAATTCAAATTAGATAATCGGTACCAACAATCTGAGATAAACATTAGACGAGCACATTTCCTCTTCGCAATTTGATGCCAAAGAGTTTCATCCAAATGGCTACCTAGCCTGTCTGGTCAATTGATAATCAGAAGTAACTGTACTTTGTTTAAGCTTTCTTGTGTTGATATTTAATTATTTAATTAAGTAGCATTTAATTTACCTCATTATGAGCAATAATGGTCTTTCTTAAGTCTATAAATGAAAGGGTACACCCTATGGGTACATCCAGCAACCATCAGCACGCTCGGACAAGCGAGTCCGAATTCATGTTGTATATGAATTATGTAGGGTATCAGTTCCTATATATAACGAGTCAAGAGGACGACGGTATCGTGAATATAAATATTTTGTCGATGTGTAACGTTAAAACAATAGTAAAACACCATTGCATTGTACTGCTAATAATCGCTTTAACCGTCAACCGGGAATTTGACTGCTAGGAAACAATTTGAATTCACGAAATTACACTTGTATTATCGCCTGCAATTTGATGGCAGTAATACAAGCGTGACTTATATTGGTTGCTTATATTGTTTTAAACTGAAATTATCAACTGTTGCGATTGAACACCGATATAACAATATGAAATTATTTTATTTAGAAACTGATATTTACTCAAAGTACTCTAAACCACATAATACAAATTGAAACTATGGAAATTATAAATAAAATTATATAGTAGAAAACCAGTTTCTGGTTAAACCAAAACCCAATAAAATTAACAAATATTGGCCATTATTATTTATATGGGCCTTCCAAACGGTACAATACAAGTGCGTATTGAATATTGTGCACCAAGTCCCCGGATGTGCGTCCAATAGTTACACAAATGAAGAGCTATGTTCCAAAAGGGATCAAATCCATATAAGTGAAATAGGAGAAAAGCAACGGTTTTTAAATTGAGGATGTTGCACTTCTTTGATTATGCTAATTGTCTGCCATATGAAAGATAATATACGTTTTAAGTTTAAAAACAGGTTTTATTTTATTTTTTTCATTGTATTTCCTATGTCACTCTTTATTTTCATAAACTAGTGGAATTGATCCCTTTTGGAACATAAATGTTTCGACCAATTTTCAAAACTTTACTAAACAATCGTTATTTTCAATTAAGGTACACCTGACAGACATTATCAAATCACATTGAAAACAGAAAACACCTCTTTAACTATTTGAATTATGACATTTTGTTTTTTCTTGAAAAAACTGAAAATTTGGACAATTTGGCACATTTTTTTGAAATAACAACATTTCTGATTGTGTGCAATGTTATAAGAACAATTATCCCATACATTTTACGTGTTCTTCATTGCATTTCATTAAGGACATTCCTATCAATGTTTTACCATGATAAAAGAACCATATTTCTACCATTTTGGCTTACAAAATAGTGAATTATATTCAAAATTCCGAACATACTAAAGATGTATTTCGTAACTCTCTTTCATGTTCCATTACATTCCAGTTGCCTGAAAGGTTTGAGCCCAAAGTTTGACAGTATGAACTGGCCATGACGCTATGGTATTAGTAAGTTCCCCCCAAGAATTACATCCATCCAACACCACTGACCTCATGCTGTGGACCTTGAGTGTGGCAGTGGTGGAACTGGAAACAAGCCCGAGGCGCTGCAGTCTTGCCACATGACTTGCCAGACGTGGTGACTTTCCGCCAGATTTGGGCTAGTTTTAAATCTAAAATCTGCTCTTCGGATAATATAATGTGATTTTTTTTCTTCTCGAAATTTAAATTTTTGTTTTTATAAAATATGATATAAGCACTAGTTTTTAAGACATTTTGAAATTAAAAGTTGGAATTTCTTAACACAACAACATTTTTCAAAAGTAGTATATAGGGCTTCTAGTTACACCCAGGCTAAAGAGCAGGGCACCAGATTCCCTCGTGTTGAACATTTTACTCAGTCGTGGTATTTTGTGTACTTCTCTTTTCTTTTTGTTCTTTTTATTATCTTGATTTTTTTAATAGTAACATTAATTAATCAACGTTTATTCACGCGCGCGTGATCAACGCGTACTGCGTCACTGTATCATTTACTTGTGTTACATTGTCGAAACAGTCCAAGGAATTGTGATTCGAACTATTGTGACATAATGTACAGACAAGTTCAAGGTAAGTTATTCAATAATTTGAATGAATGGGTATTTTAACTGATAAAGCCTTGCTGGTAATGTTGTTGATTTTTCACAGGAACACATCACTAAATCTACCCTAGGAGACTGAATTATGCGAATCAGGGGCTTTCAAGAATTATGATTCAACATCCATTAGGCCAACAAAAAAAAAAATGTTTGTTTGTCCATAGAGGGTCCGAAAAAGGTAGGGTCGGTAGGTCGGATAATTTTTTATTTTTTTATTTATTTTTTAAATACGGATATTGTATTTGGGAATATAAATTCGGCATGAATACTGTGAATTAAAGTCGTCCAAACACATAACACATCACTTTGATAGTATTGAACTCTTTTTCATGAGTTCCAATATTGTAGTACTGGTTGTAACACTGCAAACTCGGTTAAAGAGTATTTTTGTACCGAGTTTGTGTGCGCAGATATACCGTGAACATGTTGTCGGTCGCCACCATTTATTATGATTGAAAATTTGCAGAAAGTGAAACAACGTAGTGTTGAAGTTCTAGAAATATATACGTGAAAGTATTACTAAACCTATTTTTTCTCGAACTAACTACCCCAAAAATTGCAAATATGAACCGTAACTAGAGTTTTCATATTTTCTCACACTGCGTTTTTAGTATAAAAATGACATCAATTGCACGCGCGATTAAATGTTCATTTAGTCCTTTTAATAGTCCCCGCGGTTGCCAAGTTCATGCAATAAACATCATGTTACAAGGGACTGCGCATTGGGGATGGTGTTTATAAATACCAGATTTACGATAGCGTACGAAATCAGGAATAAAACGGTCCGTTTGGTCATTTAAATTGCTCAAAAAGTTGTTTTAAAAAAATAATAGAAAATAAAAAATAATACGGTCGGCACCAAGGTACACGGTCGGTCGGACGTGGACTAACAAACATTTTTTTTCTTCTTGGCCTTATGCACGACCTATTAAGAACATTACTCGTATATTCCCTATTACGATTACCGGTATTAGAAAATTATATTATTGCAATTTGGTTCGTCTTACCAGGTTTGTTCTACTAACATCAACTTTGACTTCAATGATCAGAAATGTACAGATGTCTAAGTGACGATTAACAGCGGCTAGATGAAGAGGTGTGTTTCCATCCTAAATAAAAATGAGAAACATTAATTATTGATTATGCATTGTCAATGTGATATCTATTGATGCGCAGAGTCACTGTTGAATAATGGGTAATTTAGCTTAATTATCGGACAGTTCGTATAATAAAAATGGGTTTCTGAATATACACCATTGATGAAATGAATTAACGTTACAGTAAATGTTTCGTCCAATATGTAATATATACCAAATGAGTACAAAGTAAATTGCATAAACTAAAGGTATCGTATTGGAATTGCCTGTAGGTTTTGGACCAGTTATCATTATTATTTATTATTATTTATTGTGTCGATATCTTGTTTTATTTATCTGTGAATGCCATGAGAAATCTTCTTTCGACAACATTCCATTATATATACAGATGCATGTGCTTTGATGAGTTTGCTGACTACTTGACAACTTTAATATCTGGTCAGTGCAGGCTTTTGATTGTTGGAGACTTTAACTTTCATGTTGATGTTACCAGTGACCCTGATACAATTAAACTTCGGGATGTACTTGAAACTTGCAACGTGATTCAGTTTATAAAAGAACCTACGCACATAAGTGGTCACATGAGTCTGAAAACTCAATTTACACAGTTAAAGTTGGTTCTCTGTTTTCAGACCACAACGCAATTCATTGCAACGTTAAACAAACCTGAATGTGCCAAAATCATCGCAAGCTGAAAATTATAAATCGTAAAGATTTTGAACATGACATAAGGAACTCTGATCTAATCACCAGCCCGAACTACATTGAACTCAGATCTCTCTGGGCTTATTGACCAATATCACGAAATTTTAAGTGCCATACTGGAAAAAACATGCAGCTAAGTGTACACATGTTACACTATGACCGAGAAACCCTTGGTACAATGATGGAATTGCTCATGCAAAAAGGGAAAGAAAGCGATTAGAGAGTGCCGTTAATAAATGCCGTTAATCAGATTTTTTTCATAAGGAAGATCTGACTAGCTAATTTGATGTTAAAAATTGCGCTGTTTTCAAAAAAAGTGAGTCTTCTTGACGCTACTCACGACATTTTGGCTGTTTTGGCCATTCACTTTTTTTAAATAAATCGTCAGAGTATAATATAATGGAAAACATGTTTTTTTAATCTTGGTTTAGGTAAATGAAGGGTGCTGAGTTCAAAATTGACATTTGTGACCCCAATTTATGATGTTTTATATAAATTTGACAATGTTTGGCCATTTTTTTAACCTCTTTTGTTTTAAAAGTCGTCAGAGTATAATGGTAAAGATGTTTTTTCAAGCTTGGTTAAGATACATGTAAGGTGCTTAGTTCTAACTTGATATTTTGACAATAATTTATGGCATTTCTATATCATTTTAACAATTTGTTTTTGCCAAAAATGTCAATTTTAGGGCCAAAATGTCATTTTTTACAATTTGTTTTTTAAAAAATCAGATGGTTTGTACAGATGTCTTTTACAAGCCTACATTATGCCAGACCGGTACAGATTCCAAGAAAAATACTTTAAATGACTCTCTTCGTGAGTTTTATTTGACAATTTTGACATGTATTAAGTGGATGGTATTTATTCAAGATTTTGTTTTTATGGTGGATAATGGAAAGGTATCCAGTCTATATTTCAATCATCAGTATCATCATCACTGTCTTTTTCCACATCCATCATGTCCATTGATTCTTCTTCGTCATCATCATGAACCTCAACAGTGTCAGACAACGTAGTTGGAATTTGATTACCGATAAACCAACACGGTAGGTAAACGCCATTTACCTCTCTTCAACCAAAATGTGTGGGCTCAAGGTTCTCTAGTAGGTCTATTATGTGTGCATTCTTCCGTAGTAATGTCATATTATAGCTGCTCCTTGAAATATTTTGCAACAGTACGTCTTTACATGGTGGGAGCACACCTGCATCGGCACCATTTTTCTCCAATGGACGGTATGGGTTGCTCGGTCTGTATCTCTCACGGATGACAACCTTCCCATAATTTATATGGAAAGGCAAATCAAAACAAAATCAATAGAGATACTATTTAAAACAGTAAAGGGGATGGTGGTCTTAAAATGACAAATATTAACCACTTCATTGATGCTCTAAATAAATGCTTGGGTGAAAAGAGTCTTGACAATGAGAACAATGGAAAATGAAAAATTGTGTTTCGAAGGGATATTGACAAGATTGCCAGTGATAAGTGAATATGGCTGTGCAACAGTGTCTGAATTAAGAAAAAAATAACTGGTTGCCAAGCGGACAACCTAGCCGGAAATTGTGGTTGTCCGCCAGAATTTGTGGTTGTCCGTATTTTATGTGTTCATTTGGTTTAAATTAGTAATTTATGCCCAATGCGATTATGCATCGCGAGACGTCACAGTTGTAGAACTGTGAACAATTATGACTGTAATTTAAAACATGAATATGTAAACGTATGTTACGGTATAAATAGGATACATGTTCACATAAAGGCCACATCATCAACCTGAGATCATGGCAGTACGATGAATGTCGATGATTATATGGATATTTTCCGTATGAAACTTGAATTATTTAGTATTAAGGGGGCTGTCAAGTGTCATTCGTATTTTCCAGGAATTTCACTTTTCTTCATTTTTCAAAACTTCAGAGTGTTATCTATCAGTACATGCAAAGAAATTTTCAATTTTGAAATTCCAAAAGCCTATTTAGAAGGATTTAAATCCCTTATTGTGATCATTGACAAAGTAGAATGGAAAAGTCTGCCCGCAGGGGATCAGCGAAACTCCCATGCGCCGCGTATCCCGTGTTTTGTTTTTCACGCAAATTGGCACGCGCCAGTTCGCTTAAAATACGCGACGCTGTTATTTCGAAAGCCGTCAGTGCGTGCTGCGTTACCCGCTATGTTTTTGCCGCGTTTGAGGGCTTGTTCATACGCATTGTTTACGCATCGGAGGCCCGACTTATCAAACCGTCATTTTTGCCGGGGTGTGGCTGAGCCTGAAAGCAAGTAGGCCTATTAGTAAAACAAGGCTTTAGCACAAGCGTTAGTGTCAAGGAGTTTGGAAAGAGAGAAGGAAAAAAGATAAAAAATAAAGGACAGAGAAAGATTTGAATCCATGATCGGAGTGAAACATTGTAGGGAGATCAAAAAGACTTACACCGGGTTTTATCCGAAGACGTTAATGTTTTGTTTTTGTTTGGCCTTTCGATGTTGTACAAGTCCGTTCCACCCGCCCGTCCATCCAATAGGCCTACCTGTTTATCTATTTATTGTCATTACTGAATATGGTAGGCCTATTACTTCGTATCGTTGTTAAGTTAGCTAGTTCTCAGTTAGTTCAACTCGGTGTACTAATTTGTCATTCAGTTATATCAAACATAATATCAATTATATATCAAATAAGGGCCTACATGGGCATGATCGGAGAAGCATCCCCGGGCCGATGAGCCGATGCTATCAAATGGTTCACGTGGTTATCTCATAATAGTCTAACTTTGTATAGTACATGTATTTGCACACGCGGCAATCAAACACACGACATGTGGAGTTGGGGGTGTATAGGGCCATGGAGAGCAGGGATGGACAGCCTCTCCTGGCATGTATTTTAATATACTATCCATTATAAGCTCATTTATTCAGTTGCGTTCGGGTCTTAAGGCCCTGCTGTTAGGCCTACGGTTTGGTTGGTGACATGCCATATAAGACAAAATAAGTTCCAATATAACCAGAAGTAGGCCTATACGGCCAAACAAGTCATGTTTCTATAAAATCCTCCTAAAATGTCATAGTTAAATTGAATAATATAAAATTCTGGAACATTCCAAATGAAATTCGGACTGAACAAAGAACAGAGATCTTCCCATTTCGATCGCTAAATGCCCATCATTCATATTTTGAATCAATGAAACGTCCGAATGTTCTAGACTGAAAGCAAAGGTGGAAGGGATGGGATTATGGTGGGAGAGGATGCTCTATATTTTTGCCCCTCGGACCCAGCCCAATAAAAAAATAGGGTAACATCGGTTTGGTTTATCACGAAGTTATGAGATGTAAACAATAGGCCTGATTAATTAAATGTGTGGTTGCACCTTTGATATCCTTGTACTTTTGTGTCCTCTCAATAAAAACATTTCAATCTAGGTATAGGTGACAAGGCAATTCATAGGGATAGCCAATAAATAATAAAACCATGCAGTAATGGAAACACCGAATACTGTATATAGGCCTAGCACTAGAGCTAATTGTTAAATATTGACCGTGTTTTCAACGTTATCATTGTTATCTTCAGTAGATAGCAAACTACTTTTATAAGAGATCCAACCGAAATGCTTAATAGAGCTATTGTTATAACACTGAACAATCACTATTTAATAATTATCTTTGGTAGACAGCAATTGAAATCAATTTTAAAAGGATCCAAGTCCATTCTAATGGAAAATACTCATCATTTAACTACTGTGAAATGTGCTCCATTACCCGCCAGTGGCGTATCTGATGAGATCGCTTGTCAGAGGGGGAAATGGTATCTTCCCGGTAGGCTTTAACTTTACAGGCTGAGGATTGCCGCCGCCGCCGCCGAGTCCGACATTTGAAAACGGGGAGGGTGGGGGTGTTCTCAAAATCCACCCCATCCGATTCAAATTGGGGCCCTTGCTCCCCCAACCCACTGTATTTACAGAAAATAAAACCTTTTAGCCCGGTAGTTTGAGCTGTTCTACCCGGTCAAATCCGTCGAGGGGGGGGGGGGGGGGTGGGGGGGGGGGACACTCTGCTGATACGCTACTGTTACTCGTTCGCTTGACAGTTTACCCATAGACAATTCATATAGTCATTTTACAAACCGTTACATTTATTTTCCTGCTTCATTAAACATTAGACCTATCGGACATATATTTCAGTTTCTTTTTCGGTGGCGCTGGCATAACGAGGATCAAGTTCAGGTGGCATGTTGTGGCCTTTTACTATTTATGATGAAATTACAATTCGTGACGTGACTCATATTAATCATGTTAATCAGAAGCTTACCCGATTCCGTCTCTTTAAATATCTGAGGTAGAAGAAGAGAAAACATGTAGGCCTAGAGCCTACCAAACGACAGGTCTTAAATTAAATCTTCATCCCATTTCTTGCTTTCTCTCTGTTTCCAATTTTTCTCTCTCCTTTACTAAGTCCTTTATCTAGGATAGGTGTTGATTTTTACACCCAGACTACTCACTAATCCCGCCACGGTGCATTTTTAAATGATCACATTGATAAAGACTCGACTACACTGGCCTATAATGATAAACTCTGATGATTAGCCGCAGAGTGTTGCGCACAGAAATTAATACACGAGCGTCTAAATCTTTGTCAACCGGTTCAACGCGCACGCGTCACCATTTATTTTGCCAACTCAAAACATTCCGCGTGCGTCTGCGCTCATTGTCGATTAACGCACGCGCTTGAATGCGTTACGCTTCCCGGAAATTGTGAACGCACTTCGAATGCGCATAAAATGGTATGGCTTCTTTTTCAAACTCGACATCATGAAAAAGGTTTTTAACACACATTTGAGGTTATTTTGATACCAAGAAAAGAACGGTTTGTATTGAAACTTTGCACGAAGTTGGGGATTTATATGTTTCCCACAATATCTAAAGAACAGGATTTGAAATACGTGTATTTCCCCGTAAACCATGATCAAACGGCGGTATTGTCACTTTTCACATTCATCGGTTGATTTCTTTATGTTCATTTTTGAGTAAAAATACGATTTACAGACACGATAACTCAATATAAACTGCATCTGATGGACAGCAAGTAAGTTTAACGCAACAACCATGATCTTCCCCAGGTTCCATTTTGTTTGTTTTTTGTTTTAGGCCTATTTCCCGATTTGTCGGATCATTTTGTGGAAATTCACGTTTGTTGTATTTAAAAATCCCATTTTGTTGCCTTATTTGGTCAATAAATAAAAAAATATCTCAGATATCAAAAAAAAAAAAAAGGAACCCGGGTAATTTTCTTAAGATTACACAAATCGTAAAAGGACAGATTTTCAGAAAATATTTTTTTGGTTACCTTGTCCGAATTGAAGACTGGTCAAAATTCTCGTTTTTATGATTTTCTCCAAAATGGTTCTTTTTAGAGCAATTTTATGTTCATGGTTAGATTTATTGAACCCTTTCCTTCAAAAAAATGTATACTTGTATATGGAATATATGAATAATTACGTAGTTACGGCAGTTTTACGGAAGCTATTTCTGACACTTGACAGCCCCCTTAAGCCGTTGATTGTGTTTTATTCACAGTTCTGTGAAATATTTAAATTCATATGTAAACTTCTAGTAAGATTTTTGGTTGCCCGCCGGACAACTGCAAATGTGAATATAGTTGTCCGCGTCTACTTTTGGTTGTTCCTGGTAACCAGACAATGCGAACGCTGCTGTGCAAACCCAAAAATAATACAGATTTCATGTATGGAAATCTTGGCAATACTTTCCTTTGTAATGTATTTAATGCTTGGTTTAATTTGAAGATGATGGTGATATTTATATAGTTTGATTTATTCATTACTTGCAGTTTAGATTTATTTATAGAATTATTCCCACAAATGTTTTTCTGACTAAAATCGGTATTAACAAATACATCATCTAATGTGGACATGTAATATTTCATTCTTATTGTAGAAGGATTTTTATAAATGGCTCGAATCATTAACTTGGATGTGGATGCCAAATGTATAACAACTGGGAGATGTGTTTTGGTTACACATGAGCACAAACATTCAGGCCCGTATTCTCGTACGTAGTTAAACACGGTTTTAAGCTAAACACGCGTCTAACTTTGACTTTTGATACAGCGTTTAACTAAACGCGATTCTCGTACATTTGTTTTACTTAAACACGCGTGTAACTCACCGAAAAGTGTCTAACTTTAACATCGGTACGGGGGAGTTTAACTCGCGTTTAACTAAAAACTTCTGCATCAAGTGTATGTCGTTATTTTCTGTTCGTGATTCCATGGTTTAAATGGAATAAAGATTTTTTTTCAAATGATGGACCTTAATATAAGACAAATATTAGTTAATACAATAATTAGTTAATCAACTCATTCTTTGGAAATTCTTTGACCCAATAGACCTAACATTCGTTGGGTTTTGTTTTTTTAAAAAGGTGTAGGCATTACTCTAACCGGTATAACTCCTACATAGACATATTTAATTATAAAGTTGTTGAGAAATTTCTCTTCTTGAATTTGAGATATTACACGATACGAATAGTTGATTAATGAGAAGTTACGATCCCAAACGTTAGGGCAAGTCTGATTTCATTTTAACATTTTCTTTTCAACACGGGGAGAGTATGACAGGTAAAGCGTGTGCACTGTATTGAGTAACAATGCCACCGGCCGACTATCCAACAACCAGGCCATCGACGGGTGAATTGGCACAACCACTACCAGTAATCAATAATTTGCCGGTCTGAGTCCCCGTG